>CM060189.1:72213269-72813269 GCA_030549335.1 Pontederia crassipes | reverse complement strand
ACACGAAGGTGACGATGTGGGCCACAATTTTCCGGACGAAGAAGAAGTTGTATATCACATGGATTTTCGTCCACAGGGTTACTTTCTGCATATAATATTTTATATGTATATTAGTTAGTTATAATATATATATAATGATATATGTGTATATATCAAAAATATAATCTGACCTTGTTTTTAGCAATCTCGAGAACCATCTTTCTGAAGAGGTTGGCCGGTCCACAAGACCACCTGTGTTGTTGATATCGGTATGCCTTGAAAGTGCTGGGCAATTCGTTTTTCACCTGTTCATGCAAATGGAGCAGATCTTAATCTGCAAGCTTGTTCATTAGTACTATAAATATATACGATATAATATATATTATTACCATGAGGTCTCCGAGGAAGACGAACTTCCAGCCCTTGAGACTTGCACGGACGGCCAGATCCATGTCCTCCACCGTCGTTCGATCCTTCCAACCTCCTGCTTCATTCAGAGCAGCAATCCTCCACACTCCAGCCGTCCCTTTTTTTTGACATAATTAATAATATGCATAAGAATCAACTCCATATTAATTAATATATACCTCTAATCTATACCTAGGAATTAAATTATATATACAAAGGCAAATACATACCATTGAAGCCGAAGAAGGCGTAGACGGAGGATCCGGCTTCCTGCTCGATGGTGAAGTGGTAATCCAACGACATCTCCTGCATCCTCGTCATCAGGCATTCGTCCGAATTCACTGTTTGCATGTTGCCGTCCACCATCACATTATAATTAAGTACGTACATCTCATTAACATCATCAAAGTAATTGTTATAGAAGCAAAGTATGTTATTTATGGATATATTATTATTGTTGTTGTTGCTCTTGTTCTTTGGTGGCGTCGGTAGACACAGAGGAAGGAGACCGATCTCATGTTCATGTAGAGGGAGGAGGGTTCTCTCTCTCTCTCTCTCCTGCTGCAGTGACAACTAGTTTGTTAACATTTATTATATTACATCTATATGTCTATTATATTATGCATGTCATGATGCGGCCAGGCAGTAGCTACCAGTTCCAGAAGAGCAAATGCACATGGAGAGCATCAACGCAGGAGGTTTACAGGGGGTCCATCAGGTGGCATATTGCGACCAGATTAATTATTAGAAACATAAATAAATTGAGATTACATGCACAGTGCATGGTTCAGATCAACGCCAAAAAGGAGTTTCACTTGTTTGGGCCGCACTCGTCATCCAACTCTCCTACTTGAGAGAGAGTTAACTAGCTAACTGTTATAGAAGGAAAAATATACTGAAAAGCCAATCAATGACATCCAATAATTGTAAGAGAGAGAGAGAGAGTGCACAACATTGTGTGCATTATATTATATCTGCATTTAGATCATCGATCACATTGGAAGCTGGAAGGAGGCTGCAAGGGGGATTCATTAACTAATTCCAGGCCATGACACGTCAGGCAGTGCTGGTAATCAGTCAAGTAGGTGATGTGGCGCATCCAAGTATATAGTGCAACAACCAACCCAATCGATTACATTTACAGGGACGTTATTTGATCGAAGATTTAGAATCATGGGAGGGAGTGGTGGATGGATGGATGATGTCCACGACGAGAGAACACTAGTAGGAGCCGGTGGGTTGGTAGGAGCTCTCTCTCTCTCTCACAGATGTGGGCCATGGAAAAGTGTCGGTCCGCACACAAAGGCTCCGGACCTGCCGTCCTACCGGGACCCTCTAGCTATAATCAACTCGATCTCGATCTGACTTCAGATCTCCCTTGTGATCCTTATGAAATTGATCGACAAACATTTCCTAAACTTTGACCACTCTTTCTTTGTTTCATTATTATATGTATCTATATATATGTTATTATTTTTTTCGGTAGTCAATCATCATCGATATCTGAGAAGCGGTACCGATTATTCAATTCACTGTCACTGATTAAAAGATCGGTCTACCATCAAGTGCAATTAATTCAATAAAATTATCTCAGGTCACGTGTCTGACAATAAGAGGTGATACTCTCAATAAAATTTTTTTTGTAAGGATCCAAATTTGAAACGTTTAGTTAAGTGGAGAAACTACCGTCACTCCACCCAAAACCCAACCCTGTTGATTATATGTTACTGTTTATGGGTTGGTTCGCCTCTGCCTGAGGAAAGGCTGTTTCACGTGGTGGTTGTGTGACCCCAAAATTTGCCTAGCGATTAAGGACAAGCTTCACGCTGAAGCGGAGCAGCATCAACCCGATAATAACATGAAGAATATAATGCACGGCTAATGCATGCTAGTTGACTGGACACTGGACACACAATGCATCAACACTGCGGGAAAAGGGAAAAAGGAACAGAAGCAGGCAGCAAACTTATATATATGTTGAATAAAAGGATAATCAATTAATTAACAGGGGGTGGGCCCTGCTGCATTTGCTAAAACAAGAATTGACATGGGGGATGCAACAGATGGTAAAAAAAACGAGTACGCAAGTAAGTACCAGGCAGCAGTAGCAGCAGTGACAGTGCTGCTGTTGCAACCGCTCACTTGTAAAATGTTGCGTGTCTGTGCAGATATTCGCTGGCCACCGACGCTCTTTTTCAATCCCTTGCCCCCCCCCCCCCCCCCCCCCCCCCCCCCCCCAACCAACACCACCACCAAAAACACACATTGGCGTCTCTTTTTCTTTCTCTCTCTCTCAATTAGTTGCTATTTGCTTCCAAATTGTTCGATTAAGGACCAGTGATTATTGATTAATACGATAAACCCCTCTCTAGTTATTATAAAATTTGACAATTGCCTGCAGATTAATCTAGTTAACTCCCTGATATGTTATTTATTTATCTATCTATCTTTCACACCTACATTTAGAAAAAGAAAGAGAATGAGGCCAAGTCAGACGAGGAACAGTCAGTCAAAAGGCAGTGTAGTTGTGGCAAGTGTCGGCAGTCAGGCAGAAGAATATATATAGGATTTAATGGGGCTCCTACCCACTCAAGTGGATGCCGTCCTACCTAGTCTAGATGCCGTCCGATCCACAAGAGCACACCGACCAAATATCAAACCAGTACATTGATGCCCAAACCATCCGATCTGATTGGATCGGCAGTGACCGGCGACGGCAGTGAGGTCCATCAGCAGCAACGGCGAGCAATGGCAGCAGGAGTGGCAAGGGCGAGCAACAGCAATGGCGAGCAGTGGCTATAACGGGAGGTGAGCTGCAGCAGCATCGAGCAGCGACAGCTGGCAGCCACAATGGCAACGACGAGCAGCGGCGGTGGCGATGTCATGTGAGGAAGAGGGCCATGATGTCGAGCAGAGGACCGTGGCGAGCAAGGTCCGATGACGGCGATGAGGACTGGCGAGGTCTGCAGACAACAATGTCGACGGAGAGCTACTTCAATGTCGCGTGAGAAGAGGGTTGCGACGATGTCATGTGCGATTGAGATCAAAGGAGTCGTGAGGGAAAAGAATCGTGGTTGAGTTCGTAGGACAGCGACGTTGTTTGGGAAAGGGAGGGAGGCGGCGGCCATTGCGATCGGCAGAAGGGGCGCGGCAGCGATTGGGATCAACGGAGAGGGGCGTGGCGGTAATTGCGATTGACAGAGGGAGTCATGTGGGAAAAGGGGCAGCGGCGACAATCAGAGGATGCGGACGAACAAAGGAGGAGATGAAGGTTTGATTCACCCAAAGGTTTGAACCGCCGATTTTTTTTTTTCATTAATCCATTTTAACCGCGTGCAAATCTTACAGCCATCAGACGAATCTGACGGCATCCAGACTAGGTAGGAGGCTCCTACCCACTCACTCCTATCCACTTGAATGGGTAGGAGCCCATTAAATTCATATATATATATATATATATATATATATATATATATATATATATATATAAAATAAGACATTCACAGAAGAATATAACAGGAAAGAAAACAGTAATTAACTAATTAATTAGCAACAGAAGAAGATGGAGGAAGGGAAGAATTAAGAGAGTAGTGCGTACTACATACCAAACTTCCACCGGGCCTGGACGAGGGCGATCTGGGGGTTGTGGAAGAGGAAGGGGACGGTGCGCCAGAGGAAGTCGGGCTCCGGCTGGAAGTCGGCGTCGAAGATGGCCACGTAGTCGCACTCCTTGACGTAGCTGTGCTTCATGCCTTCCTTGAGCGCCCCGGCCTTGTACCCGTTCCTGTTGTCCCTGATCTCATACTTTATGTTGATCCCTTTGCTCGCCCACCGCCCGCACTCCAACTCCACCAAGCTCTGCAATGCACATTATTTTCTAATTTACTAATCAACCAATCCATTCATTCATTCGTTCATGTTGCATTTGCAACAGCAGTACAAATTCGTTAACATGTGCATCCGCATGCCTTGATAGCAGGGTCTGTGGAGTCGTCCAGCACTTGGATGATGATCCGATCCGACGGCCACGACAGACCACATGCTGCTCCAATTGAGAGCTGGTAGACCTGCAACACCGCCGCCACCACCAGAAACAACATGTTACATCAGAGAACCAGTAATCAGCTGGCTAACTGTTCAGACATCCCAAACAAAGTGAACAAATCTATAAGACGTACGCTCGAGTATATGAATCGAGGAAGATTCGAGTAAGTAAAAAAAAAACAAAGGTAGAAGAAGAAGAAGCCCAATGTTAGACAGAGATGCGCCATGCATGCAGACATGCATGCATTCGATTAGTTCTTTAGGAAGAAGTAATTAATTGCCAAATAGATAGACAGATGGATACGTCACGTACCTCTTTCTCGTTGTACATTGGGATCTGGATGAGGACCTTCGGGTAAGCGGAGTTGCCGAGCTCCACGTCGTCCCGCATTGGCTCCCACTTGTAGCACTTCTCCGGTCTCCTGCCCAGCAGCTTGACGACCACCACCACGATGGCCATGTAGATCTTCTCCACCAGGAGCATCACCGACATGATGAGGCACACGACCACGCTGAGCCGCAGCACCGGCACCAGCACCGGCGCCTTGATCTGCTGCCACACCATCCCCATCTGCATCGTTATGTCCTCCCTCGCCCCATGGAACGCGTCTGGCAGAAGGGCCGTTGAAGAAAGCCTCTCCATCTCTCTCTCTCTCTCCTCCCTACTGACGAAGCAGAGGAGGAGGAGAAGCAGGAGGAAAGGGCACGGAAGGCTTCTTCTTGTGTGGAGCGATGATCCCGAATGGTAAGTGTAGAGAAAATATATATATGAATGGTGGAATGATTGAGAAAGAAACCGCGGATCTTTGGCGTCTGCCTGTTTTCCTCTGCTTCTCTGATGATGATGATGATGGTGATAATGGCTTCTCCAAATCTTGCTGGAGAACGAAGTAATGGAAATGTGGTCACTACAGCTTCAGATTTGAGCAATGGAGGAACGAAGGAATGAGGTGGAAAATGGGACGCTTGTGGTTTGGATCTACCCGTACGTGGGCTGGCTTGAGGCCCCGGAGCAGACAACCAACAACCTCGCCGATAAGCGTTATGCGTGCATGATCAGCATTATGTATATAAGATGGATGGACACCAATACGAATATGTAGCAGAGGAAATTAAGCTGGCAGATGAATGCCGCTATAATGATAATTATGAAATGAAGGAAAAAAAAAAAAACACTAAAAGGGAGTGAGGAAGAGATGAGGGACTCTGTTCCTTTTGCCTCCAAACACAGCCTAATTGGTAGATTTAGCAGCAAAAGGAAAAGCAAAAGGTATTGGCACAAAACAACCAAAGCAGGAGAAGTTAATATATATATGTGAGGGAGGACTGAGGAGTGTTACTTTGGTTTCCCTCTCTACCTCTCTCCTTGATCAGCCTTCCTTCCTGCCTTCCCTGCACGCCTTCTCGTTGCCTCCTGGTGATAAGAGTAGCTGAGCACAAAGAAATGTGGAGAGGAGAGCAGAGCAGGGGAGGAGGAGAGGAAGAGAGAAAAGAAAAGAAGCCAAGCAGAAACCCCCAAACTTTAAGGTCCTGGCTAAAACCACGCCCTTTAAATAAGCAGACCACCCGAGAGAGTTAATCAATCACTCAATCAATAAAAGCACGCAATGGAGGAGAGAGAAAGAAGAGTTGCTAGATGCTGGTAATTCCGGGTAATACTAGTACTATTACTAGCCACAGGCAACATAATAAATGGTACAATTACTATTACCATTTACTACTACTGTTGTTGTTGCTGTTATTAGTAAGCAGCAAATGACTAATTGACCAATTCAAGATTCCCAATGGTAGTGGTAACTAATGAAAGAAAACCATGAGAGAAAGAGAAGAGAAGAGAAGAGTAAAAAGGACCATCCACTGTCGGTCTTAGTTAAAGAATAGCACTAGTTAAATGACCAGGAAAACTTAGTTAATTAAAATGAGTAATTTGCAACAATTTACACGGAACATGTCTCGGCGCAAATCAGGGCCCTTCTTCTTCTTCTTCTTCTTCTTCTTCTTCTTCTTCTTCTTCTTCTTCTTCTTCTTCTTCTTCTTCTTCTTCTTCTTCTTCTTCTTCTTCTTCTTCTTCTTCTTCTTCTTCTTCTTCTATTCAACTTTATCACTTTGTTCCTCGTATGTTTCCACCATTGATTAAATATAATAATAATCATACGCACTTGTTTTGTGATGATTAATTGTACAAACTCCTATAGAAAAGTGGTTGAGTAAAGGAGCTCCATCTTGGCTCCCCATATCTAACTAAAGGTTAATAATTTAATCTCCTCCAATTTCTTTGTCTATAATAAACATATTAGTTATCACGCTCTGAAATGAAGTGGATGAGTTTAAAAGGTAGCTAGGTTCGCTAGAAGATGAACATTGAATATAATCTTCACAATCCTTTGATCAGTCCAGTCGTCCGAAGTATCCATCATAATCTATGCATTGCATGCACAGGAGGAAACTGGTTTTAATCCGAGATAAAAAGAAAAATAAGATGCATTGCTTCTTTGAACTAATTTAATAGGAAGGATGAGCCAATTAATTTAATTAGTTCAGATAGAAGGAGATAAAACTATTACATTTATAGCTCTTTGGAGGCATCATGATATATATGTAGCACCTGTCACACGTGTGTCACATGCATGTATCCCTCCCTGGCCATATAAATAAATATGGCATATATATGATGCAGTTGCAGTGCTCAAGGCTTTTAATTTTAAATGTATAGCTGACTGCATAATGCATGCATGTAGCTAATTAATACACAGCTAATTATTTCTCTCCATTCTCGCTGCAATTTGCATGCTCAGAGGCGGCACACAGCTGCATGCAAACACACACCACACCACAAATTAATATCACTCAATTAATTAAGGATATGTTTATTAATTATTCTTGTCATTTTTTATACAAATTATGAACATTTTTATTCTTATGTAATAACTGACAATAATATTCTCTCTCTCTTTTTACAATGACCATAATATCACCCTTGATTAATTCCATGAGTGCAATCGTACCTCAAAGAACTAACAGGAAATAGACATAGAAACTTACAAGAAAAGAAAGGAGAGATATACAGAGTGATTGAGAGAGAGGCAGGCAACGTGGATTGGATCAATATATGTCATATACGGAGAGACTGCACTTTTAAGTTGTTGAATCCATGTTTTGTCTCTCAATTTTGATAATAATAAATTCAATTGGACGTAAAAATTATTAATTTATGTTTGAGTGATGACAATACATGTATAAGAATAAAAGAAAAATATATGACGAAGAAATTGCAAAGTTAAAAGCATGAAACGAAAAGTTTTACACTGACCGATCGATACACCGATCCAGACTACCCCATCGGACGAATGATTTCGTGAAGAAGCAAAAAGAAAAAAAATATCAAGACAATGTCGGTCGAAGGGTCCGGTCGTGAGACCGATTGACCGATCAGAAGATATACGAATGAAGAAAATATCGAGACGATGTCGGACGAAGGTCTGATCAAAAGAAACGCACATGAAGAAAATGTCAAGACGATGTCGCTCGAAGGTCTAGTCATAAAATCGGTCGGCTGAGAAGAAGAAACGCGCTCAAAGAAAATGTCGAGACAATGACAGTCGTGGGATCGACCTGAATAATGGTCGATCGATTAGAAGAAAAGCATCATTCACAAAATGTCGAGCCAACGTCGGTCATGTCATCGGTCAAACATCGGTCGACCGCTCAGTACAAAAGGCACCAAAAATCACAAGTCGACCGGCACTGACGTGCACAATAATGGCTATATTTTAACTAGACATTTTTGGAGAAAATTCTAGGCGGCCATATCAGCTGTGTAAACATATAAAAGGAGTGATAAAGCCTAAAGAGAGATCATCCAAGGAAAGAATTCAATCAAAAAAAATTTTCAAGTCTAAAACATTTTTTAGAGCTCAAATTTGTAAATCATTCATTCTCTCTTCTAGTTCTAAGAGTGAGCATTATTTGTAAGAAGAGTGAGTTGGAGGGAATCTTTGCATTCTTATTCCTCTTGAACGAAAAAGAAGACAGTGTGATGTAAAAAGAATTATTCTCTCCCTATAAGAAAGAGAAAATTAGTGGATCTTTGACGGTCTCAAAGTCGAGAAGTCGGGATGAGAACGTAAGTCAATGAGTTGAATTGAACCTCATTAATACATCATGCCTTCTTGTGTTTGATCTCTCTTACATGCTCTTTACTATTGCATACTTGCTTGTGATCGATTTTCAAAATTGATTTTGAAATTTATGATTAAATTTTTATACATCAATTCACCCTCTTCCACCTTGGTGCTTTTGATCCTACATAAGTAAATCTCAAAAAAAAATTGAGCGACTTGATAATTTCTAATCCACTCAAAATAAAAAAAATGATGGGAAATATATTGAACAAGTGACAATCTGACTCTATTTACAGAGTTTTAAACCAATTTTACTTCAGCTAAAAATATAAAATGAAATAATTACAGATTAAAAACCTCCAAATAAATAAGTTGTTATGAAGAAGGAAGAGAAGAATAGCAAACCTATGAGGTTCACTTTCAATTGTGCTACGTTCTCGGAATAGCACATTTTTTTATATGGAATATTGATTATTACAAAATAATTCAATCGCTCTAGGTGTTTATATAGAAACTTTAATATAAAATAAAAAACATAAATCCTCATATGGGACAAATAATTTTGGTGTCCCAATTGATTGAGCGTATGTATAACATAGAAGTCAAATAGAGGTTACAAATGGGTTAAGATTCAAAACAATATATTCATTATCATGCATCAACAACCTTTCATTAAAACTTGTTTAAAGGGTTAAAATATGCTAACACACATAATGTTTAATATCCAATAACAATCTTATATCTCCAATAATTCATCAATCAAGCAAGTAAATTAAGAAATTTGCACAATTTAATTAGTAATGCACTCGATGCTTAACTTAATTAATTATTTTATGTCTTAGGGGCATGGAGGTAAGTGATTCACCCCTAACTATTTTGAAGTTGATGATAATTATTAGGCAAATTCAAAGATGCTACAAAATTGCTGAAACTTTCTATTTACTTTTGTTTTCGAGTTATATAACATTTTGATATTTTTTTATTGAGATGTTTGATATGGAGATTTTTACTTTGGTGTTGAAATGGTTTCTTTATAAACTTTAACAGCTAAATAGTCCACTAGGTCTGAGAATGTTGTAAAATCTATTTTTTTATCATCTGACAATATGTGATTGATGCATGTAAAATCTAACATATATTTATTTTTGTATTTAATCTTATTTCGAATCATTTTCTAATAGCATGAATCATTTTATAGCTTTATTTACTTTAATTTTATAAAAATAAAAATATATTCAAATGTTGTATTTTATTGTTTAGGAAGTAAGAAAATTGAATTATGAAGTCAAACCATACTCAAATCGGAGTTAAAATTTAGAAAGTGAAAAATAGTGAAGCTAACGAGGTTAAAATTTCGCTGTCACGGGGGCCGTGAATGTTTTGTCACGGGCTGTGATAGTGGTCGTGAAACTGTTGTAACGGATTATTAAAATGCATTTTTCATTTTAGAAAGTTGCCCGAAGCACGACCATGACCAACAATTCATAGGAAATGAAATTCACAATTTTTATGTGAATCAGACATTGTAAGAGTTGTAAAATCCTATTTCTAATCCGATTTGGACACTGTTTAAGTCGTGAAAATCATATTACAAGCCATGATGGACTATGGATTCAACATTCGGATGAATCTTTATAACAATTTCAAGTACACAAGGATTCCTACTCATACTATACGATGCCAAGATGATTTGAAAACATATTATGGGTCCAAATTCGGAGTTTGACAAGACTAAAATTTATATTTATTTTATATCTAAATTTACCTTATTTTAAAAAAGATTTTCATTTCTTCATCGAATGCAAACTTGAATCTCTATAAATAGCGTCTTTCTACAGCCAGAAAAGATGATGTTAGAGCCTACAACTTGTGTTTTGAAGATAAAAACATGAGAGCAACTTGAAGAACAATCGAATGAGTTTTATGTGATGATTTCGAACGAGGATCGTGCAGTAGTTCATCATTTCGTTTTAGTACTTCCATATTTATTTCATGTTGGAATGCATCATAATGCTATAAAGTCTTATCTTTTTATCTTTGTAATATGGATAGTTTAGTTTTACAGTTAGTTTATTTCTACAAAAATTTATTCATCAGACAACTTGTGAACCTTTCTTTAACATTGATTATACTTTGTTTAACTTTTAATAACATGATTGTTGTGTTTAATACTTTTTATTAGTTTTATTTGGATTATTAGTTGATTATTAAATGGGTAATGTGATCAATCTATTAATTCATTATTTTCTTTAAGCAATTTATGTCATAATCTAATAGAGTCGAGTAGAGAATTAGATTGTGTGGTCTGCCAAGTTGACTCGGACGAGTGATTTGGTAGCGAATCACAACACATCATTCTAATATGAGTAGGATTGAGAGTAGAGTCACTTGTAGTATTTTCATCTTATTAGGATTAAGAATAGTTAGTTTACTCGATTAGAATATCATTCCTTATGTGTTCTTAATCCATATAAAAGTTGAAACTGAATATCTTTCGATTAAATCAATTGCAACAAAAGTGAAACAAGTTTGTTCTTAATCATTTTAATTCATCCTAAGACCCTAAACATTAGTAGTTTATTTTAATTTTAACTTTTATATTATTTAATTTTCAGCGAGTTGTTTATCACTATCTTGTTTTCTCTTATTAACTTTTGAAATTAATTTAATTAAATAAGTTAATTCATCATGGGTTTAACGTTCTACTCATTATACTTTATTATTTGAGCGACTAGTGCACTGTCTAATTACCAATTCTCACATCAGTGATTTACAATTTGTTATTGGTCTGTTATTTTGAAGAGGTATATTTTAGTAAATATTTTTTAACTTCCAACTTTCTTCTCGTACTTTACTTTATAATGAGACTACCTTATACTTTTTAACTTATTTCACTAACTATCATTTTGATCGAATATTTTGGTTTCTCTATTTACGTGACACACATAAAATAATAAATTAATATAAAAACAAATAAAAAGATAAAAAAGAGTGGGGGGGGGGGGGGTTCGTCGGAGATCGTCATCCCCCCCCCTCGCCAGCAACGCTTGTCGACAGCACGTGGAGAGGGGGTGACAACGCTCTCTTCACTGGCGAGAAGGAGTGTCGCCACCTCTCTATGCGCAATGCACAATCACAAAGAACTCTCCGCGCTTCACTGGTGAGCGAGGGGGTGACGACCCCTCTTTTATCATTTATATAAATCAATAACCTCCTCGCTCTTTTTCAATCTCATTCGCTATTTGGAAGCAAAAGATCTCCAAGTTCTATTCATTTTTCTTCTCCTTTCTCTTTGTTCCAATGGTGGTGGTGGTGGTAGTTGGAGGAGGAGATGAGACAACGGGAGCAAGCAAAAAGCAGTAGCGTCGCCCCCGGTGGCAGCAGCCTCCGGGCTGACGATCAACGGTGCAGAGATGGTGGACGAGCGGATCAAGCGGCTGATAAGGGAGAGCGTGGGACGGGTGGTCCTCTTCAGCCAGCGGGGTTGCTGCACAGGCCGTGATGAAGCAGCTGTTGGTAATGGTGGGGGTGCACCGATGGCGATCGAAATCAAAGGGCCACAGGAGGAGAAGGCAACCACATTCGTCATTGGCATCGAGCTGCCGGCAGTGGTCATCGCACACAGAGGGGATCGTTGCCCCCTCGCTCGCCGGCGAGTGTTGCTAGCGAATAGGGGGGTCGTGTCCCCCCTCTTCACGCTTCCCTGGCAAGCGTCGCCGGGGAACATGTGCCCCCATTTTTTTATTTTTTATATTTTGTATTTTTTTATTGTTTTTTATTATTTTATGTTTGCCACTTAAGCAAAGAGATCAATAAAACAACGATATCCTGTCACAAGGATATTCAATCAAATAAGTTAAAAGTTGACAAATAATCTCGTTATAAAGTAAAATTTGGGGACACATTTGGGAAAGAAAGTAATATTTGAGGACATTCATTAAAATCTATCTTTTTTTGTTGTTACATATTATTGCTTTATTTTAAATCTATATCTTATGTTTCATATAAAGGGCGATTTCCTTCTTGTATTTCTAGGTTTTTTTTATTGTACCTTTGTTCCTAGTTGTAACATCTATGGGAGATGAGTTGTGGAAGGATGTTAATGGGGCTTAAAGGAATAGGTGTAGTTGATAGTTGTGAATTGTGATTTATGACAGAGAAGTTGTAACCCATGAAAAAAGAAAAAAAGAATTATCATTAGACATACGAGAAGCTCTGTGAGAGAACTAAACTACATAATAATATATACCTACAAAAAATTCTTTTAAAAAGCTAATAAATTTTTGGTAGGCCTCATTGGCATAGTTTTCTATGTTATACCATGTTCACACGCACACTAGGCCCTAGTGTTAAGTCAGTCACAAATCACAAGACTAGAGTGTCTCGAATTTATCCCAAAAGATCATCCACTGATGCATGCTCAATTCTACATATTATTTTGCACTTTAATAAATTAAAATTGAATGATCATGCATCAACTTTTTATTTTTAAAAAAAAAAACTTATTTTCCTTTTAATTATGTGATTTTTCATAGAATTTATTTGACATGAGAAGAAAATGGCCCGTGTCCAAGTGACACGGACCCTATTTATCCAAGTCGCGTCAAACCCAAAATGGGTCGGGACAATTCTGCCACGCGCTGCTTAAAATGTTCAGTTTCATCACAACACAGTTCGTGTTAGTTATATCAGAGGATTCATCGCGCCAAATCAGGAACCGTGTAATCACAACATTAACCAACATGGCCCGTATCATTAGTGACACGGTCCCTGTTGAGCCCCGGATTTTTGGTCATGGGCGATTATAAAAAAGATCCTCTTTCCACTCCATGGAGGCATCGAATCTTGAAGAAAAACATCCACATTCAAAAGGAGAGTCTTGTGGCTATTTTGCTTAGAGTCACAATTTAGAGTTTTATTTTCTTGTTCATCTTTTGTAATCTAATTTTTGTGTTATGATGTTTAACTCTCCAGCGATAGAGTAGTCTTTTTCTGTTGGTTTTACTTTGCTGAACTCCATTGTTATTTCAATAAAGGATTGTTTCTTTTATTTGAATATGGATGTTAGTGTTTTACTTGAGAAGTTAATCATTTTCAGCATCTCATATCTCTCCCCTATCTACTTAGTGATATTTAGAGGGGTGTATTTAGACTTACTCAGTTGAGGAGTTTTTGAGAAGAATTGAATTGCTTATTTATTTATTTATAATATTTGGAGAATGATTTAGTTGAACTTTCTTCAAATATTTAATTGATAAAATAGATAGGACATCTGGTTAGAGTCGTAATTTATATTTTAGTTATTTTCATCAGATTTAATTTCTCTACTTAATTTAAAATACAGTGGAAGAATGCTTAGTAAAGCAAATATTTTCTCCTATTTGACATTTTCCCCTTCTTGGATCTGCTTCTTATTTTCTTTCTGATTATTTCTATAATTCATTTCTCTTATAAATTCTCATCTAATAAGAATAAGAGATAAAAGTTCCCGTGGGATCGATATCTTTTCACTATTTTACTATTTGTGCGATCGGTACATTTGCCGTCTTTTCTATTTTATAGAAAAATCGCATCACCCATGAGGAAACTTGAACACTCACAATATAAAAGGGGAAAAAGGAAGTCTTTATTAAACACTTGGCAATCTGTCAACCAAATGGCTGACCCGCACTTATATCGCACAACTTTTTGGTAGTTGGCAAAACCACCTTACAATGCATCCCTTCGTTTGCACCCCTTTCCCAAAAGGCCTCATAGTGTGAATGCACCTCCTCAAGTGTGAACACATAGTGTGAACACACCATTGTAGGTCTAAACACACCCTTTACTTGCACCCTTTGGCAGAATGCACCACAGCCACTTCACAATACATAGACTCCCAACAACCCCTTACACAAAAACTGTTGGGCAACTGCCCATGGCCGCCGCCACTTGTCTTAGGACATGTGTCATCTGCGCTCCATCCTGGTGCGTCCCATGACTTGTGCCTCTCAGTTGGGCAGAGTGTTACAATCCTCCCCCACTGAACTCGTTGACGGCCTCATCAACTCCTTGAACTTGGCAATCTCCTTCTAGAATTGCCACAAGCCATGTTCCTTCTCCCAAGAGTCTTCAAAGGTTGGATCCTTCCAACGCACTAAGTACTCGGTGATGATTGGCTTGGCTCGCCGATTTTGTTGCTCACTCAGAATTTCGTGAACCTCTTTGCTGTTGGACTTCATCACATTTACGGGTGGCCTCACTGGCTCGCCCCGTTCGGCATCCTCCCGGTCTTCATGATAAGGTTTTAGCATACCTACATGAAACATTGGATACAACCATAACTTGGTGGCAAGTTGATATGATAGGCGAGTTTTCCTACTCAGCCTATCACTTCAAAAGGACCCTCGTACTTCTGCACTAATCCTTTATGAAGTTTTCGGTGTGTTTTGAACTGTCTTGTGCCCAACTTCACAAGCACACGATCGCCAACACTGAATTCAACATGCCTTCATTTCTTGTCCACAAACTTCTTCTTTTTGTGGGCAGCTTTGTCTAGGATTGCTCTAGATGTCTCAATCTGCAGTGGGACACTTAGCAGCCTGGTTTGCCGCTAATCCTACTGGGGTGACAAGCTGCCTCCCTGTCACCAACTCGAAAGTGCTCTTCTGCGTTGCTTTGTTCCTTTGCGTATTGAACGAAAATTATGCCACATCTAATAGCTTGGCCCAATCCTCTTGGTTGGCGCCAACAAAATGCTAAATAGATGATGCAAGCAAAATACAACATGAGAGCATTTTGCTCTTAACACATGCCTGAGTCAAAGGGACCTTGCACACCTTTTCTTGGGATGTAAGGGAGAGAATATTGTTGGATAACATTACCCTTTGAATACGTCCAAGAATTCCATGCCTAGCATAAGTTGATGGTCATCTATGCTGATGACAGTTAAGTCAATCCTTCCTTCCCAATCACCTGCTTTCAAGGACACTCTATGTTCCACGTTAAGAATAGGCATTCAATCCATTCTGAAAATGGAAAAGGCGTTGGCCTTCCGTCAACTCTGGAAGATCCAACACGAGCGACTGGAATTGTCTGACATAATTTCAGATGGTGTGCTTCAGACTTGTCAGTTTCTTCATTTCTTCTTTGGTCGCGTTCTTGGGATAGAACTGACCCTAGAGTTTAGTCTTGAATTCCTCCCGCGTAGCCACTAAAACTGAAGTGTCTGCTTCTGCTTGACGCCACCACAAGTGTGTCTTCCTCCAGGAACCGCACTGCCGACAAGATCTTGTGTTTGTTGAGAGTAATATTGTTGTTCTTAAATCATGTTTCCAATTTTCAAAGTAAACAGTCGATCACTTTTGCTTCCCGCTTACCGACATATGTCATAGGATCCAAACCTCGATACTTAGGCACTTTCGAGCCTTTCATGGTCTTGGATCCCTTCGCCGAGACCCTCATTTCTTGAAGATCTTCTTCAAGGGACTCCCACTTGGTACCCCAAGTCGTCCGCTCCTCAGAAACTTCCTTTACAAAAGTTCCTAATGTCATCTTGAGTTCCTCCATTGATTTTTTGATATCAGCCAACACCATAAGGTGGCTTTCCACCACAACCATCCGATCCTCGAGACCAGAAAGATGATGGTTTGTTAAATCCAGACTTTCTTCCAAGTTTGTGAGACTCGTCACAGCTTTGGTCACCCTTCTCCTCTTTTGTCTCGAGGCACTTTGCCCCATTTCACTAGATGCTCCTCCGACTTCCGACATGGTGCGCCCTAATACCACTACTATCACAACCTTATTTATCAAGACGTGTGATGGCCGTAGAACTCTGCCTAAGTCAATCGCAAATCACAAGACGAGAGTGTCTCAGATTTATCCCAAAAGATCACCCACGAAGGAAACTTGAACACTCACAATATAGAGGGGAAAAAGGAAGTCTTCATTAAACACTTGGCAATCAGTGCATGTCAACTAAATGGCCAACCCCCACTTATATAGTACAACTCTTTAGTAGTTGGAAAAACCACCTTACAATGCATCCCTTGCTTGTCACCCCTTGCCCAAAAGGTCTCATAATGCGAATGCACCTCCTCAAGTGTGAACACATAATGTGAACACACCTGAACGCACCCTTTACTTGCACACTTTGGCAGAATGTACCAGTGGGATTACAAATAGTCACTTCACAATACATAGACTCCTTGAAACAATCCCTTACACAAAAACTACTGGGCAACTGCCCATCCAGCATGACCGCCATCACTTGTCCTGTGTTGGGACAGGTGTCGTCCACGTTCCATCATGGTGCATCCCATGACTTGTACAGCTCAGTTGGGCGGAGTGTTACACTAGGGTGAGAAATAGGCAAATCAATAGGGGTGGAAATATCCTCCACCCCCGCGGGCCCTACAAGGTTTCTCTATCGAGACACTGAATTAGGAGATTTTTTGCCGCGTGGTCAGGGATAGGGGAAACCTACCTTTGCACTATCTTTCATGGATCGGGCAGGGTGGATTGCCCACGTCCCGTTGGGTATGTGAATCCCCGCACCTTAACTTTTATTAATAATTTATTATAATTAATGGCCATCAGATTAGATACATTACATCATAGTTGTCTATTCCATCATATATATAGATTAGAAATCTATTTTTTTCTCTTTCTTCGTCCCTAACATCTCTCATCCAATCCTCCTAACTCTAATGGTCGTCAGCGCCCCCACGGTGTGGAGATCAACGACGTTCATCTCGCCGGAGGGAGGCAATTGTCCTTCTCAATGGTCCAACAACGGTGCTCGTCCTTCTCACAGTGACTCAAAGGCAGCCCATGAGAGAGTCGAGCATTGGTGTGTGCAAGGCGTCAGCGCCCATGGTGCGGACAAGTTTCCGATTGATGGCGTCAGCACCCACGACGCGGAGATTGATGACGTTCATCTCACCAGAGTGCGGCGGTCATTCTTCTCAGTGATCCAATGAAGGGTGGTGCCCATCCTGCTCGGCGACGGCCCATGAGAGGGTCAAGCGTGGGGCGTGCTCATGATGTTGCACCCACGACGACCTTCTCCATGAACTCAGCGCCCACTGACGGTCGAGCGTTGGTGCCCACACCGAGGATAAGCTCCCGGTCGACGGCGCAACATAGAGGCCGGCTACGTTCATCTCGCTGAAGGGTGGCAATCTTCCTTCTCAGTGACTGACGATTTTAAAGAGGGAGGATGAGGGTGAGATGGCCATAGGTCTCTCCCCTCCCCCACCCACCCACCCACCCTTCCGCCGTGCTGGGAACTCACCACTACGGCCTCGACCTATCAGCTTCCGCCGTGATGGGAATTCAACGTGATTGCCTCACCCTCATCCTCAGCTCTCTGCCTCCTCCACAACCTCGACCATCTCAAAACTAACATGCCAGAATTCATCCGCAGGTTAATTTGTGCATGCATAATTCAGTCTAGGGCACGCAGTACGTTAATTGATCAACACATATTTATGATTAAATATAATTAATAAGTCAGGAGAAGCTATACGGGCAAAACGACGCTACCAAATTAGGCAGAGAGTTCAACCCCTCATTACATTACAAGTAGCTCAGCTGCATTACATATCTAATCTACAGGTGGGTTGGTAGTAAGCCTTCGTCTCGAGTTGGAAGCCCACGGACTAATATTCCATTTATTATATTTATTTATATTCGTGTCTGTGCTGTGTGTGTGTACGAGAGAGAGATAGAGCTTGATCATGAAGGCAACTTGCTAACTGACTCATAACACATACCAATCACCAAAAGAGGAGGAAAAAAAAAAAAGATTGTGTGTCGGTCGTATATATCATGAATGATCATGATTGGATGGACTACCTCCTACTTATATATATATATATATATATAAACAATCGATCAATCCATGAACAGTGCATCGATATTTATGCATGTTTTAACATATAACTAATCAAACTATTAAATTGAAGACGAAGATTCTAATATATGTCATTGTGTTATCCAAAAATTATTATCCTTCTCAACCTCATGACATAACTTTTTGTAAGGTACAACAAGATGTATAAAAATTATCGATAATTTAGATCACCACTTAGATAGGTTGTCACTATTTAAATTATCGGTAATATCACATTATAGTGTTTGACAAGTATTAATAATATAAGTTATGATTAAAATAATTAGAGAACAAATTACTAAAATACCTTTAAAATTATTTTAGATTTTCATCACATGATATTATAAATAAACAAAAAAAACATAGAAAAATAAATATAGTAAAATAAGATGAGACAATATTAAAATTTATTTATAAAAAATTAAATAATAGAGAAAATGAGATTGGATGATATTTATTTATTAATAAAATATTTAAAATTAATATTTTTTATTAATTGGACATTATTATCAGAATGCATGTCAAGCAACTGGTAATCTGAAAAGTCACCTCCCCTGCTTGTTATCTGGATTATCAGTGAGGTGGTAATTAAGATTATCAGTGCAATTAAAATTATCGATAAACTGTCGCAGCCAAACGAAATAATGTGGTGAACCCTGAGAATTTTAAATAAAATTACATCATACCAAACGGCCCTTAGTTCTTTCTCAAAAAGAGTCGTGTTTAGTTGCGCTCGGAGAGTCACTGGGAGCTATTAATTTCAAATTTGATTTTTGGGACCATTAGAAAAATGTAGTTATACTCTTTACTCCGATTCTAGATTAATTAGATGTTAATAACTTGTCCTAAATATCGAAGATCCGAGGGGATATTAACAAAAAAAAAAGATGTGTTTGAAAGTTCATGTGATGTTTCAGGTGCATCCGGGTGATAACATTTAATTAAAAGAATTTATTTACACACTCATTGGATAAAGTTATCGTTATAAATTCTAATTGTTAATGACGGTCGCAAATCATGCCACATTTATTTTCTACATTTTCTTATTAAATGTACCCTTGCACTACAAAATTCCGGATCTCTCCTGCCACCAGATGTGAGGGACAGAACAAGATTTTGAACTGTTCCGTTTGTATTCGGATTTGATTTTCATACATTACATTATGAGTTCTATTTTTAAAAAAATTATATAGAACTATATTAAGAATGAAATTTCTAATCATATGTAAGAGAAAGTTCTAATCATCTCTAAAAGGGATATTTCTTTATATAAAATTCTTAGGAGTTAGAATTAAAAGTAGTTTAGATAATAATATTTTAGTCTAATATTTTTTGTTAGTTCTTTAAAGTAGTTATTTTTTGTGTTTAACTCTGATGTGTGATTTTCACTTAATTCATTTTTTAAATTTTTACTTGTTGTATTTACAAAAAGTCTAAAGTACACTACAAGAAAATCGTCAATTTGCGACGAAAAGTTTTCGGCAGATAAGAATCCTTTGCATTTTTCTACAGCATTTGCGATAGATAGGAAAAAAAAATTTGTAACGCCCTGAGATCCACGTGACTATCACATGCTCAGAGTCGTCCCAAAGACGCTATGCAATTTTATGTAAATAAATTTTACGAAAAATAAAGTCTATTAATGTGAAAATAAGATCGTCTAACAATATAATATCAAGGAGCTGGAAATGTCCATGACTCCACCATCCTAAATATGTGAAAAATAAAAGCTAAACCAATAGTTTAGTATGACTAAATCCCACACCATGTGCAACATCCCTGTCACTGAGTCTGACCACCTGCATCATCATCTTCTATCATCTCACCTGCATGAATTCAGATGCAGAAAAAACTCATGAGTATAAAAATACTCCGTACGTAGGGTCTAACCATAACGATAAGTAGATCAAGAGTGCTCAATAATAAAACAATAACCAATAATCAATTAGGAACAATAATCAATATATCACATGATAGGACAATATGAAAAAGCTCAATAATCAATAAGACCATAAATCAATAATGAGGATCAGGTAAGAGATATCAATCCATATCAATTGTCAATTATGTCTGAACACCATGACATCTATTCAATTTCAATTCACTTCAATTCTATTCAATTTCGATTCAATTCAATTAAGTTAGGGAACGCTCAACCAATTATGAGAAACTCCATGTCTCTTTCATGTAGACCAGTGGAAGATCAAACCATGGCAAGCCGCCCTCCAATAGTAACGCTAACAATAGTTTTATGATGACGGGGGACCATGGCCATCACATGACAGTCATAGCTTCCCTAAAGGATGACGTCTCAAACCTCTAGGTCCATTATCAGTCTCATACAATACTATAACAATAATAGTCCAGAGGGCTTAGAGACAATCGAAGAATATAGAGACCCAGAAATTTTCATCTTTTATCTTATTTAACCTAAAGACTTATCTTTAACGATTTATTTTAGGTTAGACAAGGACCCAATCAGGGAAAAACTACTGGATCGACATCATAAGGGATCACACAATATGACAGAATAACAATTATATAAATCTCAAATCAAATCTAAAAGATATGATGAGGTCAGATCTATGTGTGATATGATCAGAAACGATCAGGAATAATAAACTATGATAGCCCTATAATTATCTATAATAATTTATCCAAAATTATAATTTCTAACCCCAGAACTCGGCCCGCGTCGGGTGAAACGCGTGCCGTGTTCGGAAATGACCGATATCACCTCGGCCAGGGCAAAACCGGACCGGGTGTACAGTGAACTCGGGCCGGGTCGGCCAGTTCACATCCAATCGAAAACGCGCCGCAATTCGAGTCGAGCCGAAGCCAGAACTCGGACCGGGCCAATTGGAACCCGGGTCAGGTAGGACAACCCAATCCAGTTCTGATTCCAACTCGGTCCGGATTCAACGAAATCCGGGTCAGGCACAACAAAACCCGGGTTCTACCGCCGACAGAAAAGTGCATTCCGACGCGACTTTCCGACCATCATAACTTTGCCATACGATATTCAAACTATGCATACAATACATCAATAGAATCCTGGTCCAAAGGAGAAGGGATTATGGTTCCATGTCACGAAAAATTGACGACATAGGAATTCCCCCTACGTACCTAAAGTTGGCCGAAAAACCAACTAGCTTTCCTTCTCTGAAAATTTGCATGAACGCCGAACTTTGGCCGGCGATTGCTCTCTGTCCTCGTTCCGAAACTCGCAGCCACCAACTGGAACTTCTTCTCCTATGTGCAGGCTTCGAAATCAGCCACCACACGTTCTTGGGGGTACCTCGGTTCACGTGCAAATGAGAGAAAAAAAGAGAACTCATGGGTAGAATTCTATTTGACAGAAAAAGGAGTTTCCAGCCACCTTTAATGCCTATTTATAGATGCAGACTTGAGTTATCAATTTCATTAGTCCTTGGACTCTTTTAAAATCAATTTTGACCATCCATTAATAATTTGTTACATCATAATATCGAATATTAAATAATGATTTTCCAAATATTATAAATGAATTTATTTATTTAACGAAAATCTATATTGTTACATCATAACCTCCTTAAAAATAAATTCATCGTCGAATTTGCTTAAGGAAAATTACATCAACTATTTAAACAATTTTGGAAAATCCCTCCTCATTTTATCTTCCAATTCCCATGTAGTATATTCATCTCTATGATGTGTTCATGCCACTTTCACCATAGGTACCATCTTATTCTTTAGATGCTTAGTCTGGTACTCCAATATCTCTATAGGCTGTTCAGCGTATGTCAGGTCCACATTCATGTTCGGTTCCTCCATATTCACTATATTAGCATCATCATGCTGATACTTGCGCAACATTGACACGTGAAAGATATTATGCACGTGTCCATATGATGGTGGTAGCGCCAACCTGCAAGCTGCATCTCCAATCAATACAAGTATCTTGAATGGACCGACAAACCTAAGGCTCAGCTTGCCCTTCTTGCTGAATCTCATTACTCCCTTCATCGGGGAGACTTTCAGCATCACACGATCTCCAACCTTGAAGATCTGTTCTCTTCGTTTCTTGTCAGCATAAGTCTTCTGTCTGGCGAATGTTGCTTTCAATCTTTCTCTAATGAGACTTTCAGCATCCTCCATGGTTTGCTTCAACATTTCCTCTGACAAGAACTGTCGTCATCCTACCTCACTGCAATAGATAGGGGAGCGGCATGGTCTTCCGTACATGGCTGCAAAGGGTGTCATGCCAATACTAGAGTGGTGGTTGTTATTATATGCGAATTCAATCAGTGGGAGGTGAGTGTCCCAACTGCCACTCCAGTCCAACGCACATGCCCGGAGCATATTTTCCAATGTCTGTATGGTGCGCTCAGACTGTCCGTCTGTCTGAGGATGGAACGCTGTGCTGAAGTTCAATTTCGTTACAAAGGCACTCTGAATGCTTCGCCAAAATTTCGCTGTAAATCGCGGATCTCTATCCGACACAATGAAGACTGGCATTCCATATAGTCGGATAACCTCCTTAATATAAACGTCCATCAGGCTTTCGACGGACTGCTTCCATTTGATGGGAATGAAGTGGGCCGCTTTGCTAAATCGGTCCACCACTACCCATCCCCTGTATCTGACGGCTCCATCAGAAACTGAAAAGTCGGCAGAATTTTTTTCTCACAACTTAAGTAGGTGGTTGTACTCATTGTCATTTCGTTATGCCTTTCCGATCTTTAATATCAATTCAGGCTGCATGCCGAGGTGTGCCATAATCCGTACACCATCACTGCTGGTCACTGGACTGACCTGTATAATACAGTCGATCATATTCCAGCGACTCACCCTCAGGCACGCGAGTGACCCTACCCACTTCATGCTTAGTGCGTCAGCGACCGAGTTTGCCTTTCCCGGGCGGTAGCTGATGGTAAACTCATAATCCTTTAGGAATTCTATCCATCTCCTTTGACGCATGTTCAGATCACGCTAAGAAAATATGTACTTCAGACTTTTGTGATCTATGAAAATCTTGAACTCTTCACCATAGAGGTAGTGCCTCCAAATCTTGAGGGCGAAGACTACCGCTGCTAGTTCGAGATCGTGTGTCAGGTAGTTCTTCTCGTGTTTCTTCAATTGCCTTGATACGTAAGCAATGACCTTTCCATGCTGCATCAAGACGCACCCCAAGTCGGTGCCACGTGCGTCGTTATATATCACATAACCTCCTTGGCATGAAGGTATGGTCAGAATAGGCGCCGTCGTCAATCTTTTCTTCAATTCTTGGAAGCTGTCTTCACACTTCCGTGACCACTCATATTTGACGCCTTTCTTTGTGAGATTCGTCAGTGGCGACGCGATCTTGGAGAAATCTTGTATAAATCTCCGGTAGTATCCTGCCAATCTGAGGAAGCTCCTAATCTCCGATACATTTTTTGGTTGCTCCCAGTTGGCAACTGCTCCCACCTTGGCAGGATCCACTGATATCCCATCCTTACTGATGATATGTTCAAGGAACATTATCTCTTCCAGCCAAAATTCGCACTAAAAAATTTGGCGTACAACTTGTGCTCCCCGAGAGTCTGTAGCACAACTCGTAGATGCTCCTCATATTTCTCTGGACTTGACGAATATATCAAGATATTGTCGACGAAAACGATCACGAATTTGTCCAAATATGACCTGAACACCCGGTTCATCAAATCCATAATGGCTGTCGGAGCATTGGTCAGCCCAAATGGCATCATCAAGAACTCGTAGTGACAATATCTCGTCCTGAATGCTGACTTCGGCACATCATCATCAGCTATCCTAAGCTGATGGTAATCACTTTGCAAGTCGATCTTCGAGAACACATTTGCCGAAGACAATTGGTCGAACATGTCATCAATCCTCGGTAGTGGGTACTTGTTCTTTATTGTGATCTTGTTCAACATCCGATAGTCTATGCACAGTCGCATAGATCCGTCCTTCTTCTTCACGAACAGTACTAGAGCGCCCCATGGGGAGACACTCGGTCCGATGAATCTCTTATCCAACAGTTCTTGGATTTGGGTTTTCAATTCCAGCATTTCTGCTGGAGCCATTCTATATGGTGCCTTCGATATGGGTGCAGTACCCGGCACCAAATCGATGCGGAAGTCGATCTCCCATCGTGGTGGTAGTCCTGAAACATCCTCCGAAAAAACGTCTAAAAACTCCTTCACCACTTCAATGCTATCTCGGTCTATCTCAGCCCGATCTGTCTTAACTACGCTTGCCAAGAATCCTCGGCATCCTTTCTTCAGTAGCTTTTGGGCTTTGATAGCTGATACCAAGACCTTACCCAGCTTTAGTGGCACGCCTCTGACAACAGTCTGAGGTCCTCCTAGTGCTTCGATCATGATCTTCTTTGCTCGACAGTGTAGATAGGCGTCGTGGTAGGACAATTAGTCCATGCCCAACATCACGTCGTAATCCCTGATCGAAATGATGATTAGATCTGCCGAGAAGTTCTTGCCGTCCACTTCGACTGACACATGAGGTATGTACTTCTGGGTGACAATGGACCCCAAAGGTGTGCTGATGTCGAGTGGGAATCCTGTTGCTTGTGGCTTCATACTCAGTAGTGGAGCAAATTGCTCCGAAATAAAGGAGTGTGTAGCTCCTGAGTTAAATAATATGTTAGCATGAATGCCATCAATTTTAAGCGTACCTTGGATGGTGTTGTTTGCTCTCTGTTCGTCAGTAGGCCGCGCATTGTAGACTCGGTCTTGCACCATCTTTGGTGGCCCATCATTGCGCTGAGGAGGTGGTGCAGCGCGCCTTGGTTCCTTACACTCTCGGGCGAAGTGGCCCACCTTGCCACAGTTCAGACATGCACCCGTCTTCCAGTAGCACTCATCGGGATGGAATCGATGATAGAAGTCACAGGCCTTCTGCTGCTCCCTCCTCTCGGGATAGGGTCTGCCCCTATTCCGGTCATTGGGACAACGATTGTCACATCTGCCGCCATGTCTGTGATCCCTATTACGATTTTGGTGCTGCGGCTGATTTGCAAGTGCCTGATGCTGCTGTTGGGCTCCTGCTTGGTCGCCATCCTCCAGATATATGGCGAACCTTTCAACAAATTGGAGGGTCTGACAGTTTCCTCCCTTAACTCTTTCTCTGAGGTTGGGCTTCAAGCCATCCACCAAACACTTCACGCGATCTGATTCAGTATGTTGCAGGGTAGAGTACCTTTCCAAGCTCAGGAACTTGGTCAGCTACTGCTTAATTGTCAGGTTGCCCTGCTACAGCGTGAGATATTCCTTTTGCCTCCTACCCCTCTCATAGGCAGGGATGAATCTATTTCGAAAAGCCTTCTTGAAGTCCTCCCAGTTGACATGATCTTGGCCTATGAACATTGTTAGCTTAGCGGCCTTCCACTATTCTCTGGCTTCACCATTTAGCTTACGATTGGCGTAGAGCAGTTTGCGGTCCTCACCGCAGTCTATTTCGAGGAAGATCTGCTCAATCTCCTCGATCCAGCTCTCCGCGTCCTCGAAGTCGCCCTTCCCATCAAACTGAGGGGGCTGCAACTTCAGGAATCTTTCAACAATATTCTTTCGATCCTGAGCAGACTGCCATGCGTAACTCCCGGGGTGAGAGTACACAGTGTGAGCAGAGTGAGGTCCATGAGGCACAGACCCCTGTCTCAAATGTTCCTCCTGATATCCATTAATCTGAGGACCTTGGATCTGCCGCTCACTAGCTTGTGAGGCTTGCGCCTGCTGGAGGGCCCGTTGCGATCCACTCCTGAGGGCTCGTGGGACATGATCCGGAAAGGCCATAGCAGCTGCTCCAACATAACAATAGCAATAACAATTCTATTAGTGTGAGCTCCATAATTCATATAACAATACAATACTTACTTGACCCTACTTGATGGTTGCAGTGGTTGCTCGTGACAGTTGCACATTGACTCAACTCTATTTATTAGAAACAACAAAGAAGTGTCTCTCCTTAGGTTCTGATACCTTTTGTAACGCCCCGAGACCCACGTGACTATTACGTGCTCAGAGTTGTGGCTGAAAAACCAACTACCTTTCCTTCTCTGAAAATCTGTACGAACGTCGAACTTTGGTCGGCGATTGCTCTCTGTCCTCGCTCCGAAACTCACGGCCACCACCTGGAACTTCTTCTCCTATGTGCAGGCTTCAAAACCAGCCACCGTACATTCTCGGGGGTGTCTCGGTTCGCGTGCAAATGAGAGAAAAAAAGGACTCATGGCAGAATTCTATTTGAGAGAAAAAGGGATTTTCAGCCATCTTTAATGCCTATATTACATATATATGCAGACTTGAGTTATCAATTCCATTAGGGTTTGGACTCTTTTAGAATCAATCTTGGCCATCCATTAATAATTTATCACATCATAATATCTCAGATTTAATTAAATCCGAGATTAATTAATAACAACCCAATTAAATCTAATCCCTCTCAAATTCCTTCTTATCTTTTTAACAATCTTTTCCAATTTTCCTTGAATTTTAGAATTAAATAATTTTCAAATATTAGATAATGATTTTCCAAATATTATAAATGAATAATTTATTTAACAAAAATCTATGTTGTTACACCTTTTGAAATATCAAAAGCCAAAAAATCCTTTGCTACTATAGACAAAAAATATCCGTCGGTAAGTTATATCATTCGGAATTATCGAGAGATTTAATTTTGTCGGTAATTCCGAAAGCTAGACCCGTCGATAATTATATTTATAATAATATATATGTGATATAATATAAGTATATGCTTAATATATATGTAATATAATATCAATATATGATTAATATTTTATTATTTTAATTACTGACAAATGTAGCCTTCAAAATTACTAACGGAAATAAATTCGTCGATAATTCAGAAGGTTAAGCTAATCGATTATTTATTTATAATATTTATAATATAATATAATGCATATTTCTTTCATTTACTTTTATTCTTTTCTTGATCATTAATATAATATATTAAATAAATTATTTTTAATTTTATTTTCTCATAATTGTCTTTAATATTTTATCTTTTTAATCATTGCCTTTAATGTAGTTATAGGTATAGAATATAGATTATAAATAAATTTATGATATAAAATAGACGAGTTTTAATAAAATTAAAATATGTTAACATTCTATCCAAGATACAACTAATTTTAATCACAACATAACAAATTATTAATGATAAGTATTCTAAGTTCGAACAATTCACTTATTCTTTATCTAGTTATATCTAATGATAATATTAAGATATATATTATGAATATTATGTACACATATTGATTAACATTACTACTATATATACATTTTTTTCGGCAGCCAACCGCCGGTATCTGGGAAGCGATGCCGACTATCCAATCCACGCGGCGCTACTGAGCACACTGGCCACAGGTTGGAAAGTCGGTCCACCATCGAGTCCAACTAATTCGGTAAGATCACCCCGAGTCGCGTGCCTAGCAGTGGCAGGTGAAACTCCCAACAAGAATTTTTTACATTCACAAGGACTCGAACTCGAGACATCTTCTTAAACGAGGAGGAACCACCACCACTCCACTCCAACCCTTGTTGGTTACTACTATATATACATTGACATTATGAAATTAAGATAAATGTATCTTTTATAATATGTCATTCGGTATACCTTTAAATGGTTATTTATGATTTATGAAAATATTCATAATTGTTTATAAAATTAGTTATAAATTCAATCTATTAAGTTATTTTTATTAATTGTGAAATGTCAATTTAATATTTATTATCTTATTACAATAAATATTTATTAAAAAATTAAAATACGGATAAAATTATTTATAAAAAAACTTTAAAATATATCCTCTTATATATTTTTAAAGAGTCATATTGTGGTTCATATTAAAAATAATCATTATGTTAAAATTTTACTGCATATTACAATTTATCAATTTACATTCTAAATTTATTTATAATCTATATTTTATATCTATAAATATATTAAAAGGAAAATGAGTAAAAATATAAAAAAATTAAAGATGTTTTATGAGAAAATAAAAAAATAATAACTTATTTAATCATAATATTTATTAATGCATTAAGAAAAGAATATATAAACATGTAGAAAGATATATATGTATTATATAAATTAATAATAAATAATATTATTTTAATTACCGACGAATAATTTCTTCGAAATTACCAATGAAATTGAAATTCGTCGATAATTTCGAAGGAATGACCTGTCGGTAATTAAAATAAATAAATTATTAGTAATATTTATAATATAATATATACCTATCTTCGATTTATTTATAATATTTATAACATAATATTAATTTTTTTTATTTTTTATAATATATATATATTAATACATATAATAATATTCATATATACAATATTGTTAATGTTTAGAAATAATATTATATGTATAAATATTGATAATAAATGATATTATTTTAATTACTAACAGGTAATTCTTTGAAATTACTGACGAATTTGAAATCCATCAATAATTTCCAAGAAAACACCTGTCAGTAATTAAAATAATAATTTATTATTAATGTTTATAATATAATACATATCTATCTTTGATTTATTTATAATATTATATTTTTAATTTTATAATAATATATATTAATACATATAATTAATATTAATACATATAATATTATTCATGTTTTAAAATAATGTTATATGTATAAATATTAATAATAAATGATATTATTTTAATTACAAACGAGTAATTTCTTCGAAATTATCGATGGATTTAAAAATAATATTATATGTATAAATATTGATAATAAATGCTATTATATTAATTACTGACGGGTCCATCGGTATTTTCAAAGGAACAACCCATCGGTAATTAAAATAATAACTTATTATTAATATTTATAATATAATACATATCTTTCTTCAAATTGTTTATAATTTTTATTATATTATATTATTAATGTTTATAACATATATATTAGTACATATAATTAATATTAATACATATAACTTAAAACTTTTATATATTCTTGGTAGCCATATTCGACAAGATATAAAGATTGAGGAGTGCTGAGATCTGAACGGGCGATGCAAATGCTAATTAATCATTGTATGCCGTAGTATTCCAAATTCGGCATTGCTTTTATCATACGGGAGTTGAAATATCATTATAGGATCGTCTACATATATGTGCCTTTATATAGTACATAATATTATTATAACTAATTAAGAGAGTTGCATCCATTTGATGTTAAAACAAGCGATGCATCAATTTGATAAGATTTCAATTTTATGCTGATGGTTGAAAATTGAAACATGAGAGCCCAAAATTTGGACTTCACCCTCTCACCCACCATCACGATTTGCTCTTTCCATGTATGAAGGCTGACCAACCTCAAGGTAAACCCTCTTTTTTTTATTTTATTTAATTTAATATATATTTTGATACCACTTGCTGATCAATTAGACGAATTTGCATTTTTTTGGTTGCAAGGTCAATTTGTTTGTTTGGTATCCCATCCATCTCTAGACTTCTAATCATCGTTTCTCTCTTTATTATTATTATTTCTTTTTTTTTTCCTTTTACAAGAAACATGATGATACACTCGGCAAACCACCATATGTATATACATTTTTTAAATACCCAATCTAACATCGATATTCAAAATTATTAACACCTAACTAATTCGATACCCGAATAAAGAGTATAGCAATATTTTCCTGATCAAATGATGAATCCATAAATTGAATTCGAATCTACTAGCTCCCGTCAATTATGAGACACCGCTATATAATTTGTTGTATCAACCAAATTTTCTTCCAACTATATATAGATGATCAATCCATTAGAGTCATATTTATGTCATTAAAATTATTATTCTTAAGTTTCATAAGAAACAAATAATTACTGAATTATACATAAGCATACTATTATAGATAGAACCTGTTGCACCATATTAAGCATTTGAGCTTAGAATTTGTTGCTATCAACTTATATTAAATTTAATGAACGATCAGCTATTTTAAAATATTAAGTTGTTAGTTAGGAAATTATTCTCTCAAGGCAAATGACAGAATCAACTACCTTCAATAGGAAAATTAATTACGTTATGTTGACCGGTCCTCTCCTCACTATTGAAGTTTGCCTCCATTTGCATATTGATCACTTAAACTATTTGGACTGGATAGACATAATTAATTAACCTCAAATCATGTTGGTAGTCGTTCTATCGCTATTATGTATTTATGTATATAACATAATTAAAGTGGGACATACATACATTACATTTTTCTAATTATTTTGTTTAAAAATCTTGATATAAATAATATATGTGACGTCGCCTTCGACATGAGCATAAAATTTCGACGGCGTTCTACATTTTTTTTTATAGATTATCAGAATTATTAATGATTAATTAACTAACTTCGACGAGAGTATATATAGAATATCAAATGTAAACATCATTAATTAAGATTTAAATCCTTTTTTATTTATTAACCACAAACTTGAACTCGATTCGCATATCAACTGCATGTGCCAACAACTATTTGTGTTGCGGCATTTAAATTAGATATATGAATGTACTCGATCTAATGATACACATGATTAGGTGAGAGAGGCATTATGGAAAGCAAAAGGTCGTCGGTTCTTATCTGATTGGAACCAACCTCTCTTGAGAAAGAAAAAAAAAAGAATATACAGATTGATAATTCGAAATTTACGTAAACTACGTACATTTTCCACGTCGATATATATATATATATATATATATATAGTATTGGACGTGATGAATTTGGCATGGAAGTCGCATTAATTTTATCGTAGTACAGAAGAGAGAGAACGGCGAAATCTTTTTTCATTACTGGAGTGGAGAATTGTTTAAAATTATTAGCAAAGGGAAAGAACGTGGATGAAGAATCTCACGTACCCCTTTAATTTCATATATTTATCTTTTTTTAATTGGAAATTTCTTTTCTAATCAAATATGCAACTTAACCGTCATTAGTCAAAGATGGTTATAAAGAAGGAAGGTGCAAGTGAAAAAAAAAATCGGAGAGAAAGAGTGGATCAATAAATTATGCACTTTTTCGATAAATGTATAAAAAATTTAAGACGATACATAATTTTATTATACGGAAGCATAAGAGGATTACTAAGCTGATCGAATTTCTATGGAATAAAAATTATAAATCGAGTAGTGCGTTAATCTCTCAAAATAAAACCGATGTGAGAGCGTTTTTCTTTTCAAAATGTCTTGATTTTCCGTTAGAAGTTAGAGCAAGAAATCATAATGTCGCGTGCGATCTTTGGACAGGAACATATATATGAAAAAAATGGGAACGCAGATACGGGCTTCATTAAGGTGGGCCGAAAGCTCGATGCACAATCCATAGCCCATTAAGGCAACAAGCATGAACTATCATTTATGATATGATTTTAAGGGGGACGCAAGTAAACATAGAACCTTCATTTATGATTTTAAGGGGTTCGTTGGTCGCATCGTTTGCAATATTTTTTCTCATTTTCTTTTTCTACTTTCTTCACTACCGAAATTGTGACATAAAAGAAATAGGCGTCCAGAGTACACTTTAGATGAAGTAACATTGGGGCTGAAGATGATGTGCCTATCGCTTGGCTTGCGGATCTTGCACCAGAAAAAAAAAAAAACTGAAAAGGGTTTTAGAAACCAAATTTATTGGTTCATAAAGCTTCAATCTTAGTCCCCATTACCCTCTAGGGAAAAAAATTTGGTCCCCTTCTCCCTACCACCTCAACAGCGACCTTTTTTGAGTGATTTAAAACTTGGCTCAATCGATCGGACCGGTATCTCGACTATAGCTCACAAATCGTATAAAATTCAACCATAGTGTTATCCCTTTCTTACTCGATAAAAAATCAAGTCCAATCGACCGACCTGATAAATTTGAGTGACTCGGCTGATTGGACAAGTTGTAAAAAAATGAAAATTTATTTTTTAAACATATTATATATGTAATTAAAATTTATGTTTCAACGTCACATATGTACGGCCCGTGACGGCCGGTGTTTTCTGATTTTAAGGTTGATTTCTTCATCTTTTTCCACTCATATGCTTTTCTTCAAGATTTTTTCACCAAATTAAAAGATTTTCATCAAAATGACACACACCTAGGTAGTCGGAGAGTCTAATGAAATAATTGTAATAAATGAAAAAAAAAATTATGCATGCTATGGAAAAGTTATGGAAAAAAATCTAAATACAACTAAGATAAAATGTTATGGAGTGCATGCATCAAACTCTCTAGAACTAAGATATTTGCTTGTCCTCGAGCAATGGTCAAGGCAAAACTCAACAGCCGATCATTGTCTCCACCCTAGTTGTCAATTATTTTTCTTAGCATCTTGTTCCATACTTCTATCATCGAAGTGTCTCACCACATTCCAAATTAACCTAGCTTTATGAAAATTCTAAATGTACGACATTTATAAACTCCTCCTTATTCAACCTAGCGGTTGCACTTAGGTTTTCAAGCAAAAATCTCCTACGGATCTAATTATTTGAATACATCAAGCTTTCAGATAATACATTTTTGTACTTTGATGCGTGTAGAATTAATAGTAAACGCTAGCAAGTGCACTAGTCGCTCAAGTAATAAAGTGAATGAATAAAGTTATCGTTCCCACGGGGTCGGTTAATAACTTAGATTTTATTTTAACATTATTAATTGAGAAATTAAAAAAATATATGATTTCATATGTGAATAAAAGGAAAATAATAAAAATAAAGGAAGTGATTACCTAAAGAAGTAATGATTTGATGATTAAGACACCTAATTATCACTACTAGAAAGTAATGAATTTTTTCAACTTAGAATTAGTTGAATCAATAACAAAGTGAATTCCCAAAATTAGTTAATCAATGTTTCAGACTTTAACTACTATCTTATGGATAATTATAATAAATCAATCCTTTCAGTTTTTTATTTACTTAATTAAATCATAAGATGCATTAAATCAGAATTAATATTAAGGGCTTTCTCAAGTCACTTTAATAACTACATAAATTAGGTCTCTTTCGATTTCCCTAATTTGTGACATGTAATAAATTAAGATCAATCCTAAAAACTATTATGAAAATAAACACTTCTTTTCCGATAATAATCAAATCATAAATCATTGAATAAAAAGAAAGCATTAAACATGAAATTACAATGCTATTAAAGATTCAAATTAAACTAATATTAAAAAATATTTCAAAACATAAATAGGTTTCAATTAAGATGACCCTAATGGAGAAATAAATTCGATAATAACAACAATAAATCTAATATAAAAGATTGGGAAAAGAAAATAAAGAACTCCTGCAGTCGTTGTTCATGTGCTCTCGCAAGTTTCCGGCAAAGTTTTACTATTGTTCTCGATCTTCTCCTCTTTGTAGGCTTCAAATATATGCTCCAGGGATGCTTTTCCATGCCCTCTTCTGCCTCATTTTATAGGTTTTCTCGTCCTCCAAAAAAATGAAATTTTATCAAAAAAGTGGATAAAAATGACTTCAAAATTGCCTAACTGACCGTCGTCACGACCGTGATAGAAGACTGTCAAGGCTGAAAAGTACTTAGAAACTTTTCTGCTGAAAAATCTTTTTGTCACGCCATGAGAATGGCTTAGATAATTTTCTGCTTGCAAAATCTTTCTGTCACGGCCATGAAAAAAATTGTCACAACAGTCTTCTAAGTTATTTTAGGGTCTTTTCTTACTTTAATTTTGATGTTTTCTCATATCTTGCTATGAAAAATTTTTAAACTTAGGTAGAAATCACATCTAAAGGAAATTGTATAAAAATAAATCAAAACTCTTCTTTTTTAAACATAAAAATATTCTAAAATGTTAATAAAATTAATGCATTATTTTTCATGCATCATACTTCCTCGTACGTTTTGGGACTCCACTAGCCCTCTTTCAAGCATACTATTTAATATATTTATTTAATTAAGCTCAGTCACACTTGAGTATTCAGCAGGAATATGATTATTGTGAGGCATCATATATAACATGTTGTAAACAAACAAAAAAAAAAAAAGAACATGAACAGAATTTGTCGTCAAACACTCATGATTTCACTCAACAACTTTATTCAAACCAATTTCCCAACACTAAGGTGATAGAGTATAAACATATGATACTTCGAATTTTGTTGGCTATCAGAATGTCCTTGAACATAACTTGAAAAGAAGCAAAGATTCAATCAAAGGGAAATTTGATTTTTTTTAGTACATAAGCACGATGCATGACTCAAAATGAGGAAGAAGGAAACAAAAGAGAAATGAAATGCAAGAGAATGACAACATGATGCATGCTAATGCAACTCCCCCAAGCTCGAACCCAACGCTGTCCTAGTGTTTAAGGTCGGACTTGTAAAAGGGATACACTGATGACAAACACTACAAGAAAATTGTCTTTTACCGACGGTCTGAACCATCGGTAAAATGGCCAGATCCGTCGGGAATCACGATTTCCGACGGTTCTTTCAACGAATAGTGTCCGTGCGAAAAATGGTCATCGCAAATAATTTGTGACGATTTATTTCGAACCGTCGATATTACAGATGGTCTATCTGGCGGGCGCGACTGTCGAACGCCTAACCATCGATATTATCGACGGTTCGTGCCGTCGATAATATCGATGGTTAGGACCGCCGATTTATATCGGCGGTTTACACTGTCGATAGTATTGACGGTTCGTACCGTCGATATTTATCGGTGGCTTAAACTGTCGATGGTATCGGCGGTTCGTGCCGTCGATATCTATCAGCGGCTTGAACCGTGGATACTATCGATGGTTTTAACCGTCGATATATATCGGTGACTTTAACCGTCGATAGTATCGACGGTTCAAACCGTCGAGAATCTTGTATCGACGGATTTACTCGTCGGCTCCACAATTAATATTCGACGGCTAGGATCGTCGATAACGCTGTACCGACGGATATAACCGTCGGTAAGTATCAAAAAAATTCGTTGAAGATTGTAATATTTCAGCTGTTTCCGACGGTCAGGACCGTCGGAAACATAAAAAAATTTTTAAAAAAATGGTGAATTCTAAATGTCTAAACAGATAATACAACACATTTGATTCACAGATAATTCAATTACTACACTTAATTCACATAATCCAAACATGAAACAAATTGAACATCACATAATCGAAACATCACTTAATTCCTGATTCGGCATAACGTCTTGGTCACGATGAAGAGCTGAAGTTCAATTCGCATAACGTCTTGGTCGCAAAACATCACTGCACAAAATTGAAATAGAGTAAAATCACTGCAGAAAGTTATAACATATGAAAATGAAAAAAAAACATGAATTCGGATTTGAAATCTATTGAAGAGTAAAATCTAAAGTGCAGATATATAGAGTAAAATATAAAAACATAATTTGAATCTAACATCAACATAATTTGATAAATTCAATAGAAGATGCGTAAACTAACAAGCTAACGCGCAATCTCAAAATTGAAGCAAAATCGAATCTTGCATCCAAACTAATTAGATTCAAAATGCCAAAGTTATCATTAAAATAAGGTTGCTAAGTTTTTTTCCTATGATTTCATGCAGTGATCATGAAGTATGTTGAAGTTCATGGCCAATCAGGAAAAAATAGGAAACATAAACTACAAGTATATTTATTTATACTGAGTACTGACATTTACATGATCCAACTGTCTGCACTCCATTTCCGTTGAAAACTTGGAAAGTCTACAAATCTAACTGAAAGGGATGAAGAGTAAAATCTAAGTTAGTGCCCATGTTGATGTCAAAATGCATATGCAGCCAAAGAGTATAATAATCTACCGATTAAAGCAAATTCCAAAAAAAATAAGTATAATGAATCTACCTCGGCATCGTCGTCGTTCAATTCGCCACGCATGAAGGCACACATCATTTTTTTCATTTCAGTCCTGTTACGACGTTCACGTTCTTCGAATTCCTTTCTGACCTCTTCCCTAATCTTCATGGTCACTTGATTCACAATTTCTTGCATACCAGAAGGAGATGAACCTGAAGTAGTTCGTCGACCATATCCAATATCTGTGTCACTCATAGAAGATCCGAGGCCGTAAATACGACCCTTCTTCATGCCAACGTGGTCTGTCCAAAGTTGTCTTGGGGTCAACGGTGTGGTCCCCTCCTGCGTGGCTTGTGTAATATGATCAACTTCTTTTGTTTTATAAGACTTCTGAAATATAAAGAAAATACAAAGAAGCGGCAAAAATAATTAACTACAAACGACGACTAGGTGATCGACTTCAAAGTTTTGTTAACTAACTATTAACTTGCAATTTAGAAAAAAATAAAGGCACAAAAATGTACATACATATGTCTCTCGGGCATAATTCGAAACCCATTCTTTGTTCTTCTTCTAATGAGTTCGGAGAAATATTTCGTCCTGAGTAGGTGGTCTACCCATCTCTTTCTCGTGCAATGAGATAATATTTTAAAATTTGTAACTTAAAGTATAATATTCTCTCGATACTTACCATTTTCTTAAAGTATAATATTTCGTCCTGAGTTCAGAGAAAGACCTTACCATTTTCTTAGCAATCGTGCTCGTGGATACACATCCGCCCGAATGCAAGCACGCTCCCTAGTCGGACTCTCGACTGGTTTTTGCTTTTTCGCATTTCAATTTGTACTCCTCGGTGGACCACTTTTCTAGCAAATCGATCCAAACGGCCTCGGGGATCCAATTGGGTCATTCTCCATCAGCTCGAGCTTCAGAAAGCATCGCGGACAATCTCTTCAAGCACCGAGAGTTAAAAGCCTTCCACATTTTTTCCGTATGCTCGGGCTCCTACCACACATCAGCCTGTATGTGTTTAAAAATAATTAATGTATTACGAAGAAAAATTTTAATGATCATGTTGGCTTCTAATGATACCTGAAATTCATTAAATAGCATCTGTCTCGTGGCATAAGGAACTTCCCTCCATGTAAGCCACACTTCAGTATACCTATGTCGCAACACTTTAGTAACTACCACTGGTTTCGACGGTACAAACTTGGAAGGACACAGAATTATAAAATGTCATAGCTGAATCAAAGCATGAATAAGGATTCGATATACATAACATAACACTTACCCTAAATTCTCATCTGGCTGCACGTATACTTTGTAAACACGATTTGACGAAGCCTGGTCTGAGCCTTCCACGGAACAATGAGCTCTGACGGGTTCTTGTGGCAATTGTGTATCCAAGTCCGCAATATCAGCGTGAGAGAAAGGACCCGACGGAGGAGAAGAACGTTCTATTATGCGAATGCTCGTGGCTGATCTAGGAGCCGACGGAGGAGAAGAATGCTCTGTTATGCGAATGCCCGGTACTGATATAGGAGCCGATGAAGTACTGAGAGCTCTAGGGACGACCAACTCCTTTCCGTTGTTTTTACTTTTAACAAATCGATACATCTGCATAATACAAAATTTATTCCAAGTCAAATTCACAATTGATAAAAAAATCAAATGTCACAACGTCTCGACCTGACTATGATCGGCTACGTCTTGTGTTGCATCTTGAGGAACGAAATTGTACGTATAACTCGAGAACCAATTCCTAATATCCGGAGACGCTTATAAAAAATAAACAAATTAATTCGAATAAGCTTTTGCGTAAAATTCTTCTGATCATTATTTCAAACACTCACGAGATGGTAGCGAATATAAGAATGCATCGTCCGCGTCAGGCATCCGTCGATCCGAATGTTTGTCCACATGCATCACTAACGCCTCAAACAAACTATTGCCTCAAATAAAATGAAAATGAGTCGTAAATAAACAATCCATAAGATGACAACAGTCGTAATAAAATATCCTAGTCGTAAGGTAAAAAAATGATAATTCGTGACGACAAGTAATAATACCATTACTCATCATCTGAGTTTCCACATGACTGGTACCCATCATCATCATCAGAAGTCGTCGTAGTTTCAAATTCATCTTCGTCCGAGCCATTTTCATCATTTTGTATGTCGACATTATCGAAGTCTTCAAATACGTGTTCCGAATCCTGTAGATCGTCGACTAATTCGGTGTCGACAATAGGGGCCACATAAGTCTGCGAGTCATCTTGAAAGGCACATTGCAATGCACCATCAACTTCTATCCTGCTTCTTGCCTTCGTCTTTATTACAACCCACCATTGTGCTTTGTCTCTGGTCTTCTCCGGATATGGCACATAATATACTTGTCTTGTAGAAGACGGAATAATGAAAGGATCAAAATGATCATAACACCTATTGTGACGTATTTCAACTATTTTGAAATCTTTGTGAACTCGCATCCCTCTCCTTTCCTTTGGATCAAACCAATTACACTCAAATAATGTGACTTTATTATGGCAGTATATTGCAGCTGAATAATGTCTTTGAGAACACCGTAGTAGTCACGCTCATTTTTTCCGTCCGTGGATCCCATGACACATACTCCACTATTCACGATTTTCTTCCCGATGGACCAAGTTTCAGTGTGAAACTTATAACCATTCACAAAATACACCGGCCAACTTTTCACCTCTCGAGCCGATCCCCATGCCAAATTATGGAGACCAGATGTCGTGCCGGTACTGAGAACCTAATATAAAAATAAATGAGTATAGTAGACGCTGAAGACATCAAATTGTTTAGAATATTTTGAGAATTACTTGTTCCTTAAATCACGGTGCGAAGTCATTCTCGATTCTATCTTGTACATATTCTTTAGGGACATTGTAGTATTGCAAGAAAGCACTACATACAAAGTGATGGCTAAATCAAAATGTTGTTTGGAAAGACGTTAAAGAAAAGAACACATGGATATTAAACTTACTTAATGTAGCCTTGCACCTCCGACGTGTTTAGAAGGACATGATTCGTGGCAGACTTGAATTCTACATCACAGAGCCATCTATTCCTTGGCTTCTCAAAATGTCATCCTAACTGATTGAAGAGCGACAAAGATGCCACATCAGACTGTTCTTCTGGAACTTCATCATTTCAATGGACTCTGGTCCTCGCACACTTAACATGGGACTCGAAGTAGTAAGAACAGAAGTACGAAATCTCCTGAATCATATATGCTTCACATATGAATCCTTCGACACGTGCTTTGTTCTTAATGTCCTTTTTATTCGATTGAGATATCTTTCAAAAGGATACATCCACCTATATTGTACTGGTCCACCTACCCTTGCCTCATATGACAGATGAATAGGTAAGTGCTCAATGGAATCAAAGAATCCCGGTGAAAATATTCGTTCCAACTTACATAATATTATCAGAATATTACGTTCCAATTGGGTCATATTTTCCACCGTTAATGTTGTAGAACACAATTCTTTGAAGAATTGACTTAACTCCGTTATCAACTTTCAAATCTTGTCCGGGAGTGAAGAAAAAGTAGTATGAAGCAAAGTTTTCATGAATATGTGGCAGTCGTGACTTTTCATGCCAAACAAACGCAAGTTATTCATGTCCACACATCGGGTCAGATTTGATGCATAACCATCCGACATTCTCAGCTATTGGATCCAGCGACACACTTGAGTCTTCTGCTCCTTAGTGAGAACATAACTTGCTTTTGGTTTAGATAATCTTCTGTTAGGTAAAGTCACTGATGCGTTAAGTTTGTAATAATAAAATTTGCTAGCAAGTGCACTAGTCGTTCAAGTAATATAGTAATAGGAGTAAGAGTGTCGAACCCACGAGGATTATTATTAATTCAATATCTGGATTTATAAATTAATAAGAGAGGAAAAACATGGATTTTTGGAAAGAGGTTTTATGAAATAAAATAAGGAAAATAAGATAAAGATAAGATAATGGTGTTGAAGTTAGGCCTTAAGATGAAAATAGATCAGGATAAATATTTGAACCATAAAAGATAAATTTAATCTTTAAAGATGGATTAGGAATTTTCTCAAGTTATTAATTTACAAGATTAACATCACAGAGTCCACAAACTGATAATTCTGCTATTTAATCCGGTAAATCAAACTATCTTAAATTTAATCAAACCTAAAGTCCCACAAACTGGTATTCGTCAGATAAGATTAAAATTAAGATGCATTAATATGAAAATCCTAGACTATTAATCACTCCACAAACTGGTTAGATTAACAGACCACATAAGCTTGATTCTCCACACACTAGTTATCAAATTTATGTCAATTATTAATTTCACATAAAATCAATTAATTCAATTAATGAATTCTAAAATCAAATAATCCACAAACTGGTAAGTACTCAATTCAGAAATCTAAGTAATTAAATTAAAAGCATTAAGAACAATTAACTAACTGATCAGAAAAGATTAAAACAAATAATATAGGGTCCAAATAGTTTCCCTTCAATAATAATCTCCTAACATGAAATAAATAAAAATATGGAGTTCATCCTAGAAATTCTGGAGAGATAATAACAAAATAATAATAATTGGAAGAATTACACCCAAATAGACAAAAGTCGAAGCTTCGGATCACGGGCAGATAGTCGGGCGGTCTCTCGGACTTGATCAGGGTCGCGATCAACTTTCAGCCGTCGCACCTCTCTCCTCTTGGTCGTAGCCTGCAGAGCTCACGACTCGCCGTGGAAGAAACCTGAACTTCAGAGCACCAATTGAAACGATGGATTCTTTCACGTATTTATAGGGTGCGGACGGCCTTCAATTTAATCTCGGCCGTAACATCGTACGGTTGACTTTAAAATTATAAGATAAACTCGGCCAAAGATAAATCCTTTTATCATTACGCCCAAAGATAAATCTTTCTTATCTTTACACCTTCATATATCTTGTTACGCCCAAAGATAAAGTCGGCCAAAAGAATGATTTCATTGCCATTACCCCCTCCAAATCTCGGCCATAAGAAATTATTTTATCTCTACTCCCAAAGAGATAAACCCTTTTACTCCCTTCGAATTTCGGCCGTAAGGAAAGAATTTAAACTTGTTACGTCCAAAAGATAAAATCATTTAATTGTTACTCCTTTTGAATCTCGGCCGTAACGACTTGGGTGTAAAGCCAAATCTCGGTCGTAATGATGAATTCTTCATCCTAATCTCGGTCGTAATGATAAATTCTTTGAAATTTTGGCCGATATAGCACAATCCATTTTAATCTCGATTTTTCCTGCAAAATAATTATCAAAATTTAGTTAATCCATCCACAATTAAAATATTCAGAGAATTTAATAATTAAAATTGATAAATCCGGAATTATGATTAAAAGTGACTAAAAATGATGCATGCCATGATCAAATTATAGAAAATTTAATTAAAATAATTAACTAAAATAAGTTGTATTTTGCATGCATCAAACTCCCCCAAGCTTAAAGTCTTGCTTGTCCTCAAGCAAAAATTCAAAGCAAGGCTTAAGAAAGTTCCATCGTAGCCTCCACATTGTCAACTGACTAATTTTCTCACAAAATTCTTCTGCACACCTACTACTCAGCATCTTATCATTTTCCATGCACTTAGCTTCATAGAGGTTCTGAATGCTACACAAATTTAAACAATCTCAAATTCAGCCTTGTGAAAAAAATAAATTGTCTATCAAATAATAGCATTGATATTGAACACATAAGTACTAATTGAGCTTAAAACTTTTTTTTTTCTTTTTATTTTTCAACTTTATTTTTAATCATTTAAAAGTTCTAATCTTCAAGCAGGATTGCACAAGGAAGTCCATTTAAAAGTTTAAATCTTCAAGCAGGTTTAACTAACCCTTCTTTTTTTATAAGCTCAAAAAGTACTTGATATGGTCAATAAGAAGGCTACTACTATCAAAACTTAAAAGAAATAAAAAGGCATGAATATGATTTTGTCGTCTAGTCATTCATAATTCTACTTAGCATAGGCACATAGTCCATAAGTTTGATACTAAAATAGCAAGTGATAAGAAAGAAAAGTATTCAAATTTCATCAATTAACGACATGTCTTTGAACTTTTACTAAAAGATAATTAAAACAATAAGACAAGAGTTTGTTAGATGGTAGCAAAAATAAATGCATGCAATGGTATTTTTTCAGAAAATTTTCAAATTTTTCAAATTTTTTTTTTGGATTTTTTTATAAATAGATGCAAACATAAGCAAAGAAAGAGACATGCAATGCGTGAAATGCAAACTCCCCCAAGCTTGAACTAGACACTGTCCTCAGTGTTAAGCCAGCAAGAGAAAGTGATACATACTCAATAAAAAGGAAAATTAAAGAAACGAAAATAAAGAAAAGGGAAAAGACACAACCGGATTTACTGTCTGCGGGGTGGCGATGGTGGATGGTAGCCGAGATTTCCTTGGCGCATATGATACTCATGGATGCGTCTCATCATGCGCGCATGTTGATTCTGAAGGGATTCGAAGCGACCCTGACGATCAACCATATTTCTAAAATCAGCTCGAATGTTGGTCAACTCTTGTGCTTGTCGAAGTTGTTCTTCCTGAATAGCGTGCAACTGCCCTGACTGACGAAGTTGCTCTTCTTGAAAAGTGTGAAACTCCCCTGCTTGACGAAGTTGTTCATCATACATTGATTCCCATAAGTTTTGCATGGAAGCATAGTCAGGCTGAGGTGGCGGAGGTGGATAGTAAGTCTGCTCTGGGGCTGAAGTAAAAGTGGGCTCCGGTGCTATATAGCGATTCTGCACAGGTTCTTGTAAAGGGGCAGATACTTCCATCGAATCGCATTCCTCATAAGGAGTAGAAGGTATGAACGAGGAATCAGAAGAGCTCTCTTGTGCTGGAGATGGAATCGGAGAAGGCACCGGCATATAAGGTGAATGGACGGATGTGGCATATTGGAAAGCTGCCGGTGATGCAGCCTGGAATCCTTGTTGCTGTTGAAGGTAGGGTTGGGCTGCCGCATAATCAGTAGAATCAAACCAGGAGAAAGGTTCATCTTGGTGTAGCTGTCCGACAGAGGTAAATGGTCCTGCAGGTGGGATTACTGGAGCTATGACCTGCCTAAAAAGGAGCCAATTATTTGGATTAATCGGCGTAAAAGCATCTCGATCTGAGCAGGGCACCTCCTGATGGTGGCCTTTAAAAATAAAAACTTTGATCCCTGAGTTGTTGGTCTTCACGAGACCCATAGCTTGAATGGTCCTACGAGTGAGGTGAGTGTTTCCTGGCACAGCTTCAAGATCATCCAAGTCAAGTTGTAGGTGCTCAGCGATAGGTGTGAAAAGGGCACCCATATTAATGCTACCGCCACGATGAGTAGTGCGGCGCTGAAATCGATGAATGAGGAAAGGTCTTCTTCTGTTATCTGTTTCCAAAAAGTTTCAGCATCAAAGTCAGCAGGTACAGAAAGAGATCCATGGTTGGGAAATCCATAGATATTATTAATCTCTCCTAGAGTGAGAGTAAATGGTCGTCCATAAAGTTGGAATGAAATGCGGGGCTGATCATAGTTCCTGCCATCTAAATTAAAGACTTCCAGAGATGAGAGGAATTCCATAATTAGTACTTCATAAGTTGGCCACCAAGAATGCACAAAGTCAGATAGTCCAATTTGAGAAAATAATAGATGAATATCTGCAAGTAAATTATACTCCCTCAGCAATTCAGTATCTGAAAATCTGGTGGCATGAATTCGAATATCACACATCCGTTCATATCGAGCTTGATACTCCGGCTTAGTCCAATAATAATCTCCGGGGTAGGAGATTAATTGTGAGGGCTGTGGGGCCGGCTGACATTCGGATGTCGTCGTTCATGACGTCCCCTCCATATATTAGCAAATCGCCTCATTTTGATCTGGACAAAAATAAAAAAGAAAAGGTACCGGCTCGGTGGAAGGAGGTTTCGACCGTAGTATTCGATGAAGAATCGGCTGAAGGTCGGAGGTGACTCGGCCGTAATAAGTGTCGGCCGTAAAAAATGTCGGGAAAACGCTGGAACTTCGGCCGTAAGAGTAGATGAACCTGTAGATTTCGGCCGTAACGAATGGCGGTGAGATTTCGGCCATAAAGAAGTCTTGATGCGCGGTGTTGAGGCTCGGCCGTAATGCACCCGGGAGGCACTGGAACTTCGGCCGTAAGGGAGTTAGCTCTGGTGGAAACTCGGCCGTAATAAGTGTCGGCCGTAAAGAGAAAAGTCGATGAGGAATCTCGGCCGTAAAGAAGTCTCGATGCGCGGTGTTTTTGATCAGTCGTAACGCACCTGGGAGGCGCTGGAACTTCGGCCGTAAGGGAGAAAGCTCGACCGGAGTCGAGTGGAGTTTGGCCGTAAGGAACAGGCGCGGTGCTTTTTGGGCGTAAGGATCGGCGGTGACGGTGTTGAGACTTCGGCCGTAGAGAAGAAAAGGCGTAAGGGTAGCGGAAGCACCTCGGCCGTAATGCACAGAGGGCGGCGCGCGGTGGCTTCGGCCGTAAAGAAGATTGATCTGCAACATACAAGAGGGGGTAGGATTTTATAGATGAATTTCCGAGCGTAATCTGACCTGTCCCACGTGACGACGCAGTGAAAAGTCATGTCCGGGCGTAAAAGCATGCATTTTCCAAGGCACGTCTGTGGTCTCCCTGTCATGTCGGAGCTTTGACGATTTCCAAGGCACGTCCGTGGTCTGCTGGTGTGACATCTCGGCCGTAACGGAATGGTGGCAGGGCGTAATGTCCGAGCTTCGGCCGTAGAGAGCACAGGTGGCAGGGCGTAATAGCCTCGTCTTGTCACGTGGAGGGAATCAATTATTGGAGTTTACGCCCATGCTTGGAGTTGACGCCCCTGAGTTTACCTCTCCTTACAAACATTAAATATTAATTAAATTAAATGACTCCATAATAAAATAAATGTCTAATTAAAATTAAAAATAAAACTATCACCGAAACTAAGATATTAATTAACAACTAATTAGACTAATAAAAAAATGAAAATAAAAATAAATAAAATAAAAAGGATAGAAATAGTTCTGATTTATAGTCGTCAGCTTAACTTAGTTCTGATGAAAATCAAGGCCTATTTTGCTCTTCCCCTCTTGGATTTTTCTCTGTGTTGCTTGGGAGAGAGCCCGGTGTACGTCCAGTTAGTTGTGCCGCCATCTGGCCCAGTTGTCTTTCCATATTTCGAATGGATGCATCCTGACTCGTGGCTCTAGATTCCATATTCTTTTGCAACGCTTGATTGTGTCTATGATCTGTGCCATCATCTCCTGCATATGACTTGATGATTGATATTGGGGAGTATCAGGTTGCCTTTTCGGTATATAATCTTTTGATGGACCAGAAGATTGGCCTTGATTCTGATTATAGGCAAACTTCGGATTGTGTCTCCAACCATAATCGTTGTTCCTGTAAAATGGATTGGAAATAAAGTTAGCATTTTCAATTTGATTTGAATCTGAAGTGTTACCTGTAGGACTATAATTGCTATAATTTCCCATTAGTGACATCATCTGCTCGAATTTTTTATTAAGTGACTCCAGCTGAGCCACTATTTCTGAAGATTGTATTCCTTGTGTAGCATGTACATCATGAGTTCGGCGAGATGGTCTCCTTTCTTGGCTCGACTTGAGGGCTACAACTTCAATTATATCTTGTATCTCACTAGGACGTTTAGATCCTAGCACTGTCCCTCCTGCTGATTGGTCGAGTTTGTCTTGATCTGCAGGTCGTAATCCATGGTAGAAATCTTCCATCACTTGCCACTTTGGAATTCTATTATCAAGAACTCTGGCCAGCAGTTCCTTATATCGTTCTCAGGCTTCATATAACGTCTCGTTATCGTCTTGAACAAATGCCCTCAGCTCTCTTCGATATTTGCCTGCCTTTTGTGGTGGACAATATTTTCCAACAAACTTTTCTACCAACTCCAACCAAGAATGAATCGATCCTGCAGGCAAAGTTTTAAACCAAGTGGAAGCTTTGTCACGTAAAGATTGAGGAAATAATAATAAATGAATAACTTCAAAAGAAACATTATTATTTCTAAAGGTGCTCAGAGTGGCAAGAAATTTGTCAAGGTGATCGTGAGGGTCTTCATGAAATCCTCCTCCAAATTGGGATGCTTGTATCATCCTCACGATTGCGGGATTTATCTCAAAATTATTTGCGTTAATATCAGGCAGCACGATGCATGATTCTCGGTCACTGTATCTGGCCGAGACATATTCTCTCATAGAAAGTTCTGCTTCATCTTCTTGCCGATTATTATATGGTGGAACCAATTCATTCTGTTGCTCCAGTCTCTGATTGTCGCGTGCTTGTTCCGCCATTTTTCTTATATTTCTTCGTAATCGACGATAGGTTCTTTCAATTTCAGGATCAAATTCCAACAGTGGATTTGAACTTCTAGTGCGCTTATCAGAAGATTCCAGGATTGGTTGTGATTTAATTTTCAATTAGTACCTGCAACAACCAATTTTCAATAAGATAAAAGAATAAAATAAAATATATACAAGAAGAAATAAATTCAGATAATAGGTCACGAAAAATGAGTTTTTAACAAATAAAGTCTTTCGGCATGATAGAATTTGAAAATTCGTCATTAAAATTAATTTTCGAGAGGAACTTTTCAGAAATTCTTCAAACCAATACGAATACCAAATATTAATATCGACCAAAAGAATTTATGATGATGTAGCAAACCGCACAAAATAAGTCCGAACTAATTTGAGGTCGTAAAGTTAATAATCAGACATAATCAAAAATTATTTTCAGAGAGGAAATAAGATTGATCGGCCATAATACAGAAATAGATTTACTGTCGAAATTAAATTAGTAATCCAAGGCTCGTTCGTCCGTAAAAATCATAAAACAGTGTTGATAGGGGTTCAACGTGAAGGCGTAAAAACTTGTTGGCTTATGGTCGAAACAACGTCGTAAAAATTAACATAGCGATTAATCATTTCGGCAATCAACTCCTCGCATATAAAATCATAGGCGTAAAGAACTGAAGTTGACAACCTTGGTCGTAAAACAGAACAGGGTTTCGGCCGAAATAAAAATCGGACGAAACGTCGACAAAATGACTCATTATGGCCTAGGAAGAGGATAATTCATATCGACCGTAAAACAATGAGAATTAAGTCGAACGTGATCGTTGATGGCCGAGAAAGAAAAAATCACAAATAAATTGGCCGAAAAGGTCGTAATATTGCGTAAAAACAAATGTTCAGAAATTTTACGGCCGTAAAACCATGAGATCAATTCTCGGCCGTAAAAAGAAAACATGAGATCATTCTCGACCGTAAAAAAGATTAAATTGTCAATTAAGACGAGGTCACATCGGCCGAGATGAAGTCAACACGAGGCCGTAAAGAAAAAAATAGGGTTTCGGCCGAAATAATTTCGAATGAAACTTGAGAATATTACCACACTCAAATGTCGAAAATTGAATCATTACGGCCGAAAGTGAATTAAGTCGATTCCTTACGGTCGTAAAACAACGAAATTAGATCAAATCCATATGAAAAGTTCAAACAATTAAAATGTTACGGCCGAGAATGAAGGTCGAAACTAATTCGAATATGGCGTAAAAAAATTTAAACCATCGATAAACCGGGCGTAACAAGGTCAAATCAATATTCATTACTCATGGCGTAAAACAACGTTCGGATAAAAATATTACGGCCGTAAAGATTGAAAGTTTAGAATTCAGAAATCATTCGTTGCGAGGCCGTAAAATTAATAAAGCCGACACATCAAATTAAAGTCGTAAATCCATAAGTCGATAGTGTAATTCGGAAAATCCAATCGGCGTCGGATTTTAAACCGAAAGTAGATAAATTAAAAAATTGTTGTGACCTTTATCTGCAAAAGAAAAAAAAATTAGATTATTCACAAAAATAATTAAAACAATTAATACATATTTATAAAGAATTATTTACACTTTATTTACATCTCCTAATAATTCATAAAAATCAGAAATTAATTAATAAAAGATTCCCCGGCAACGGCGTCAAAAACTTGATGCGTTAAGTTTGTAACAATAAAATTTGCTAGCAAGTGCACTAGTCGCTCAAGTAATATAGTAATAGGAGTAAGAGTGTCGAACCCACAAGGAATATTATTAATTCAATATCTGGATTTATAAATTAATAAGAGAGGAGAAACATGGATTTTTGGAAAGAGGTTTTATGAAATAAAATAAGGAAAATAAGATAAAGATAAGATAATGGTGTTGAAGTTAGGCCTTAAGATGAAAATAGATCAGGATAAATATTTGAACCATAAAAGATAAATTTAATCTTTAAAGATGGATTAGGAATTTTCTTAAGTTATTAATTTACAAGATTAACATCACAGAGTCCACAAACTGATAATTCTGCTATTTAATCCGGTAAATCAAACTATCTTAAATTTAATCAAACCTAAAGTCCCACAAACTGGTATTCGTCAGATAAGATTAAAATTAAGATGCATTAATATGAAAATCCTAGACTATTAATCACTCCACAAACTGGTTAGATTAACAGACCACATAAACTTGATTCTCCACACACTAGTTATCAAATTTATGTCAATTATTAATTTCACATAAAATCAATTAATTCAATTAATGAATTCTGAAATCAAATAATCCACAAACTGGTAAGTACTCAATTCAGAAATCTAAGTAATTAAATTAAAGCATTAAGCACAATTAACTAACTGATCAGAAAAGATTAAAACAAATAATATAGGGTCCAAATAGTTTCCCTTCAATAATAATCTCCTAACATGAAATAAATAAAAATATGGAGTTCATCCTAGAAATTCTGGAGAGATAATAACAAAATAATAATAATTGGAAGAATTACACCCAAATAGACAAAAGTCGAAGCTTCGGATCACGGGCAGACAGTCGGACAGCCTCTCGGACTTGATCAGGGTCGCGATCAACTTCCAGCCGTCGCACCTCTCTCCTCTTGGTCGTAGCCTGCAGAGCTCACGACTCGCCGTGGAAAAAACCTGAACTTCAGAGCACCAATTGAAACGATGGATTCTTTCACGTATTTATAGGGTGCAGACGGCCTTCAATTTGATCTCGGCCGTAACATCGTACGGTTGACTTTAAAATTATAAGATAAACTCGGCCAAAGATAAATCCTTTTATCATTACGCCCAAAGATAAATCTTTCTTATCTTTACACCTTCATATATCTTGTTACGCCCAAAGATAAACTCGGCCAAAAGAATGATTTCATTGCCATTACCCCTCCAAATCTCGGCCGTAAGAAATTATTTTATCTTTACTCCCAAAGAGATAAACCCTTTTACTCCCTTCGAATTTTGGCCGTAAGGAAAGAATTTAAACTTGTTACGTCCAAAAGATAAAATCATTTAATTGTTACTCCTTTTGAATCTCGGCCGTAACGACTTGGGTGTAAAGCCAAATCTCAGTCGTAATAATGAATTCTTCATCCTAATCTCGGCTGTAATGATAAATTCTTTGAAATTTTGGCCGATATAGCACAATCCATTTTAATCTCGATTTTTCCTGCAAAATAATTATCAAAATTTAGTTAATCCATCCACAATTAAAATATTCAGATAATTTAATAATTAAAATTGATAAATCAGAATTATGATTAAAAGTGACTAAAAATGATGCATGTCATGATCAAATTACAGAAAATTTAATTAAAATAATTAACTAAAATATGTTGTATTTTGCATGCATCAGTCACTAAGTGCAACTCTGGCCTTCGACAGTACTCCTTCAAATCTAGTCTCGTCTTTAGGTTGTCCTTTGTTTTACCCTTAATGTCCATTACGGTGTTGAATACATTTTCAAACACATTTCTCTCAATGTGCATGACGTCCAAGTTATGACGTATCAAACAGTCAGACCAATAAGGTAAATCCCATAATATACTTCGTTTGGTCCAGTTATGACAAACACCATACTTATTGTATGTGACATTTGGGTCATCGATAATTCTGCATAAAGCATTGACAATGCGACATAATTGAGCTCCTGAGCGTCTGACCGGAGGCATGTCTTCTACAACCCTATTCCGTCGAAATGCATTTCGGTTATTTCTGTACGGATGATCAGTTGTAAGAAATCGTCTATGGCAATCAAACCAACTATTTTTACCCCCATTTCTCAAAGTGAATGCATCTGAGTGTTCCATGCAAGATGGACAAGCTAATTTCCCTGCGGTCACCAACCAGACAACATCCCATAGGCTGAAAAGTCATTAATGGTCCACAATAAGGCAGCTCTCAATGCGAAATTTTGTTTGGTCGACACATCATAAGCGACGACACTATCCCACGGTACTTTTAGCTCGTCTATTAGAGGCTGTAAATACACGTCTATTTTCTGTTTAGGACTCTGAGAATCAAGAATAATGCATGTCAAAAATATATAAGGTGCGGACATACAAATTCCAGGTGGCAAATTATAAGGTGTTATTATGACCGGCCAACATGAATAAGGAATTGAAGTCTGACCATTTGGTGTAAAACCATCTGCGTATAATCTGAGCCTTATGTTCCTTTTGTCCCTAGCAAAATCAGGATGCTTACGATCAAAATATTTTCACGCTTCACCATCCGATGGATGAAGCATGACACCTTCAGAAGTATTATGTTGTGCATGCCACTTCATTTGCGACACTGACCCTATAGACGAGTATAGTCTTTTAAGCCTTGGAATAAGAGGCAAATAATGCATTCTTTTCACAGCCACTTGAGACTTGTTAGTCACTCTATATCGTTCGGCCCCACAAAATTTACATTCATTTAGATTGATGTCCTCATCGTAATATAACATACAACCATCACGACAACAATCTATTTTAGTTGAGCCAAGACTAAGTTTACTGACAAATTTTTTTGTCCTATAAAAATTTTCAGGAATATAAGCCCCAGTTGGTGTGACCTCTTTTAAAATATCTAGAAATGCATCAAAACATGCTTGTGAAATGTTGTGGTCGGCTTTTAGATTCAACAATCTAACAGCAAGTGATAGTTCCGAATTACTTTCACACCCAGGCCATAAGGGTTGGCTCGATGCGTTTAGTAAGTCATAAAAATCTCTTGCTTCTGGATTTGGTGCCTCTTCATTCTGCTCAAATCTAATATTGTCATACTCAGTTGCAGCTGCGTCATAAACTAATTGTTCATATTGCGAAGTAAATGTTGGTTCAGGATCGACAAAATGAAGACCTGAATTTGGAACGCTTGTCGAAGGCGCTCCTTCGCCTAAATCATTCCATTGCCAATAATTGAGTTTGAAACCCTTTCTATATAAGTGAACTTTGACAGTCTCTATCGTCTGTAACTTTGTGCTAGAACATTTCAAACAAGGACACCTAATTGTTCCCGCCCGCTGATGTTGTAAAGATTGACAAGTCACGGTAACATAATAGTCAACGTCATCGATGAATTCTTGTGTCAAGCCTCTACGACCAGGATTATTTCTATTGTACATCCATCGACGATCGTTCAAGTATGACATAATGTCTGCATTAAATAATTTCTTTAGAAAAAAATTAGAAGGAAAGAGACAAACAAAGTAGAAATTATATACATACATGTACATATTTATATATATGTATGTAAGATGTTGCGGCTGATGATATGAAAACTTTACACACATACAAGATTACAAATTCGAAGTCAAGGGTGCAGAATTAGGTGGACTCGGCAGGATAACAGATTTATAACACATAATTCTGAAAGCTTTACTTTTATATACCATTATAAAAGTAATTTCTCCTATCTTTTCAATTCTCTCTCTTGGAATTGAGTTTCAGGCATTACTGTAGTCACATAATTTTCAAATGACTTCATAAGTATCTACGTCTAGCTAGTATGAATTAATTAAAACTAGATTAACATTGTTGAAGTCGACCATACTGAGTAAAGTCTTTAGATATATATTTTTTAAGATGTTAGACTCGGTCACTATATAAAAAAACTATTAATTTGTAAGAAGAAAGTTGTGGCTCCCAGTTGAGTTTCAATAAAAAAAATATCACAAGATTGAATTTCATAAGGTTCGAAATTAATGGTTCCATAAAGAAGGAATAATTATCATCTCTTTTAAAATTAATGGTTTCATAAGTATCTACGTCTAGCTAGCTGAAATTAATTAGAGATTGAATATTACGATTCATGCATCATACCAAAGTGAACACCGAATAGAGATAATTCAATTACACAAGCACGCATTAATACATATTGCAATCAAGAGAATAAATTCATCAACAACAAGTCCCTCTTGGAGTTTGATGGATCCCAATTTAAACGTACTGAAATTTTTTTTCTCCGGCCGCCGCGCGGAAGGTGGCTGGGTCTGGCCGCCGCGCGCGGAGGGCGGCCGGATATGGCCGCTGCGCGCGGAGGGCGGCCGATCTGGCCGTCGCGCGAATTAAGGGCGGCCGGATCTGGCGGCCGCCGAGCGCGGAGGGCGGCCGGATCTGGCCGCCGCACGCGGAGGGCGGCCGGATATGGCCGCCGCACGTGGAGGGTGGTCGGATATGGCCGCCGCGCGCAGAGGGCGGCCAGATGTGGCCAACCTGCGCGGAGGGCGGCCGGATTTGGCCACCGCGCACGTAGGGCGGCCGGATCTGGCCGCCGCGCTCGGAGGTTGGCCGGATCTGGCCGTCGGAGAGAGTAAGGAGGGCGGGGATCGGAGCCTACCTGCGACGGACAAAATGTGACCGGTCGGCGGCGAGGGACGACAATGCGCTTGCGGGAAGTGGCCGTCGGCTAGACGAAATGCGGAGGGCGGTGTAGAAATGCGGCCGGACGAAATGCGGGAGCGAAAAGGGGAAAAGTGATAGTGGGGTCGGGTATTTATATAGGTATTTTGCGACGGTTGTAATCGTCGGAACATATGTAAATATAATATAATATTAATTCCAATTTCGACGGCTCAAACCCGCTGGAAAATTCGTCGTAACTTTCGACGGTTTCCTGAACCGTCGAAACTTTCGACGGTTTCAACCATCGATATATATAATATTTTAAATATCCCAACTGAACAGAGTTGGGTAATTTAATTAATAAAAATCTCATAACGTTCCGACAGCTTTGACCGTCGAAATATCGATGGTTGCCTAGAACGTCGCAAATATCGACGGTCAAAACCGTCGAAAATTAAAATAATAATACGCTACCAATGTTGAAATGTTTCGATGGCTAAGACCGCTGGAAGTTTCGACGGATAGGCAAACCGTCAAAATTTTTGACGGTCTCAGTCGTCGAAAAATCAAGATTTTCGACGGAAACTTTCGACGAATTCTGGACCGTCGAAAGTTTAGATGACGAGAACCGTCGAAAAGTATCCGACGAAAATTTCCACGGTTTAATTGATCCGCAGAAAAAACCGTCGATATTTCAGACGGATATCGGACCGTCGGAAATAAACCGTCGGAAATCCAGCTTTTTCTTGTAGTGAAAGAAACTACAAAAGGAAAGAAGAAGAAGACACAACCCTCTACTCCATAGTCAGCGACGGTGGTGGAGGTTCCTGTGGGATGAAGAAGTCGTAATGTCCCTGCCTTGCATGATAATCATGCATCCGACGAACCATGACATGTGTGTACCAGTGTCTCAGCAAGGTTTCTGATATTAGCCCGGAGTTCACGAATATCATTGGTATGTCAGAGCTGCTTGTCGCAATAGCCCTCTATTCCAAATGCATTGTTTGTTACTTGGCATGCATCGTCTTTTGTTTTGCTTGCCTGGTCAATAATAATTGGTGCATAGCAGTGAAATCAATCAAACTTGTCATTGGTGGGTCAATATGCATGTTGTCGTCAACGTCCTATGGTGTGGTACCCAAAGGCCCTGGGTCTTGTCATCGACGTTGTTGTGGTCTTGGAATATGTGGTTCCGTGTAGAGAATAGTCGTGTTAGAATCGTGAAAATGAAAATAGAAACCATGGCGCCTCCAGCTCCATGGATGTAATGACGTAGCTATCTAGGGAAGATGATACGTTCAATGGTGGTAGCTGATCCAAGACAAGATCTAGAAGTAATGCAATAGGGGTGACTAAGCCACCTACCATGATAATGCACTTAACTTTTCACAGTTTGGAGGAAAGAGCGAAGCATAAATGCGTCGACATTCACCGGTGTGGATGAAGTCATACAATAGAGAAGAAATAGTTCTTGTTCATTAACTAACCCATTGCTACCATCATGCACATAGATGATGTTGTTAAGAATGCGATGAGCATAGCGAAGAACTGGATTCTGAATGAGTGTAGACTTGGCTCGCTGAAAATATAAATGTCCTTCACCTGTGATGCGATTCCAGAACATTAGGGGCTGAAAGATGCCCCTCATGTGGAAACTGAAAGATAGCATTGAATTATTCCAATTACATCTCAAACTCTTGATTGAATAGCTAGAATGATATCTTGGCTTGCTGGCATCCCGTGGCTTCAAGGTTTTTGACTTGTATGGAACATAAAAATTCCATACCGAAGTCAGCATATGTTGGCCACCATTGTTGGAAGAAGTGTCCCATGCTGATATTTATTTAAAGAAAAGGCGAATGACAAAGTCCTGTAGGTTCCATGAAAGCATTGTAGCTCGGTCAGCAAATCGAGTCGGTGTGATGCGCAAGAAGTCCAAGGTCTGCTCCCACTTCTTGGCTTCTTCGGATAACCATTGTCTTTCTTTAGGAGGCTCAATGCGGATGGGTGCTGGCTCATTCTCAATTAGATTGTTAGTGGGTCGAGGTCAGCGACGAATGGTGGCCTTGGAGCGGGGAGCCATTGTAGGAGTGAAGAAAATGCAAATTATGAATTCTTATGAGCCTTAGCATGCTGTATCATTTAGAAGTTTTAGCTCTTCCCAATTATAGTGTGATTTTGTATGCTCAGCATTAAGGTCGAAAGATGATTTCAACTTTACAACTGTGTAATTCTTCCCACTTCTTATTTATAAATGATATTATAGTTTCTAGAAGTAATATTTCCTCAATGTGAGGTTACGGCGGCAGAAGAACGCGACGATAGAACATGACGGCAGAACGCGGCGGCGGGGGCAGAACATGGCAGAATGTGGTGGCGACGGCAGAATGCAGCGGCAGAACACGACGGCAGAACGTGACAGCGACGGCAGAATGCAGCAGCAGAACACAGCGACAGAACATGATGGCGGCGGCAGAACACGGCGGCAGAACGCGGCGGCGGCATAACATGGCGGCAAAACACATTAGAACGTGGCAGCGGCGGCGGCAAAACGTGACGATGGCAGCAACAGAACGCAGCGACAAAGATGCAGCAGAGAGGAAGAGCAACTGATCTTCGGTCAGAGGTGCCGATCATTCACACGAAGGGGGAAGAAGGGTTTCGTGGGTAGGAAGGAAAGAACCGGCCAAAAAAAAGAAAGGGTTCAAGCTCTTCAATCGTAACCGGCCAAAAAAAAGAAAGGGTTCAAGCTCTTCATTCGTAGCCTTCCATCTCGTTAGATGGTGATCCATTGGCTGAGATCTCACTGTTGTAAGTTGCAACCAATTTTTTTGGTTGCATCCAATTTAATATAGAGAGAGAGGGGGAGAGAGGAAGAAAGATGGATCGAACTGATGTAAACACTATTACTCCCATGTCGAATTTTCATGTATTGTGAATCACCAATCTAGTGGGATAAGGCTTTGTTGTTGTTGTTGTTGTTTGTTGTGAATCACCAATCTCCATGGAATAATACCACGTGGAGTGAAATTATAGTCGTAGAAACAAATCCTCTTAAATCACCATGTCAGTAACCAACCTTGGTTGGATTAGTAGCAGGGTTGAATTTCAAACGTCTGGATGTTTGTAGCGCATGTTCGAGTGTTGAAATGAGCACGTAAAATAAATTGTATCTTTCCAATTCTGAATACCTGGGCCGGTATAAAAGAAATTACGTCTTGTTTTTCGCCTCCAATTTTATTTTTATTTTATTTTTTCCTTTTTCATTTCCTTTGGGCCAAAAGAAAATGCAAATGGTGGCCTTGCTAGATGACTTGGGAATATAAGATGCAAATGATCTTCTTAATAAAAAAATCAAGTGACTCGGAAAGGAAAACAATTTTCTTTTAGAAAAGGGAAGATCATTTTCTCAAACTTTAACTTTTTAGTGTTTTCCAGTCAATGGGGAAATAGTTTCTTGGTTACTAGCTTATTTATGAGGTTTAGGTACCAAATAATGGAAAAATGATGAATTCATTTTCTGGGAAAATGCTATCACCAAAATAAATACTCTCATCATGAAAATATTTTATCATGTTAGTTCGAAGGGATATCTATGTATTTTATTAGGATTTTTGCACAAGAGAATTATGCACCGCGAGAAAACTCGAGAAATTTAAAACGACACATAATTTTATTTGATGAAAAAATATAAGAGAATTACAAGACATATATCTTTTTGTTTGGATCCCTAGAAAATTTATATAAGCACTCCCTTCTATAGATGATATAAATTACAGACTGGTTGGGACTTTAGATTAATCCCTTCAAAATAGGACACTTATCTCGTGATAAAAAAATAAATCAATTCCGAATAACATACAGAATATCCATAAAAAAATTTTGCCAAGGGGGCTCCGCCCCCTACACCCCCCACAGGGAGGATACTCCCTTGACCCCTCACAAGCTCGCTGACCGAGCAGCGAGACCCTTATAAGGGAAATCTTTTGAAGCGCCTGATTAAGAACGGAGACCATATAGGGCTGCAATTGGAGTCAGATTCAAGACATTATCAACATATTTGGTATATCATTATCATCAGAAGATGTATCTTATACAAAATCCATTGTTTTTTTCAAGATGTTTCTAGATGGATTTGGACTCTGTCTACTATAAAGAGCAAATAGAGGCTCTTCTTCCTCGATTGTTGTTCAGGAATAGTTTATGGAGTTGTTATCATTACTGTAATAATTTAAACCATTTCTTTTTTCATATTGTTTGGCAACGGGACCGGGAATTGGGGTGTGTTTGGATGGAGTAGAATTTGATGAGAAGGAATAAGGTACTTGATGTGATAGGAAAAAGTATGTGTGATGAATTAATTTTTTGTGGGTTATGAAATAAAAATTAATATTATAAATATAAATAAAATATTGTTAATAAATAAAAACAAAAGTAAAATTTTAAAAATTTGTTTAAATTTTTTTGTTAAAAAATATATTATTTAAATAAAAAATTGGTTTTAAAATAAATTATATGTAGTAAAATATTAAATGTTTTTAATAAAATAACAAGTAAGAAATAATATTATATTAATATGTTATAATAAATAATTTATATTTAATAATAAATTATTTGATAAGAAACATGTGTGAGAGAGAGAAAAGAAAGAAAGAAAAAAAAAGAATAAACGAAATTAAAAAAAATGGCCAACACGTTAACTAAACAAACGTGATCATTAGGACAATTTCACAACATGCTTCACATAACTTCAACTCCTTTTAGAAATGAAAGATGTTGGTTCTCTGCTAACTCTAGAAGTTCCAACATAAGCGATTGGAATTGTTCGACGTAATTCCTTATAAAGTCATAATGCTTTAGATTAGTGAGTTTCTGACATGACCTCTTTAATTGTATCTTGTATAGAATTGCACACAAAACTCAATTTTGAATCTCTCCTAAGTTTTCACTAAAGCCTTTAGACGCCACCAAAGCAATGCATCTTCTTCGAAGAAACACACTGCTATCAAGATTTTGTGCTTATCAATATTGATGTCACTATTCTCGAAACCCACTTCAATTTTCTAAAGTAAATTGTCAATCAACTTTGCATCCTCGTTATCAACATAAATTGAGGATCAAAGCCTTGGTACTTAGGCATCTTCGTGTGCTTTGCATTCCCATTTCCCTTTGTATGATTCTTAATCACTTCAAGATCTCCACCCCTCCCCCCACCACCAGATATCTTGAGTTCAAAAATTTTGTCTGTCGTCCTTAATTCCTCAAATGTTGTCTTTGCATTTTCCAATGTCGAAAATCAGTTTGATATATTAGGATCATATTAAGATATTATTTACATTAATTATAATATTAATTACATATAAAAGAAATTTTGAACAAAGATTAATATTAATATATTGTGCCACAAGTTATTTTTTGAATAAAACACAGATTTTTAATTAAGTATAATATATGGTAGTAAATAGTAATATATATATATATATGTTTAAATAATTAATCAATTATAATATATTTATTTCATAAAATAATAATTATATTTCTTTAGTTCTTACTTTTTATGCAAATACTTAATAAAATTTGTTTGTCACATCAATTTTTTAATTCTTCATCATTATATTTTTCATTCAAACATCAATTCAAAATATTTCTATCTAATCGATTAGTTTTAGAGAAATAATAAGAACTCAAGTTCTTAATGTGCAATTTGTTCGGAGGGCTTTTCTGTGGACCGCCGAATTATCTTACTTTCTTGCAGTGGTGTAGCTAGAAAAAATGATGAGTGGGTGTACATTACAATATAGTATATATTTAAATAATAAAAAGAATATCAAATATGATAAAATAAATATTATTTTATATAATGATTAAAAAATATTTTATTCTTTCAGAATATATTCAAATTCACATATAAAAAGTATTGAAATTTAGAAATAAAATTCAATATGCATTACTGTAATCATGTCATTTTTTTACACTTAATTGTGAAACTATGATGTTTTCTCATAATATATTATCAACATTTATTAGATAAAATAAACAAATACTTATTAGAATATATGAATATATCCTATATGTGGTACATAAAAGATTAAAATATTATAATAAATAATATTGAAGTAAATATATAAAAATCTTAAAATTTCAAAATGTACGTTCAATATATATTATTAATTAACTATTATAACAATATCATTTTTTATACTTATTTCAGCTCATTGTGAAATATGACGTGTATTTCTCACATCAGATTATCTATGATTTATTACATAAAACAAAAAAAATTGTTACAAAATACATAACTATAGGTAGTTCATGAAAGGTTAAAATGGATGAGAAATAATATTGAAGTTCATCATTAAACCTTATTACATCAATTTCTTTGGAAAATAAATACATGACAATATTGACATAAGTATTAATAGTATATAAATTGGTTGCATGGTAAAATAAAATTAAAAATATTGAAATAGGAACATGATAAAATAAACTAAAAAATAAATGTAAGTTTGCTATGAAAAAAAACACAAACATGATGAAATGAAAAGCATTTAAATAGCTACGGCAAGATTCGATTCTTCGTCAATCCAACTAGTTAGACTTGCTGCATAATACTTACACAATATTTCATTGGGTGCACTTGCATCCATGGACACCCATGTGACTCCGCCCCCAGTCACATTATTTGATAGAACTATTTCAATTGTCAAAAAGTGTCTTTGTGTTTGTTAGAACCTTTATACAGAATGTATGTATGTACACACCTCTAACGACATCCATCTGGTTGCAGGGTTTTGGATAGTCATGTTCATAATAATTCATTGGGATATCGCCTTCATTAGAATTTCAATCTATTTGAATTGTCCAATAATTTGCCTAAGAAATTAATTGAATTAGTTTGCTCAAATGGAACTGAATCAGGGATGGATAGTCCTAACTGAATTATAGACAAGGGTGGAGGTAGGGGAGGGGAGATGACCGGAGGGAACTTAGACCAAATTGTTAGGGAGGCCAAAATGATGAGCCACATTAAAAGTTGAATTAATTAATAGTTGACGATCCCTCTAATTCACCTCCATCAGGCCCCACCGCAGCAAATTAAATTAATTAAAATCCACCATCTTCATCATCAATATTATTGTCATCCCACCCAATTCGAAGAACCGCCTCATGATTGTGGTTATTAGGAGTGTTTAATTTGACTAGTGAATAAATTTGAACCGACCCGATCAAATCGGATCAAGATCCTTAGAGATAGAAAATCTGACTCAATTTGATTTAGTTCAAGTCGGGTGATTGAGTGATCCGGTCACTTTTTTTCTTTTTTTTAAATATCTTTCTTTTCTATATTTATTTTAATATAAAATTTTAGTTAATAATTATTAAAAAAATATAAAATATGTTTTCTGATATTTGTATTATTTCCATAATTAAAATATTTTATTTAATATTTTTAAAATTTAAATCAAGTATAAGATTAAAATTAAATAAAAATTAAAAATTAAAAAAATAATAAGAAAATTCAAGTCATCAAATCGGATGACTTCACCCCTGGTGGTCATCCTTGTCACTTTGGGTGTTCATTCATTCCCCACCAATCAAAATCCCAAAAGCTACACTCACTCACACATACATGCTATCGTCCAACGCCTCTGTCCTTCCAACGCACAAATGCTTCTGAGCTCTGCAACTAGACAAATCCGACCCGTGTTCAAGATGACCCAACCCGAATTCCACCCATGACGAAGCGGTTGGACGCGACGGCCGCCCTCGATGATGACCTGACCCGGCCCATGTGTAACCTAGTTTTTCCCTTGAACATATCCGATGAACTTGGCTCGGGTTCCGGCCATACCCGACCCAGGTTCCGATATAATTATGTTGATTTTACGATGCTTAGATCCATGATTAACGTACTTACTTCATATCTTATTTATGATGATAATTATATCGTTGATGTTCTGATTTACTCTTCATGATTTTATCTTATAGTCTTGATTTAAGTTTTAATAAAGATTAATTAAAAACTGCAAGATAAAAGACGAAAAATATTAAATGGAGAGTTTTTTTAATGATGGATTGGTGACAATCGGTTATGGACCAACTACGGTCAGTTATGAGCTGGCCAATTATGATGATGATGGACCGGTTGAGGCAAGCCTCCACGTGGTTGAAACATAAGATTAATAATAAGATGATCAAGAAGATGAAAACATATGAATAAAAAATCTTCCTTATGATGATTGGCTTTTGCCACTTTCATGATGATTTTATTATGAGCTTCTTGATCCCTTATTCATATGTCACATTACCTTATTTCCTTACTCTTATGATGATCATGATTACTTCTCTTATATGATGATGATGTCCTTATGATTTTTGTCTAGTTTCATGATCTTATGATTGTTTTTATCTTACTTTCATTCTGAGTTGCAAAATATATAGGGAGGTTTCTCCTCTGCATGTTCTTAAATATAGGACTGGATTAGAATGATGAAGGTGACCAATGGTGAACTATTAAGCTCGTAGGTGGCTGCACATGAGTGTCTTGATTCCCTTAAATTCATGTGATACACTACAACAAAAAAGGAAATTACAGATGATCGAAATCGTATGTAATTTCTCGAAAACCGTCGAAAATCACGATTTTTGACATTTTTTCGACTGAATTCATTCGTCCGAAAAATTGTCATCGTAAATCAATTTTCGATGTTGGAAAAAAACATCGCAAGTTTCGACGAAAGTCCGGCGGTCATGACCGTCAAAACTTTCGACGGTCACAAAACCGTCAAAAATTTTGACGGTCACGACCGCCGATATTTGCGGCGGTCGACAAAATCGTCGAAACTTTGGCGGTCGCAACCGCCAAAACTTTCGACGATTCGCGACGACCACCGCAAATATCGGCGGTAGCAACCGTCGAAACTTTGGATAGTTGTCGCGATCGTCGAAACTTTTGGCGGTCACAACCATCGTAAAGAAGTTTTATAATATAAAAAAATTAGCCCGCCGCCAGCAACCGGATCCGGCAGCCAGCGGCGGATTTGGCCGTCCGCGGCCAGATCCGACAGCCAGCGGCCGATTCGGCACCCGCGGCCATATCCGGCTGTCGGGCAGCCGATTTGGCGCCGCGGCCAGATCCGACCGCCGGGTGGCCGATTCGACGCCCGCGGCCAAATCCGGCCGGCAGGCGATCAATCCGACGCCCGCGGCCAGATCCGACCGGCAGGCGGCCGATCCGGACACCCACGACCAGATCCGACCGCCGGTCACCGGATCCAGCCACTGGCTGCCAGAGCCGGCGGCCGAACCTGTCGCCTGCGGCTGGATCCATCCGTCAGGCAACCGATCCGGCTGCCCAACGGTCCGGGGTGGGGGGAGAGAGAGAGATAGAGAGAGAAAAGGGGAGAGGGACGTCGTCGGCCATCAATGCCTATCGTCCGGTCGGAAGAGATCGCCAACAGGGAGAGGGAGAGGCTCGCTGGCAGGGAGAGAGAGAGAGGAAAGGGGGAAAGAAAGTGGGAAAGTTTACGTATATATATAGATATTATATATATAGGTGAAAAAATGAGAAAGCGGGAAAACGAAAAAAAAGTGGAATAATGAAATTGTAATTACTGACGGCTCTGACCATCGGAAACTTGGTAAATATTAATAATATATATTATCATGATATATATGAATATGATATTAATTAATTTTAAAGTTACCGACGGTCCTGACCATCGTAAATTATTTAATTATAAATATAAAATACTATATATAGTTATATATAATATTTATTTTTATTTACTGACGGTTCGGATTGTCGCTAATTATATTAATAAAATACTCCTTATATTATATTATTATACATTTACCGATGGTCATGACCGTCGAAAATTTCGGCGGATAGATATCCGTTGGAAATATCGACATTCCTAATCATTAAAAAAGAAAATAATATTATAACAAATTATATAATTTATTATTTTCATTTCCGACGGTCATCCGTAAGAAATATCGACGTTCCTAATCGTCGAAAAATAAAATAATAATATAATAAATTATATAATTTATTAATTTTATTTTCGACGGTTGTGACCATCGAAAATTCTGTCAAAAATTACGACGGATAGATGTCCATCGGAAATATCGACGTTCCTAATCGTCGAAAAATAAAATAATAATATAACAAATTATATAATTTATCATTTTTATTTTCGACGGTTGTAACCGTCGGAAACATCTCCGTCGCAAAATCCGTCGTAAATTGCGACGTTTTTTCTTTTCGCATATTAGATTGATGTATTAGTTTCTTTTGGACTCATATGATGTTTTTTTATTAGTTTTTCGCATATTATGATGTTATACTCTTTTTAGTATTATTTAATGGTGATTAATTTTCTGTTTTAATTTATGTGAGTTGACTTGTCAAAGTCCTCTTTTGATCAATGTGATGTATACGTAAGGAATATTCGTAATGTTTTTTAAGCATATTATGCTACTTGAAGGAGTGTGATTTGGGACGTTACAAATAATGACCAAACGCAAAGTCTATATAATTTCTCCGATGCAAAACGGATATTACATCGATTTCTTGTAAAAGTTATAAGAACCTCCTCATTCTAGTGAGGCGCATTTGATTGGAGAATTTCTAAAATAAAATAAAATTTATAGCTTATAAAAATAAGAAAGAAAATTTTGGAATTGTAATTAATTAATTAATTAATTAAATTTGTTATTTTCAGATTTTATGTTTGGGGTATTCTGCGTTTTCAGAAAGAATAAAATCTTATATATATATATATATATATATATATATATAGACTCTTACAACCAATGTATAACGTAAATTTTATTTATTAAATTAATAAAATAATTTTGAAAATAAATAAAGATGTACCTTACTTCATTTTGCTCTCTATCTTCTTTTGATAAACTATTCAAGAGATTGAATCATAAACCGTTAGGTGAAAATAATGATAAAATATTTGAGATGTAAATCTAATGATGTAAAAAATAGGGAACAAGATAAGGAGCATCAAAATTGAACCCAATAATTATATACTAATTAATTTTATTAATGAATAAACTGCATGAATATCAAGATTTGATGATTACGATTAAATTATTTTAACAAATATGATTAATTAATTATTATAATTTATTTATTACGATTAAATTATTTTAACAATTATGATCAATTTGATTATTTATAATTTATTTAGTCTTAAATAATATTTTTACCAATAAATTAGTCCAATAAATATATATTAAGTATATAATTATTAATTATAATCATTAAATTAATTAAATTACCTCTCTCTCTCTCTCTCTGTATATATAATATATACAGATATGCAGACACAAAATAAGTAAATAAATAAATAAATAATAACAGAGCAGTTGGGCATAAACCGACCACTGAGAGAGATCTAGATACATCTTTAAGAACTATAGATGCAAAGCACGTTGTGAGTAGCCCCGACAACTAATTTTACATACTTACTCTGTACAAAAAAAGTTGTTTGTTCGTAATATTAAGGGGATGGTGATATCTCTCACCTCCATTTTATCCACTATTATAATATCAATCTCGCCTTGTTCCAATCCACAATAACAAAATATAACCGGAAGAGCCGAAGAGGTATAACTAGAATAAGGAATCGATGAACCTAAGCCATGGGATGCCCAGCTTCGAGGCCTTCTCCGCTTGCTTGGAACATGAACTGGCGGTGGTGGTGGCACTAGATGAAGTTGTTGTGGTGGTAGACGCAGTTGTAGCGGCAGCATCAGCATCAGCCTGAGCACCGGACTTGTAGCAGAGGAAGAAGTTTCTTGACCCCAATCCAATCAGCTGCTCCTTTGGATCCAAACCTGTTCAATTTGTACATACATGTCATGTCATGTCATGTAGTCGATGAACTCGGTAGTACATATTGTAATGGATCGATGGAGGAAGCAGAGCAGAGAGATTAAATTGTTGAATGCCCCGCCTGAGAGTGATACTGATACGATACGTACTCTCGAGGCTGAACTGGGAGTAGTGCAGACTGAAGGACGAGGGATCTGCCGTCGGCAGCTGCGGCCTTCTCCCCTCTTTGACGTAGAGGCGGACCACCGCCGCCACCAGGTCGGCCACGGTCCACTCCGACGAAGCCATCACCTGCAGCGGGCCGAGGAGGCTGCGCTGCACGCTCACGTTCACCAGAACCTTCGCGGGCACTCTACGCTCCGCGGCCCCTGATCCTCCGTTCCTGCGCCAGCTGTCGGTCGACGTCGCTCCTCCACCACGCGCAACGGAGAGCAGGTCCGGCTGCGTCTTGGGGCGCCGCATCTGGCGTTGCTCCACCGGAGCGAGCGAGGAGCGGCCATGGAAGGAGGCGGACCTCTCCGGCGGAGAAGGGATCTTAGTAGCGGCCTTGGCGGCTGATCCCGTGGACTTGTCCTCGTGCCCCCGGCGCTGAACCCTCGATCGATTGCAAGAATTGTGAGCGGAGGTGGTGACGCAGGACGGCGAAAGCGGTGCCATGTTCCTTCAATTAATTCTCCCTCCCTCTTCTAATACTGCGCTTTTATGTAGACAACATATATCTATCTCAATCTGTATAAACACAGACCTGGTGGTGGGGATGGCGATAGATCGCCTGAGCCCTGTCGCACAGGAACAATTAGTCAACGTTGATATATGCTCTTTCCCAATCCTTCGATATCAATGGTGACGACGAGTTAGAAGAGGCCTCAAGCGACGATAGCGGAAGAATCTGAAGCGGGGGAAACCTGCAAGAAGAGGGGACGACTCAGAGCAGAGGCGACTCCGACGTCGATGACCCCCTCTTCTTTCTCCTCCGGCAGCTCGCATATATGTATGTGCACGTACAAGTGTAGTCCTCAAACTAAGATGAGATGGTTGAGCGCGCCCGCGACTGCGAATAGTAGCATGCACACCATGCAGGAAAGGGAGAGGGAGAGGGAGAGAGAGAGAGGGAGAGGCGATCGATCGATCAATGGAGATGATCGCAGTTTGTTGGGGGTTTCTTCCTGACGGTGGAGCGACTCTTTTCTTTTATTTATATGCAAGGAAGAAGAAGGAAGAGGACCAGGTCATTGGTGCTTGTGGTGTGCTCCCCTCTCGTACTTAGGCAGTAGGCAGCGAAGGTGCGCCGGCTATCCTATGTGACCTCCCCTCCCCCCAACTGAGCACAGGGGTACTTTATTCTTTAATCGTTTTTTTTTCGGATTTTGTACGCGGGTGAAATTTTTAGCGAATACTTTTTCTTTGTTTTTCAAGCTTAGAATCATACAAGAAAATTAGTGTTTTATTTTTCAAGTTTAAGAATCATCTAAGAAAAATTAGTCTTTTTTTAATGTATAAATCTATCAGTATATATACTTAAAACGTGTTCTATCGTTAGTTTGTTGAGTAGATTTGTTGGCCTCATCAGTTACTTGCTGATGCCCGTCTCTTATCTTCTTTATTTCTACTCCAATCAAAGAGGTGAGGTGAGGTGAGTGATGTTGAAGAGAGAGAGGGAGAGAGACATATGTTGGGGATAATACATCTTTTTCCCGATAATTAGAGACATACAGGAATCTACTAGTCAACAGCTGGGGAAGGCCACAACTAATTGTTTGAGACCTGAATCCGAGGCGAATAATTGATGCAAATATTATATTATATATATATATATATATTAATTTATTTGCTGACATGTCTTTGATATATCATTGGTGACCACCACCGTCCTTTCTGCGTGCGTGCTAGCATCGTTTATCACTGCCCTTTTGATTTTTCAATAAAGAGATTGATTTGAAGTATATCTATATATATATATATATATGTGATGAAGTCTATTGCTACGGTTTATTATTCATCATTTTGAGAGGAGGCATATCCGCTGGGTCGCACAGAACCAAAAATACGAGTGTCAGTGCATTATGCACTCATTGTCACTGTGCCACTCTCGCTAGCTGCAACATGTTCTATCCACCACGGTTGGTTCTAATTTCGTCTGTGTATATTTTGAATCCATTTCATGTGCCAACAGTATTTACATTGCTAACTCGTGTGTTTCATCGTACGATACAATATGATTGATCACCGACCGTAATTGCATTTTAACAGTCCTACTTGTTGACAACACGGACCGTGATGGAGAGCTAGCGGATCTCACAGAAGCATCCTTGCACCTCATACGTTGTTTTACGGACTATTAGATTAATTTCATGGCACTCACAAAATCATCACGGAATGAGTCCAAAGCATATGACGGGCTGTAATACATCTCTCACAGGTATCATAAGATGACGATTTCAACCGAAGGAGTATGTAACGGATCGTCATCTAAATCTCCTGACCCGTATTAGAGTTTAACATCTTCCATCACCGGCCGTAACGAGGCGTATTTGATTAACATCTCACACAAAAGAGATTGAAAGTTAAGTACATCTACGTAACGAGGCGTGTTGAAACTATCACGATGCATATAGAAGGGTCGTAAGATTTTGACAAAGACATCAGAGGAAACGTGTCGACCTTCGTAAATTACGCCCGTAAAGAGCAACCGAAGTCATTACAGGTCGTAAGGGAATTATAACAGTCCCAACTTACGCATCGTAAGGGGATGACCATAGTGCATACAGAAGTTAAGCATCAGAAATGTTCAAGTTACGGGTCATTACATCATTGCCACGGGCCGTAACACTATATGGACACTTTGACTTAGAATTGAATTTGACCATGAACACCTCAGTACGAGCAGTTAAGTATGTTGATCGTTGATTTTTCACACAAATTTTAATCGGATCGAGATGTCAGGGCGGTGTTCAACCTTTTAGAAGTTTAATTAGATGATAAGTGTTTCAAATTGAAGATAAATCATGAGATTTTCAAGTCAAGAAGTCTAAACCAGAGATTATTATTTGATAACTTTTGAACTCTCAACTTATCAAAACTTATTAAGAACATTTGGAATTATAAATAGAAGCTGCATGAAAATTCGTGCTTGAGTCCTGGGAAGTCATGCTTCATTGCAGAGAAGAAGATTTGAAGTCAGAAGTTCACCAAAGGAGAATGATCGTACAACAACTCGTCGATTGGGCTGCGCGATCGTTCAGAAGTTCTGGAGGCTACAAATCATTCTTCCTTTATATGTTTGGATGCTCTTTTACCTTATTTTCATAGTTCATTAGTTCTGTAATAGAGATTTCATATTTGTTTCAAAAAGATAGATTGTTTTGACCTTGTTCTTAGTTAAGTTAATTAAATGATTCGATTTCTTTTGATTATATATGTTGAGTTCATTGTTTTTTGATAAGTAATTTGATTTTTGATATTAGATTATAAACTTGTAAGAGGAGTGATTACTTTTAAAATTTATTATTACTCTGATAAATGATCTTTTAATTTCAAGTTGAAACATATATGACTCGCATTCGGTAACTCATCGTTTGTATCGGATTTCGTGTGATTTATTATTCTGTCTAGATTTATGGGTGAATGATAGTGCAGGAATTACATATTATTACAACTAAACTTTATATGAAATTAATAATTGACTCATCGTTTGTGATTATTACGCTTATTAGAAGTTAAGATAGTTTAATTTACTTATCCAGAGAGATCAATACCTTAGATGCTCTTAATCCGTCTCAAGGATTAGTCCTAGTGTTTATGTTATAATTTGATTAGTACAAAGTTTCATACAAGTCTATCTTTACATTAATCATCCATAATTCCCAAGAGTCATCACCACTTTATCTTTAATTATCAATCATTTATTTTCTACAACTTTTATATTTTTGTCTTGCAACATAAAATCATTTTCCTTCTCTTAGTAGGTCTTTAGGATAATTGCTTTAGATAGTTCCTCGTGGATCGACAACTCTACTCTACACTTTATTACTGATACGACTAGTGCACTTGCTAACTATTGCGTAGTTACATATTTTTCGCATCAGGCGCCATTGACCGACGCATTCGAAGCCGAAAAAGCATTGTCGATCGGGGCATTCAAAAGCGAAAAAAGGTGAGGGTTGACGTGAAGGCGGTCGCATTCGAAGTGGACGACGAACGCTGAAGGTGGAGACGAACGTTGAAGGGGTTTTGGGGATGAATGTCGAAGGTTGTGTTCATCACTTGCTTGAAACTCACTCGGACAACTCCAATTGACTGCTCCGCCCTCACCATCGCCGACTTCGCCTGTCTTCTCTGCCCTCTCCATTGCCGATTGCTCCTCCCTCGCCATCGACGGTTGCTCCGCCCTCGCCGATTGTTCCATCCTCGTCGCCCAACTCTTCTCGGATCCGCCCGTAGCTTGTCGGACTCACATTTGCTTGACCTCACCATTCGCGACCTTGGAGTTCCGACGGAGCATTCGACGGTGGAGGTCGGGCATTAAGTTTTTTCCCCAAATGCTAAACTATCACTCACTACTCGATGAACCGTCCTGTTGCCACCCGAACCAGATGCTAAATCGCACGCATCACATACAACCATCTGATCTAGGTGGTCTTCGATTTAGGGAGTATGGTCCCCCTCCCCCCATTTCACTAGGGGGGACATCCATTGGTAGTAGTGAACGTAGAATATCAAATTATTAGAGAGCAAATCTTTTAGATTTTAATCATATATATCTTGTCTCAAATGTTTTCTCCATGTTGTTGATATGGTAGTAGTAATATGGTCCATGACGATTATTTCATGATATTCACCACATTATCATGACTCAAAATAGCCGATTATTTCATCGCTAATCAATTTTCTATACTACAATATTGATTCTCAAATATTGTTATGGAACCCAAGTTACTTAAGGCTATATTTGGATGTAAAGGGGTATTTTTCTAGGAGTAATCTTTGCAAATTACTAGACAATATCATGTTAAATTACCTAGGATCGCCATATTATCCTATTCATTTGTGATAAGTAATGTGTAATTTGGATTGCTCAAACAATCCGCATTGCCTATGAACATGGGCGAACCCACATATAGGGTGAGGGGGCCCTACCCCCATCAAATTTTTATTTTTTTATTATATATATATATATATTAAAATATAAATTTTATGATAAAAAGTTATGTTGGCCCCCTCAAATATAATATGTATGTTGTTTTGATATAAAAGAATATTTAGTTTAGTGGTAGCTAAGCCTCCATGGAAGTGAGAGGTCTCTAAATTAAACCTTGACCCCTCTCTCTTTTTTTATCTAGGTCTGCCCATGCCTATGAAGTGTTAATGAAATTATCTATGGGAGATGAGACAATCCACATTACCACATAAGTTGTAGTCTTTTTAATTTCACTTTCATCATTTGTACTTTACAATTTTATTTAAATAAATTATAAAATTAATTAAATAAATTACAAATTTAGTCAAAAAATTTATATGAATATATTATTATCATATTTTTAAAATATTAATTGTTTTATAAATTTTAATTTTATCGGTGAGAATATATATTTATGATACAAGTTTACGAAGTTAAAAATAATTTATATATGTATACATAATTCTTTTGATTAGGAGTATATAGGTAAAAACTACATATTAAATTAAATCATAAATCTTTATTTTCTTATAAATAACTAATATATATTATCATATAGATTACTTATGCATGCTAAATAAGGTAATGTACATTGCTGACAATTTAGTAAGTAATAATCTTTTCGAGAGACAATCTACATTATCAAATAATATTGAATGGTAACGTAGGGAATGCACCTTACCAACTTGACTTCTTATTATTTCTCTAAAACTAATCGATTAGATAAAAATACTTTGAATTGATGTTTGAATGAAAAATGTAATGATGAAGAATTAAAAAATTGATCCGACGGATAAATTTTAGTGAGTGTTTGCATAAAAAGTAAGAAATAAAGAGATACAATTATTATTTTATAAAATAAAAATATTATAATTGATTAATTATTTAAACATATATATATTGATACAATTATTGTTTTATAAAATAAAAATATTATAATTGATTAATTATTTAAACATATATATATATATATATATTACTATTTACTACCATATATATAATATTTAATTAAAAATTTGTATTTTATTCAAAAAAATAACTTGTGGCACAATATATTAATATTAATATTGGTTCAAAATTTATTTTATATGTAATTAATTATAGTTAATGTAAAGAATATCTTAATATGATCCTAATATATCAAACTAATGTATTTTTTATTTTTTTTATTATATTTTATTAATAAATGAACTTTTTATATCATAATATTAAATAAATTATAATAAATGTTATTTATTAAAATAAATGTTTTTATAATTTATTTATGATAAGTTCTTAATAAAAAAAGTAACTATATATACATATATAATATATATTATTAAACTAATTAGTTATATAATATATAGTATATATCATACATATATTAATAAATAATTGTATAGCATAAATTTTAGTGCATATAAATTTCAAAACAAAAAGAACACGTGTTCTTGGTTTTAGCAAGAGCCGAGTTTGGCTGATTCAAATCCTTGCATTTTGGATTACATTACCCTTCTAACCAAAACTCAAAGGTTTAATTATTTTTAGTCAGTGTTTGGTAGAACTTCTGAACAAAAATTAGCATTCAAACACTGTCTAAGAGAAAATGAGGAACATGATGTAGTTAGATTGGTTACTTGAGTCCAAGAGATGTATTATTAAAAGGTGGAATTGAAAAGATGTCTTTATATCTTTTGGAAGGAACGCCATATTAAAGAGTGTTGTGTTAATTTCCATCTATTGGGTAGTTGGCTGTAATGTATAAGTGGGAGTCAAGTCATTTGACTACTAGTACGCTAGTGGGGAAAAGTAATAAGACTTCCTTTTTTTTTCTTAATTGAGAGTGTTCTAAATTTTTGCAGTGATATTGAACAAAAGCAAAGATGATCTAGCCTTCTAATTAGAGACGACTTAGATAATATTAGCAATATTTTATAATCAAATTGGAAGGCTAATGAGTCACAATCCGATTGTTCAGTCAAAATCAATTGAATTGAATTAGATTTATTAAAATATCATTATTTTGTAATAATCTTAAATATAAATATCATAAGTTTTATGATATATAAATAATAAATTAATGCAAAATATCATTTCTTGTATTTTAAAAATTAAGACTTATTCAAAATCACAATCACAAATATATTATCATTGTATTTTTTATTAATAATATAATACTAGTGATGCGATATTAATTTATTTTATTATAACTCATTTTTTGAATTGTCTAACAATTTAATGATCTGATATCACATTCTTAAAGTAAATTAAGGATGTGACAGAAGTGGTATCCGAGTGTTACAATGTTAGAATTGGTGGAGCCACAACTGAAAATGAGGCAAACTACTTCCGGTGAAAAGAAGGTCTGGATTTGGTGAGCCATACTCGACGGACTTCAAGATAGTATGGGTGTGGCCGAAAGCTAACTTTCGACATTGGAAAATGCCAAGAAAGCATTTGAGGAATTAAGGATGATAGACAAAATTGTTGGACTCCAGATATCTGGTGGGGGGTGGGGGGGGAGGGGGAGGGATCTTGAAGCGATTAAGAATCCTACAAAGGGAAATGGGAATGCAAAGTGCATGAAGATGCCTAAGTACCAATGCCTTGATCCTCAATTTATGTTGGTAATGGGGATGTGAAGTTGATGGACAATTTACTTTAGAAAATTGAAGTGGGTTATGGAGAATGGTGACATCAACATTGATGAGCACAAAATCTTGGTAGTAGTGTGTTTCTTGGAAGAAGATGCATTGCTTTGATGGCATCAAGTAGAGGCTTTAGTGAAAACTTAGGAGAGATTCAAAATTGGGTTTTGTGTGCAATTCTAAACAAGAATACAATTAAAGAGGACATGCATAAACTCACTAATCTAAAGCATTCTGACTTTATAAGGAATTATGTCGAACAATTCCAATCCCTTATGTTGGAACTTCTAGAGTTAGTGGAGAGAGATTCAAAATTGGGTTTTGTGTGCAATTCTAAACAAGAATACAATTAAAGAGGACATGCAGAAACTCACTAATCTAAAGCATTCTAACTTTATAAGGAATTATGTCGAACAATTCCAATCCCTTATGTTGGAACTTCTAGAGTTAGTGGAGAGCCAACATCTTTCATTTCTAAAAGGGGTTGAAATTATGTGAAGCATGTTGTGAAGTTGTCCTAGTGATCACTGTGTGTGATAGGGATCCTAGGTTCACAAGGAAGTTATGGAAGGAGTTGTTCAGGATATTAGGCACATATCTCAACTTTTTGATGGCATTATAGAAAATAAATGGTTAGACATAATGGCTAAATCATTTTCATGAAATTTATCTCAAGCATTTTGTTGGCGCTAATTAATCAAGAGGATTGGGACAAGTTGTTGGATGTCACACAACTTTTCAACATGCAAAGGAATGAGGCGACTCCTAAGAGCTCTTTTGAGTTGGTGATAGAACGATAACCTCTCACCCTTACATATTTAGCACATAATGCTAGTACGTGTCCCAATGCATTTCAAGTGGCCAAGGATTGATTGGAGAACCTTGAGACGTCTAGAGCAATCCTAGTCAAAGTCGTTTGCAAGATGAAGAAATTTACAAACAAGAGAAGTAGGTACATCAAGTATAATGTTGGTGATCATGTGCTCGTGAAGTTGGGCACGACACAATTCAAGAAGTTCCAAAAGTCGCATAAAAGATTACTTGAATGACCTTTTTAAGTGATTAGTTGAATAGGAAAATTGGTCTATCTAGACAACTTGCCACTAAGGTTAAGATTGTATTCAATGTTTCATGTAAGTACACTAAGACCTTATTATGAAGACATAGGATGCAAGAAGGGGTGAGCCCATCGGACCACTCATGAATGTGGCGTAGACCCTTGGCCGAGAGGTTCAAGACATTCTGAGTAAGCGACATGATCGATGAGCCAATTCAAGCATCACCGAGTACTTAATGCAAGAGTGATCCAGCCATTGAGGACTCGTGGGAGAAAGAGTTTGTCTTATGGCATTTTCGAAAGGAGATTACTAGGTTCAAGGAGTCGATGAAGCTATCAACAAGTTAAGTGGGGTAGGATTGTAATTCTCTGCCAGCTTGAGCTCAACAAGCTGTGAACAAGATCAAAATGGGACAAAAAATTAATTATGGCATTTTGCCGTACAGGTGGTGGGTGCTCCATGTTTGGATGGACAATTGCCAAAATTATTTAGGGGACTATTTCAAAAAGTTATTGTAACTAATTTGATTATTAAAATTCAAGGGATGCCTTATTGAAAAGGTGGAATTGAAATAATCTTTACCAAAGGGTGAGAATAATGGGGTGCAAGTGGTACATGTTACTTGTTGGGTACATTATTATGTTGGGTAGGTATTGGTATTGTAACTACCTTTGTGCTGTAATATATAACTGACCGTCAAGTCATTTGACTAGGATAGTATGCAATTGTATACTGATCCTGAAAAGTAATAATACTTTGTTCATCCCCTTAAATGAGAGTGTTCCAAATTTCTGGACATTGACGATCTTGAACATAAATCAAAGGTGTTCTAACATGGTAATTTGTTCCAGGGCCAATCATATCTTGCAAAAATAAGAGGTGACATATATTATGATACCTTTTGACACTGTTGTAGTCCTCACTCCATGCTAATACATAAAAATTAATAGAGCTAAAGAGATAATATATATATATATATATCTCATTATATCAACATTTGATTGTTGGGGAATGCTTAATTATTTATTCTTAGAGTATGCCTCTTAATAAGGTAAATGAAAAAAAAAATAAAGAAATCGCATGTGGGTATGTAAAAGGTGATTAGAATGTGAGAGACAAACACCATAGGATGTAATGCATATATTGATAACTTGTGTGTCACTCTTGAAATATGTATTTTGTTTCATATAAATGAAATTAAAATAGAGGGCCATAGAATTAACCAACGAGGATAAATTGAATGCAACCTTGCTGACATAAATGCAGGCACATAAGTATCATGTGTGCTAATTGATTAGCTTTTATTCTCATATGAACCTTATGTGCTATGCAATTGAATTGGAGACCAAAGAATCAAGTAAATGAGATTAAGTTGTGGAATCACAAAATGAGAGAAAAAAAATTCAAGGGGTACAATAGTAAGTATGATAATTGAAAATCTAATCCAAAATTAGATATTATTCTTGTACTTTTTGTAACACCTTTGACCTAATTAAAATATTATTCGCTTTGAATTTTCAACCCACACGAATTTAAAACGCATCTTAATAGATGAAGGAGATAGTTACATATAAGCGCATGACGATGTGAGACTATTTAATCAAATTATCTTGGTCCTTAGATCTCATGTCGTTACAATCTTCCCCTTAAAGGCTCAAATGTTCGCGTTGGGCCATGCCCCATGTTTTCCACACGACTCAAGTGAGCACGCGAAGTTGGCTATGATATCATTTTGTAACACTCCCAACCTAATCAAGATATTGTTCGATTTTATAACACGTTTTGATAGGTGAAGATGATAGTTACATATAAGCTCATGACCATCTCCATATTTTGCTCATATGAAATTATTTAATCAAATCATCTTAATCCTTAAACCTCGTATCGTTACGCTTTTCATTTATTCTACAAAAGAAAGTTTCAAAAAATGGAATTCATTCACTTCATATTTGATTTTTTATACGAACATAAAATAAAATTGCAAAAGAGTTTGTTGTCTAAGACAATAGTCAACAAGAAAGTTGTGATCAAGCTTTGTTGGAATCGAGTAAAAAGAAGGATAATAGAGGACAAGTTAAAATTTAACTTGCTTTCAAAACTTAATGAAATAAAGGGAAATATTAAATATTTTTAAAAAACTATCTGATTTCACCTCCATTATCTTCCTCCCTCTTAAAATTTTTTATCCTTCATTTCTTTCCAACATTGACGCAAATCATTGTAAAATGTTTAAGTAAATCACAAAACTAGAACCATAGCTTGGTTCAAACATTTTTTTGAGGCAGAATCAAAAGTCATCTCTGACGGTTCTAAGAATATTTTTATTATAGTTTTAGATACTGATTGATATAAAATGTATTTATCATAATTTTGTTTAATTTACCATTTTTTCTTTTTAAAATTATATTTTATCTTTTGTAATTCTTATATTTTATTCGAATATCCATAATAATTAATTATCAGAATAAAATTTTAACCTCTCGTCATGGCATTTAATTTTGTTCAAATACTCATATCATTAATTTATTAATTCAGTTATTCATCTTGACTCAAAGGAGTGACTCCTTATAGAAAGAAAAAAAAAATAATTTCCTTTTGAATTCCTAATGTTTATCCCAACTAGTATTTTTCTTTTGATTTAAATTATTAAAGCCACTCTCAAATCCAAAATATACGGACCTTCGATTTGATGACATGTTTTAATTTTTAAATTGAAGTAACACATATAATACCGAAGAAAAAGAAATGCACATATTATGTTATATATTTATTAAAGTTAATGCATATTACCGAAGAATACCATAAATTCAAATCTCAGCCTTTACATGCTCGTGCGCAAATTAAATTAACTTGTGGAAACCACAAAATATCTTAATTAGGGCAAGCTGCCGGAATAAATATCAGTGTTGTATGCAATTTATATTTATGGATAATTAAGAAAAAAACAAATTAAGTAAGGAGTCATGTGATGGAATGGATATAAAAATATCCTGGAGAAAGTGATCTGGCGTGGTCTCGCGTTCATTCGTTTTCCTTGGATCCCTTTAATTTGAGTTAATTGTTTTGCTATATGTATATGCAATGATTTATGCAAAACCTAATTAAGACACCCCACCCATAAAAGCCAATCTTACAAAAACAAAAAAGCTAGAATGCTAGGCTTGTTGTTGTTGGAAAAAAGGAACAAAAAAAAAAAAAGGAAGAAAGAAAGAATGTTGGGTAGGAAGGTTAGGTCATCATATGTATATGTATCTTGCATTGAAGAGAAAAAAACGAGGAACATACGTGCAGCCACAAGATCATATTCAATTATTGAAGTAAAAAAGTTGCGTGACCCACCTCCTTAAGCAAGCTCATGAGTGGGATTTACGATTTCTATGTATATTTTAATTCCTTGCTCCAAATTCTAAACAAAGCATATTACAAGATTCAGCTCCGTACGTGCACCAGAAAATTTTTTTTTTCATATTTTTTTCTATTAAAAATGAATCAATAAAGCTTCCATAATCTCTCAATTCTTTTTTCTTTTCACATCGAGCAACACATGGTGATCTGATTTGCTAAGTGATCCTTCCTACTCTTTAGTTGATGGAAAAATTCATCGACTCCTTTGTTCATGTAATTATTTTAATTCGTACGACGTTAAAAAGTGCACTATTCATAAATTAAAGGTTGACTCAATATTAAATCCAACTATTTTAATTAGTCTCATCCTAAATCACATACTTGATAGTGATAAGTGATACTCTTAACATAAATATTTTTAGTTCACATGATCTCGAACTCGGTACCTTATTTTCAACTTGGGTTAGTGATTGATTATTTTTTTAATTTCCTAAATGATCTCAAATTAAAATGGGCTTTTCTTGTTTTGCAGCAAATGAATGGGTCATCTCACTGGAGAATAAAATTCATGTTCGTCATAATTTTGCGGCCCATGGCCCATTTCCCATTTCCCATTTCCAACCCGTCAAATGAATACAAATCTCTCGAATGGGCACACACTGCATATTACGCGCACGCACTCTCTCGCTCGCTCTCGCTGCACTCACCTTATCCCCTTCATCGTTTCGCACTAAACCCAATCTGCAACAATGGCCAACGACAACGTCGACGCTGCAGAAGCCGTAGGAGACCCAGAAGACGAACAAGAACAAGAAGATGATGATGCAGCAGCGGAATCTAACGAAGAGGTCGCCGCCGCCGTCGGAGGAGATACACCGCCCATGGACGGGGACAATGAGTCGTCATCGTCTTCATCGGAATCTGACTACGACTCCGACTCTGACTACTCCTCTTTTGACGGTTACGACGCCGGAGTATACCAAGAAGGGGAGGAGCCCCGTCAGGCCGACGACTCGCCGGAGGCCAACTTCCGGGCCTTCTCCGAGGTGCTCGACAGCCGCTCCAACCGGAGGAGGGAGGACGAGGAGGAACAAGACTACGTCTTCTACGAGGACCTCTTCGACTTTCCCCGGGACCGGGAGAAGTGGCGCGAGGAGGACCTCCGAGAACTGTGGGCTGACGCCCCCGTCGAGATGACCAAACCCGGCTGGGACCCAGTGTTCGCCGACGAGGACGATTGGGAGGCCGTCATCAACGAAGCCAAAGCCGGACGGAGACCCCCCATCGCCCCTTTTTACCTCCCCTACCGCAAGCCCTACCCGGCCATCCCTGACAACCATTACGACATCTCCAACCCCAAGTCCGTAGTCGAGGAGCTCGACCGCATTGAGGAATTCCTTAAATGGGTCAGTTACGTCTTCGAGGATGGCAGCACGTAGGTCTCCCTTCCTCCAATTATCCACTGAATTATCATGCACACGATTTGGATTTCACTTTAAAAAGCTCAATTTTGTTTGGGGTTCATGATTTATTAATGTTTTGGCATTGCCTTGAACAGCCTATATGTATGATAATTCTAGCTGAAAAAACCTACTTTTATGACATTGAAGGTACGAAGGCACTGTTTGGGATGATTTAGCTCACGGCAAAGGAGTGTATGTGGCAGAGGATGGACTTGTCAGGTCAGTCCATTCAACTTCGTTAGGCACCTACTCAGTTATCCATTCATCTTCGTTAGGCGTAGTGATTTGTCCTCCGTATTTTGATTACTTGGACTGTGAATAGAATCACAGACAATAATTTTACAGGAAGTTCTGGTTCTTCTGTTGTAGGTATGAAGGAGAATGGCTTCAGAATGAGATGGAAGGCCATGGAGTCGTAGAAGTGGACATTCCTGATGTAGAACCCGTGCCAGGTTCAAAGTATGGCATTTGTCCCGCTCAGGAAATACTTGTTTTCTTATGGAGAATGAGTATCCAATTTAACCAATTTATTATCTTCAACTTATTTTTTTGTGTGTCTAGGCTTGAAGCTAAAATGCGCACAGAGGGTAAAATTATATCACGAGATTTCATGTCTCCAGAGGACAAAAGATGGCTTGAAATGGATATAGAGGACAGCTTGCTTCGAGCTGGTAATAGAAGAGAAATCCCATTTTATGAAAGAGATGAATGGGTGAAGGTGTTTGGTCAAAAACCGTAAGTTTGTGACTTTGCTCATCTATTTGCTTAAACCTTCCCTGCCCTTATCATTCTCATGACATTTAGCTTTATAAATTACATATGCTCGTCACTGTTGCCTCCTGTATGACACCTTTTACTTTTGAATTCTTGCTGCCTTTTCCTCAGCATGATACCTGAGTATTGTAGGGGTATGTGCATAGATCGTTGCATGTTTTGTTCTTCTTCTGATTTATACTTGTTTAAGAGGCTGTTATTGCATATACTTGTGTAAGAGACTGTTGTTGCAAGTCAGGACATGTATTCATTATGCATCACTGTTTTGCTGCTTATTTCATTATATGTATACATCTTGCTGAATTCAATATGTTTCTATTCTTACTTACAAGTTTTCTATGGGTAAGCCATAGACATCCTTTTTTCTCTAAAAAAGCCATAAACATCTTTTTTGATGGCCATGTTAATATATCTCAGGGAGAGAGGTAGATATCGATATGCTGGGCAGTGGAAACATGGGAGGATGCATGGTTGTGGTGTGTATGAAGTTAATGAACAGATGATACATGTAGGTGAACACCATCCTCTTATCTATAACCATTGAGTTATATGTTTCCAAGATTTATTGGATAGGTATCATTTTTTGTTATAAAACCTAGTTCAAATGCTAGGTCTTTCAGAGGGTAATGCGTTTGTCAAAACTTAAATAAGTTTTTCTATCACAATAATATAAGTAATTGTATAATAACCTATTCAAATCTTAATCTTATTCCACTAAAAAAAAAATCTTATTTATCCATTGTCTTATATTGAGAGATGACTTTGCTCTGGGTATCATATTACATAGAATCCTCATCTGTTAAACTATGGTGACACTTGAATCCTTGTTTTAAAATTCAGGGAAGGTTTTACTTTGGGGAATATATGGAAGACCCAGCTGGTTGTGATTCTGACGTGTCAACGGTATTGCTTAGACCCTATTTGATAAAAACCCCAAATTTGGTAGTTTTGTTTAATAAACTGATTGGTCTCAGTTACATGCGGGTATTGCTGAAGTGGCTGCTGCGAAGGCTCGAATGTTTGTCAACAAGCCTGATGGAAGTAAATCTCTTTGCACTTTACCCCTTAAGGCAAATCAGGTCGTAGAGGTCTTCAACCTTTTGCTTGCAATTCATTAGATGTTCATAAAAATGGCATATTTGCTCAATCGCCAATTCTTCAATCTTGTTTAGTTTCATCCACTCTAATAATCATGTGCATACATGATGTAGTAACTGAGCATGTTTGTGTAATTGCTGCATCTTCGATATTACTAATGCTATGTAAAACCACCCACATCAAACTTGTTATTACTAAGATTTTCATATAATAGAAGTGAAAAAGAAACTTCTCTTGTCATGTCATGTAAACCAGAGGCACAATGGTAAAGTTGGTTGATACATGTGTTTGTGATTTAATACTGTTAGAGAATTCAATTAAAATAATATTTATTTAAAGAACGCGTCCTTATCAGCTAGAATTGAACTTTCGACTGATCCGGGAACTTGGAATCCTATAGATGAGGATTGCATACACTAGATATTCACTGAAAAAAATTATCGCATAAATGTCAATTTTATGTCTATTTTGGAGTTAAATATGCAGCTATTTGATCAAACTTTTCGCTTTACTCTCACATATGAATGTTATGTAAGCATATGTGGATTCTGATGCGCTTGGATAGTGTGTAACATAAACTATTTGGACATTAGTGCGCTTGCATACTATGTAGCCTAAAATGCTTCTCCCTTTTTCCTTTTAGGCACACCTCATTTTTTGGAATTTGACCTTTTATTATACATTTGAAATGGTCAATTTCAAGTTTTTTTTATAAGGATTGGTGATTTTGTGTTATTTTATGATACAATTTGAATGAATATACTAAAAAAATGAACGACATTTTATGATATTTTTGGGATAATGAATGCAGTATGTTGCAAAGAGGGACCAGGCCTCTCTTTTTGCAACGTTGTGGGACGATCTGGTTACAAAGGAATAGGTCAATGTTTCAAGGAGATTTTTTTCCAAGAATATTTCAAAGAGATCAATGCTACATGGAAAATATACTGAGCCATGCTACTAGGTTGACTAGGGAATGGGACTCGATTTAACACGTCTCTCGCAAAGCTTACCATGTAACTATCTCATTACAATGAATGAATAAATTGGTTTTGGATGATCAACATTGTGGTTAATTAATCACCCTCTTCTTCCTAGAAAGAATGTTGCTTTTTGGATGGCCCTCTTCCCGTAATTTCCTTGTATATTTCTATTTGTGCTGTCATCATATAGCTTTCTATTTAAGGTCTTGAAAAAATGTACATTGGATATCTTAACAATGTCATCTCGATTAAAGGAACAATGGTCAATTTTCAGATAGGTCATTCATGTGATTTTAGTTTTGAAAGATCCATTTGTTGATGTTAACTGAAGCCTTCAAAACACACTCTCAGAAAAAAAAAGGTTATGAAGCCGTCCTAAATCCAGAGAATCTCCAATGTTGATTGAGGGAAGGGAAAAAAAAAGGCTCAATATTAATATACGAAGGAAAAATAAACCAACTGTTCACTTATTTTCTGACCACTTTTTTTCTTTTTCATAATTCTTCAAGTGTCAGCCAACTCAATGTATATTTTAACATGTCAGGTAACCAATGACGATCATAACCAAACAATTTGCTTTGGCATACACATATCAGATCTATTGCTGCATTTTTTATATACTGCTGGATGGAAATGTTTTTCACATGGAATGTTTTACTAGATGAAAGTAGTTAAAGCATTTTCTTATGATTATATCTTTGGTCCTTAATAGTGAAACTGATCTTTGTAACATGAATTTCTCAGTGGTAAGAGAAGAGAGAGGTCCATACGGTGATCCCCAATATCCATATTTTTATGAAGAAGATGACGTATGGATGGCCCCTGGTTTTATTAACCAATTCTATGAAGTAAGCTTAAATTATTATATTTGTTGTGACATGTAAATCATTCAATAATGGCATAAATTATTCGTGCCAGGTGCCTGATTATTGGAAGGTGTATGCGCAAGAGGTTGATCAGGAAAGAGATTTGTGGCTGAACTCTTTCTATAAAGCGCCTCTAAGGATCCCTATGCCTGCTGAGCTTGAACATTGGTGGTCAAAAGGTGTTTCCTGATGCTGCAATGCAGTTTTAGTTCCTCCCTTTTTGGTTCCAGAACTTGGTTAAATTAACTAAATTTATTATCAGAAGTATTGATGTTGGTAGTCATAGTAACCAATGCCGCTTAATGTCTTTGGCATGTAGTAAGTTCATATATTTCTATCTATTGTTGCTTTGTAATTGGTAGAGCAATACATCTAAACTGTTGGTCTAAAAAATTTACTTAATTCCTTGCTTTATAGATAGAACAAAAAATTCTCAATACCGTGTGTCTTCTTGGCTATTTTCCTTCCAACCACTCAATTTCGATCTCTATCCTGTTTGAACAAACTGTAGTTACATAAATACCTAGTAATATGACTGGATGACCACACTGGTTAGCTACTCATCCTTTTCTTATCTTGAGAGGAAAGAAACTATAGTTATGATCTCTCCGGAAAAAACACTGTAGTTACAATCTCCAAAGTTTTTTCAGCTCCTGGGAATCTAAGATGTTTGTGTACCTGCTGCATGCAAGAGTATGATGTCAACTTGTGTTTGGCATTGGAATTTTAGATATTTATCTTAATATCAACTTCATTATAGTTGATTCTCTCAACTTTATCTGGCTAATCAATTTACTGTTTATGTAATAGGTGACGTTGATTCTGAATTTGTTCTCATCAACAAGGACCCTGAACCTGATCCAGAGGATCCGTCAAAGCTTATATACACGGAAGACCCACTTATTCTTCACACTCGTACTGGAAGGTTGATAAATTACGTGGATGATGAGAAACATGGTGTTCGTTTGTTCTGGCAGCCATATTTAAAAGAGGGTGAGGATGTCGATCCTGAGAAAGCTGAGTTTCTTCCTCTTGGATACGATGAATTCTTCGGACGAACTGGCCCAGTTGAAAATGAGGAAGGTAAACTTATGGGCTTAATTTCAATCATCAGGAAAACTTTAAAGCCGCAATTTGACAGGCTCCAGAAGTGGGCTGAAGAGCAGAAGAAAGTAAGAGAATTGAACCGCAATCTCATAGAACAGGAGTTGGAGTTCATTGAGGCTGAGATCAACCTGGATGAGGCAATAGAAGACATGGAACTGGAGTTGAAGGAGAAGCAAGATGAGGAAGAAAAGAGAGCTGCAGAAAGCAATGACACAGGTGATGCACCTGCTGATCGGGATATGGGTCCAGGTGATGTGGTGAGTGAAGATGAAGACGAATATGAAGATGATGACGAGGATGAAGATGGGGCACCAACTAGTTTTGGGACAGTTAATTCTGAAAAAGTAGATGATGGTCCAAAGGAAAACAAACCTGGAAGAGCTCCATTTTCTTCTCTCTCTTTGTCATTCCCTTTTGGCACCCTAGCTTCTACGGTGAGAATATAATTATTTTTTGTGTTGCTTTGTTTATCTTGGTTCAGACTCATGCTTTCTGGTCAACCGTCAAAGCCACAAGGTTGACCATTTAATATGGTTGTTTCGCGTGAAAAGATGCAAATTCAACTCAACATATCTAAAGTGCATGCTATTAACTATTAAACCATTCTCTGAGATCGAGGTGGAAGACATGCGACCTTTTGGTTGGTGCCCTAGCCATTTGGCACCGGTGCCACTTTTGGGTGGGGAGAGATGTTTAATTGAGCATTTTTGTACACCGCATCTTCTTTTCTATTTGGGATTGGAGTTTTGGCTTGACGAGATATTTTTCATTTTGTCGCTGCTCTCCTTTGAGAGCCTACTTTTTGTACATGACTTTCATTCCACAGTATAGTTGGATGACAATCACGGATGACAATCACAACTCTACTCTTATGGTTATCCTTTTTCTCATTAAAAAAAAAACCATCAATTCCTTTTGCTCTCATGAGCTGACTTGATATGCTCAATTGTTCCTTTTCAAAATATATGCTCAATTGTTGGCGTTATTTCTGCAAAAAAGGGGTCAGAGTCATTAATTCGGAATGCTTATGCCAAAATTCTTCTGAACTTGCAGGTGCCAACCAAGTTACCAGAAAGTTTTCTGCCCTGGAGGAAAGGGAAGCAGCTCAACGATGCCGCTGGACAGACTTCTTGCAAAATGGACGGTGAAATGGCTCACGTTCAGGGAAGGCCTACCTCAGTGCATTTCCCTGCCAGTATCAACTTAAGAAAAGATATTAGAGCAACACCACAACGACCAAGAAATCAGAGGAGAAAATTGGGCCAACAACTTCAGCTTTATTCATTGGCTCGTATGCTTTCATCTCGTTTTGCTTTTAGGGACGACACCATGCGAAATCCAGCTGGTTCTTCTAATTTCAACATATTATCGCTCCATGTCCCAGTTCCTGATGCATCTACTTGGTCTTGAGAAACTCAAGGTGATCTTCCATCTTCATTCATATGATGATGCCAGTGAGAAGAGAAAAAGCTAGATACAAGGGAGAAATGTTGAGGTGCGATTTTATCTTCTTAGCAGCAGAAAGTTGAAAGTAAATGATTCTGTACGTTATTCATCAACCCTTGTTATCCTTCTCTTTAAGAGGAGCGAGAATTCTTCAAATTTTGTGTCTTTGTTTTATTCGATTACAATATCATGCTTGATACAATCCAGTTGTTCTCAGTTGCTTCTTATACCTAGTGTGCTGCTTCCCCAGTAATTATACCTTTGTCTACAATACCCAACGCCAGAGTGAAAAAATCGTACATTTGCAAAAGAAAATGAAGAAAAGTAGAAGCCGTGCTATCGTTTTTGTTTTTAAATATTGCTCGGTATTTAGAAGGTTACTACATTCTTATCTGAACAAGTTCAAAAAAAAAAAAAAAAACAAAACAAAAAATCTAAAATGTTTTCTAAGAGTAATGATCTGAAAGCAACCTCCGTAACTTTTTTTCAAATAAAGAAAGGGAGCATCAACACCAAAAATAACTAAAGTACGAAGAGATACCAATTCAACTGAGAACAATACTAAGAAAAGTAGTTAAAGCAGAGGCAGGGCACTGAAACTTAAGTGGCTGTCCTGTTGTTTATTTGTACTGATTGATGTTAGGGTGTGTTTGGTTCATTTTATTTTATTTATATTTATAAGCATCTTGATAGGAATGATGAATTCTAATGTTTGGTTATGTATGTAAATAAGAATGTGACATTCCAACTGGAACGACATTCCTATGAAATGTTGGAATTCCATTACCACCATAAATGATATTTTTCTCACATTCCAATGACTTGGGAGAGAGAGGAGGGGAATGTGATTCCTTTATTAAATTAAAATAAACATGAAAATTTAACTTTGCATTCCTTGACATTTTTACATTCCAAATAATATTAGATATCTTCAATCAAACGCACCCTTTAAGACATGATTGGATGCCCATCAGAGTGCACTTTTTATACCCTCCCAACTTTGAGAAGTCCTAAACATTGTTTGATACTCAATTATTGAAGCACGATGAGTTTTGCTCAACTATATCATTCCTGCATATTTTTATATGGAAAATGGTACATCCTCTTAAAACTTTGACCTCATTTATGTCACATTTATGTCATATTTTCCATATTTTTATATGGAAAATGATACATTCTCTTAACACTCACATTTTTTAAATACCCTAAAAGTTGATAATTTATCATTATGTCATTGTGAGATGATTAGGAGCTTAATATATGGTCTTTTTATATTCACCCTAATTATCACAATCTGACAATGGAACATTAATTACATTATATATATACTACTGAAAATAATTATTCAGTGAAATAGGTACTTTGTAACGATATATATGTTAAATATATATATATATATACGTAAAACAATTAAGTAGTTTCTGATCCTCAACCTCTCTAGTATAATCACCCTCACCGTAGACCTTGAAACCTTTTCATTTTTTAGCTTGTTAAATGTATTCTTTGCATCATGATACTTTATTAAAAAATGAATAAAAAATTTATTATTTGATATATTTGACATCCTCTGATTTCATCCGTGATTGTTCTCAAATGATGATGAGAGGACGCCCTTGGTCGATTGTAAAATGGAGTCTTTTTTTTATGACAAGTTGTTATATTTGAGAAGTGGTGCCATGATTTAATTTGAACGGTGTTAAAAAAACGCATTATTAAATAATTAGAGACTTGCTCATTATTGAGTCAAACTAATTTAGTTAAATTCATCTTGTGTCACTTTCAAATAATGACAAATGAGACTTCTAATAAAAATATTTTACATTTATAAAAATTTTAACTCGAAATTTTATTTAAGTGTTTGGATTGAAGTTTTGTTGAATATAGTTGCGGTTGAAAGTTAAATTTAGACTTGTTTAAATGTTTTAACCATTTTCCTTACGGTTAATAAATAAAACATTACTATGTATTCTTTTTTTTTTTTGTCAAGGTCTTCAAAATTGGCCGTATGAGTTAACTTCTTAATGCCAAAATTCGCATCCAAAAAAAAGGTTTAGAAATTTCCAATTCCATCCTGTTGCTGGGCGATTCGACAATCAACTTCTAATACTTTACTATTTATGTTGTAAGGGCATTAATTATCACAACAACAATAATAATAATGCTAATGATGTATTTTCCATGTGGCATGAGCTATCAAAATTCCCAAATTCCACATGCAAGAAATTAAAATCCATTGTCTTGGCATCCAAGTAGAAAAAAAAAAACGAAGATTTGTGGAATCAATGTGTAGGATGGATTAATGAAGGGCTTTGAGGAAATTGTGACAACACACAAGAAGAATTATTCCTTTTTTTTAACCTTTATTCAATTTCCGTTATTATTATTATGCTAATAATTATTATATAATATACATATAATAGTAATAATAACAAGGCTTGGCTTGGTTTGTTCAGTGCCAGTGCTAGTGCCAAGTGTAGGGCACTGACCTCCTTGTTCCTCTCGCCACCCAGTTTTCTTCACGGATTTCACGTGATCGGCCAAACCTTATAATTTTATTGTTGCATATTATTATTATTATTAGTATTAAAAAAGATTACTTTAATAATAATAATTATTATTATTATTATAACATCCATTTCTGCAGAAAGCAAACCCCTTCTTTGGTAACCCAAAACACACAGCAGTATATGCAGGACGTTTTGATTGATGGAAAAAACAGTATGACCAGCTGCAGCTGCTGTTGAATGCTGCGAATTTAATAATTCATTGATTTGCCCTCTCCTCCATTTATTCATTTTTAATTCCATTAATGGAGGAGGTCCGAGATAACAACAACACCGCCAGGAGGAGCAGCAGGAGGAGGAGAGGAAGAGCAGGTGTTTAAAGAATTGGTGGGAGAAGGAGAAGGAGGCGGCGACCGGCTCGGGGTGATTCATAAGAATTAAGAGTCGTCTCGCCGGCACTGTACGCGTCATCGTAACCCCCCCCATTTTTGTGTCATTTATTTTATTTTCATTTAAGTTTTCTCCTTTTTTTCTTAAAATATAGAGATCAGATATATACTCGTATTCCTAATAGCATGCCGCATGTACTTATTTAATTAAATTAAATTAAATACATAAAGGAAAAAAAAACAAGTCTTCCTTTCTTTTCTGTTTTTTCCCTTTCTCTCTCCTCTCCACTTGCCTTCTTTCGCCCCCATCTCTCTCTCTCTCTCTGTGCACCTCTTTTCCATATCCGTTGATTCTGATGGTGGTTCCGGTGGTCTTCTCCGGCTCAGGAATGGAAGTCTCGCTGTCTCCACTTTCTGCATTGATGCCTTCCGCCACTCCAACCAACAAATCTGCAATGCCAACAAGCGCTGGTCAGCTCTCTCTCTCTCTCTCTCTCGATTTGCTTCTATATCTGCATGCCAAGGATCAGATGCCTCTTGGATTGAACCGGATTGGATTTAACGTCCTTGGTCTTGATCGACATGTAACTGATCAGCTCAAGATTCTCTGTATCAAATCCATTAGTGGGATTCCTTTTTTTCTTTTTCGTTCTCTCCTTCTTTCTATTTTGTTTTCAAGTCCTCCTTCCTTCTTTCCTTTATAGATATCGTTGGCTCGCCTGCGCCTCCGATCCATTGTTTCCATTAATTGTCTCCATCTTTTTAACCGAATTGGAGTGATCAGAGAGTTAAAAAGGTAGCCAATAATGGTCCTTTTATTGTTTTCCTAAAATCTTGAGACTTATCTCCACTTCAATGGCAGAAAGAGAAGGTGTTATGTGCAATGTAGCTGTAATGGCCTGCAAAAAAATTGGTAAATTAACAGTTGAACAGCTGTAATTTAGTCTTTACATAAAAAAAAACTGGTCGATCAAGTAAAAGCGGGAGGAGAGAGAAAACATTATTTGCTCTCCCCTCCAATTCCATCGTGAGTGCAGAGGCAAGAGGGTGGAAAACACCAGCAGCTGCCATCTTCCATTGTTCGTCATGGGAGTTCATCCATGAAATCTGAGGGCACCTGCCGAGGAGCGCAATGAGAAGAAGTTGTGGACACCAAATTGGGAGCTGGAGGGGACTTGTGGAAAGTGAACGAGTGCTGGATCACTGCTATGTACTGGCCATTTCATTGCCATCGGAGCTCCATTGGTTGAACGAAGCACACCACCTCCTAGAGATCGGAGAGGAGACACTCAAGAATAGAGGTTCCTAGAGGACGCACGCCCTTCAAACCCCAAGGGAAAGGGGGGTCGTCAACATCATTCATCGTTCCATTGAGTTCTCTTGGGTGTTAACTTGATGCCACTAAATTAATTTTATTTAGGAACAAGTTTTGGTTTGATCTATTTTCTTGATCGTGTCTTCTACTCGAAGTATCTGAAGAGAGGGTGGATTGCGATGGTTATTTTTTTTCCTTTTTATTAACTGGATAAGAGGCAAATTATCAACTCATAATTCCTTGTGCTGCTGCTCATGAGAGGTAAGGGATTAATCTCCTTATCATTTATTTCGACATAGCAATATGTGTTAGAATTACTTGATGAGTTTATAGGGTGATAACAAGTTCTGTAGTTTGAATCCAGGGACTTATGGATCTGAATTCATGACGCATTTAATTGCTGCTTGTGATGAAATATATGTGAAATGTTGTAGAGACGAATTTACGCATATATCATGTTGAAATTTTTGAAAATTTCCAGTGTAGTTTATTTTTTAATGTTGTTTTGCATTGGATATTTGAATTTGAAGTAAATGATTGGTTTTACGGTTTCACCTCTTGTAGCACCTAATGAGGAGTTGGACATTACAGTAGCTGTACTCTTAGTTTACATAATTGATAACTTCAAGGTTGTGTACAGTCTTCCACAACTAGCTATTATTGTGACAATGTGCCGTCGTTTACTTGATGTTTTACTCTTTCCTTTGTGCTCTATCTTTGCAGGCGTCAGGTCCGCTTAGTAGGCGCACTAAACCACTTAGCAGAGGCCAGGAGTGGCTAAAGTTACACCCTTTCCATTTTTCTTCCCATTTCTGCCTGTTGCTGTTGCCTTTCCTGGTCATGATTTGGACGAGAGATCGAAATGAGATTAACTGAATGTTGCTTCCACACAATGCTGCTTGCAGCTGGTGCAAGTGGTGCCTTGGCTGAGCACATCAGATGCTCCTTTTAGTAGCAGGTTCTGGTACAATCTCCCTTGCAACAGCATAAGACAGGGCTGATACTGTGGTGAAGGATCCAAACATTTGATGTCCTGGCCATGGATTTTAATCAAGGCGTCCCTATACCACCTCTGCAACAAAAGGGTTTCGAAATCCAAACACAATGGACTCCTGTTACGCCTGCAAAATCAGCACGGGGAAAGAGATTTGAGACTCCAAGCAGTGCTGATTCCATCAGCAATGGTCACAGGAACATGGCATCTTCAGTCACGAAACAACTCGAGCCCCTGAACATTCCTGCTGGAGTTTATGGGGGCAGTTTTGCCCAAGAGAGGACACATTGTACGACTGGTATATATAGTCGCACTGATGGGATGCAGGATATCATTGGTTGTGATGCAGCATCATCGGTTTCATGCAATCAATTTCAAGGTCATCGAATTAGCAATCATGCTACACATCCAAGCACATCGCTCTATAGGAACTCAATCCATGAATGGGAGCAGAGTTCTTATATGAACTTAATGGCTTTGACTCATGAAGCTTGTGCAACCAAGGTTCCATTTTACACTCCTCTCATGTTGTCTCAGATTGGTGACAATCTCAAAATGCCTGTCCCACATAATTTGTCTGTGTTGAATAAGAATGTCTTGTTGGATGGTAGTCCTTCCAGCAGCAGTACTAACTGGACAAGAACATCGCAATGTGAGTTTCATTTCATTTTTCACCCAGTCATTTTGATTTCCTTTGACTTAACAATATACCACTAGATGAAAATAGACAAAAGATTAACCTTTTCTCTATATCTCATAAATCACTATTTCCTCCTTTTTGTACACCTGCAGGTGGAGCATTTACTCCTATTTCAAACTCCTTATCCAACGGAAAAATGAATGTGAACAATGTGATGTCATGCCCATCCACTCATCTGACCATGGAGAATAATGCCGCACATGGATGGTTGCCAAGTCAAACTATTGATTTGGAAGATTATTGCAGAAGCAAAAGCAACACCAATGAGCAGGTTGGAGAATTGCAGGGACATATAGAAAAACAAGCTGCCGAACGTCTTCCAACCACTGTAGTACCACATCCTTTAGAGTCTACAATGCCATGTTTTTTGGCATCACAAGTGCCATTTGAAGCACCACTTGATTTGCAACCTGAGAATAACGAAGCTGTTAGTGCAGTTGTTTCATCTGGAAAGGAGATTGTTGAGGAACACATCAACACAGAAACCAAAGGCATAGATTTGAATAAGACACCGAGGCAGAAGCCTAAGAAGAAAAAACACAGACCAAAGGTTATTCGAGAGGTCAAACCTAAGAGAATGCCTAAATCAACACCTCCAAAGTCTGTTACTCCCAAAACACCCATGAACAAAGAAGAAAATCCATCTGTTAAGAGGAAGTACGTAAGGAAGAAAAAGGTTCAGGACCTTTATGAGAACCCCTCTCACATGCCAGCGGGAACTGCTGATATAAGCAGCCTAAGTAGGACTAAATCAGCCAGGCGACGCTTAAACTTCGATTTAGATACTATAGAGGTAACAGATGAACTTCCAGGATGTGTAGTGTCAGTTGTGCAAAATGAAGAAGGTCGAAGTCCAGAGGATTGTTTGATGGAAATAAGTAACAAGTCAAGTACAAAGGCGAGCATGCAACCTGTTCAGAGAACAGAAATTGTGTCAGATAACTCACCAAATGGGATCCAATTTACTTTCGATGATGGTTTGATACATGAAAAGGCTGTGGATACAAGGTTCCCAAAGGAAACAGCCCCAGCATCTCAAGCTTGTAGTGAAGGAACATTCAAAAGTAGTCGAATGCAGGACCAGTATGAAATAATGTCAGATGATTCAAATAGGTCTTCTCAACAATCAAAAGTGGGATCGATATACAAAGAATATTACGAACTGGCTAGAAAAAGTGACCATCTTGTGAGTGCTACCCCGGAAAAATCTCAGAAATATGTTCCAGCGCAATTTAACTCAAATCAGATGTTTAATCTATTACTCGATGTGACAAAAATACGGCATAATCTCAGTAAGGATGTTCCAACTCTAGAACAGAAAAATGGTGCAGAGTCTTATGAACCACATTTCCATGATGTGAGCCACAATGAGCCATATTTACCTCAGGGATACAAGAAGCAGAGAACAGAGATTGGGCAAAACAGGTTTGACACTTGTGCTGTCACGTCATCAGTAGAAAAAGAGTTCATGTCACAGAAATCTTCTGACAATGTTTCATCATTTGAACAGGCAGTAAGCAAAAAGGGGAAACAATTGGTGTTATCATCTGAAACACGATCTTTGATATCTGCTGACCACTCCATTATTAGGATTTTGGATCCAAATGAGTCATCACATCATTTAATGTCATTTACTTGCAATGAAATTCAGGAACAGAAGTCTTGTGAGCTTCAAAAGTACATCAACACCCAAGGCGGCAAGGTCAATGCTAAACGAAAACCAAGGAGGCGCATGCATAAAGAACAATCTCAGATGCTACCCTTATCATCTGCTCAAGTGGACATACCTACTTCTGGAGGTTTTGCGAAGAAATCCCAATGTATGTTTAGTAGTTCTATTCTTGAATGTCAAAGTAGCAGCGAGTGTACCAAATCATTTGGTGGCACTTTGAACTCAGGAGACATAGTAGTAAAAGGAGATCCTATAAATGATATCATTGAGAAGCTTAAATGTCTTTCTATAGATAGATCCTATGAGGATCATGCACATCAAACACCAAATGCCATTGTCCCTTATAATGGAGGTGGTGTAATGGTCCCATATGAGGGCCTAGATGATTTTGTGAAGAAAAGGCGCACTCGGTCTCGGCCTAAAGTTGATTTAGATCCAGAGAGTAATAGAGTTTGGAATCTTTTGATGGGAAAGCAAAGCAGTGATGTTGACGAGGAAATGGATATCACAAAAGAAAAGTGGTGGGAAGAGGAAAGAAGGGTTTTTCATGGCCGTGTGGATTCATTCATTGCCAGGATGCATCTTGTACAAGGTACCTCTTTGTGCGCATAGTGCTTAACATTTTATACTTTTTCTTCATCAAAGTTTCTATATAGATAAGAATATTTATATTCATTTTAATACATATAAGTAAAATATAGACATAGAAACAATGATTTTTTCTAGCAATTGACGTGGCTATATTCTCTAAATTTAACATGACATAATAAAATTAAGTTATGACATTGGACTTGTTGAGCAATATAAGATGATTACTAAAATCATGGTTTCTCTAATCCTTGTAGTAACCTTGTGACTGCTTGTGCAAATCTAACATGCTATTCCTTCTTTCATTGTGCTCCACTTTGGCTTTGCAACCTTCAAGATCTTGGAAAAAATATATTCAAGATGCTTCCATCTTTGTAATCCTAAAAAGTTACTTATGGTATGATCATAATGGTTTGTTGTTCCAGTTTCTAAGTGATGTAGAACAAGATTACTATTACATGAAAACCAGATCAGAATAGTTCGCTGAGATCCTGCATTTGCGGATTTGTTTAAACATATCAACAACCAAAACGCCTCCGGCATTCCCTGCCGGCGGCGCCACCTCTCGTCTCTGGCAGTCCCTGCTGGCGGCGCCACCTCTCGTCTCTGGCAGTCCCTGCTGGCGGCGCCACCCATCGTCTCCGGTAGCCCCTGCCAGTGGTGCCATCACTGCACGGCCATGCGCCCCAAAGTTCGATGTCTGGTTGGGCAACAGTAATTCACACCCATCCCCTCTCCGATCGCCGACCGTCAATCCGATGCTACCGGTGTCTGGAGGAAGGACACTTCGCTCGCGAATGTTCGGCACCCATGCGTTGCTTCCGGTGCAGGGGTGAGGGCCACTGGAGAGCAGATTGTGCTCTGAAACGCCACTGCGCCTCACCGGTTGGCGCTGCGAGCGCCGTTGCTGCAGAGATGGAGGCGCCTACCATCTCCATGGCTGTTCCGTGGTCACTGGCAATCCAAGAAGTCGCCGAGTTTCTAAGCGGGTGTCTTCTCAGGGTAACCAGCGGGCCTGATCCGGATCCTGCCGTCCTGCACTCTGCCATCATCGCCTGTGTGGGTGCTTCTCCTCCGTTTCACATCAGCCGGGTCTCGCCGACATGCTGGCTGCTCATTCCAGGGTCGCCACAGCAGCGCAACACCCTTTTGGCGTCGCCCTCCCTTTTGCCCTTGTGTACGCGGATCCGCTGGCGTGGTGGACATAGGTGGGGGCGGTTGCAGAGGAACCAGTGTGGCATCATCGCTCGATTGACATCCTCGGGTGGAGCTTCACCTTCTCCGGCCGGAGATAGCCTTGGCGGTGGTGAACCCATCTCTGTCCACCTACCCATGCTCGGGGCACTGGACATCTCGGTCATCACCATCGATGTCGAGATGCAAGCTGCGGTCCGCCTTCCGTCGTCAATCGTGCTGCACGCCGGAGCTGGGTCTTTCACCCTCCGGCTGCGGGCCTCGGGGAAGACAGCATCCTGGGCGGAAGTCGCCGCTGCCCAAGGGTCACAGGCAGATGTCGCCGGTCACTCTCCCCGGTCGTCACAGGTATCCGCCACCAGAGGAGGTGGTGCGAGTGGGCAGCACACACGTATCAGATCCATGCGTGACCACCCTACGTACTCCAAGGCGGCAGTGATAGCCGTATGTGCACCAGCTGTCCACTGTTTGAAAATCCCCACCTACCCATCAATCCAACAGACATCCTCTCGGCGCCAACCTGCAGACACCAAAACCCGACCCACCTCATCCTCCACCTCAACAACCCGACCTGATAATCCCTGCCGCACCTCAGAACCCCTTCATCGGACCAGACCTGACAACCCCCTCTACATCCAAACCTCACCAGACCCCACTCACCGGACCAGACCTGAACCCAAGCTCAGCAAGCTGCACCCAAACCAGGGTGCCACCTGACCACCTCAGCTCCCCCCTCTCATCCCCCTAAGCCCAGCCGAGCCCATCCACCCCGGCGGCGAGCTCCCCCACCCCACCAGAGAGCCGCTGCTCTGACCACTCAACTCCTGATCCGTCCCAACTACAAAAATCACCCTCCCCGGCGATGGCGAGACCCCTGGACAGTGCAGACACGGGGACGATCAGCCTGGCTGCCGCCTCATTGGATTCCAGCACAGTGACAATGCCACGCTACTACAGGCGACACCGAGCCACTAGGTCACCACCTGGGACTGAAGGGCCGCCGCCTGGTCCTGCTGGCAACACTGGGCCAGACCTGCTCGCCAGCACTTCATCCCCGCCTCGCACGCCCAGGCTGATGCCGCCACCTACCGATCCCCGGCGAGGGCAGGGACAGCTGGACCTCCTGGCCGGACGTGCGGACGAGGAAATCAACCTAGTGGCGGGGGCTGCTAGCTTCCGCCATGTCAGCCGGCAGCCTCGGACATGGTCCGAGACAGCAAGGGAGGGAAGGGGAGGAGATGTTTCCCCATGCGGGTCCTGTCTTGGAATGTGCGGGGCCTAGGAGATCTGGGGAGGCCCTAGGCTGATACCTCAGGGAATGGGTCGCAGATGTGGCCTTTCTACAGGAGACCAAACTCCCTGAGTGCAGTGCAGAGATGTGGACACAGATTGCTGGCCATCGCTGTCAGAGTTTCTCTCCCTACCGGCGGTGAGGCACTCTGGTGGCTGTATCATCGGATGGAGGTTGGATCTTTTTTCATTGGAGGGCTCATGGATGGCCAGATTTTCAATGTCAGTGCCAGGCGGACAGTGGCACGTACCTCCTCTCCTGTGTCTACGGCCCATGTTCAGCATCCCTTTGACTGATCCTATGGGAGGAGCTCTGCGACACCCGGGGCCACCTACCTGAGGCTAGTGGTTGATTGGGGAAGACTTCAATGTCACTCTTGACATGGATCGCCCCATCAGACTGCATGGAAGGGACGCCGGTGCAGAGGAGTTCAGAGACTTCATTGATTCTCAGTCCCTCGTTGATTTTCCGACCATGATCTGCAGATTCACATGGAGTAGCACGCAACCCCCTCAGCCGGATAGAGGATTGACAAATTTCTGGGATCATTGGAGTTGGCAGAGGCTCACCACCTAGCGGAGGTTCAGGCACTCGACCGATCATTTTTGGACCATACCCCCCTCATGTGGTGGTACAATGATGGATCTTCGAGCGATCATAGTTGTTGGAGGATGGCTTCCGACAGTTGGTGGCAGCACACTGGCAGAGCATGGCGGCAGAGGTCACCGCGGCCAGGACTTTGGTCGCCCGCCTAGACAGCCTTCTATCCTTTCTTTGGGTACACTGTCGCCTGATTCGGGAGGACCGGTCATGACGGCGATCGGAGGCACCGGGAGTGATTGCTCGGATGGATCGCGCGGAGGACTCTCGTCATCTTTCCGAGGGGGAGGTTGCCGAGCATAGACGGGCTCAGGAGACGATTCAGACGGAGGATCGAAAGGTGGAAATTGAGTGGAGGCGGCACTCCCGGCAGACCTGGCTCTAGGAGGGAGATGCTAACACTCGATTTTCCACCTGTACGCGAGTTTGCGCCGGAAGGCGAACCGGATTAATTAGATCGAGGTGCAGGGTCAGCGGGTCATCGACCAGCACACCATTGGAGCTGCTATTGCCTCCTACTACCGCGAGGCATCCCAGCAGCAGCCCCCTGGCCCTTGGAGGTGGTATCCGGTGGACATTCCCCAACTCATTGATCATCTTTGTTAGTGCAGGCTATCTCTGAGGACGAGGTCTCAGGCGCTCCGAGACCTCAATAGTGAAGCCTCCCCAGGCCCGATGGCTTCCCATTATTCTTCTACCGAGAGTTCTGGCCAATGGTACACGAGGACGTGATGGCCATCATTCAGGAGTTCACAATTGGGGCTTCGATTGCCTCAACCAGTTCCTACTTTTTATGCTGCCGAAGCGCTCCCCAGCGGAACGGGTGGACTACTGGCTGATTGCCTTATCCAATGCTATCTACCTCGTGGTGGCTACGGTATTGGCAAATCAGCTCTGAGACGTGCTTCTAGACCTCGTCCACCCTGCACAGTCTGCCTTCATTCAAGGGCGGAGATCGACAGCTACACCATGGCCACTGAGATCATTTCTCAGTGGCGGAGGCTGGATCGACAAGCCTTCTTATGGAAGGTGGACTTCTCTAAACCCAACGATTCTATCTCATGGTCTTTCCTTTGGCATTCATTGCAGGTCTGTGGTTTCCCAGGAACCTGGATCGCTTGGATTCAGTCCTGGTCAATGGGGCAAGGTCAGGTGGTTGGGTGCAGCCATAGAGGGGAGTACGACAGGGCTGCCTGCTAGCCCCTATGCTTTTCTTCTTGGCAGCAAACGGCCTTACCAGGTGTTCCCAGGCATCTTGCGCAGTTGGTTTATTCAGGGGTTTTGTTGGGGATCTCGTCCCTCTTCTTCAGTACGCTGACGACACAATGTTCTTTGTGGAGGGTTCCGACCAGGAGGGCAGACGGGAGGCCATCCTGGTGGAGCTATTTGGCATGGTGTCCAGCCTTCGGATCAACCATGCCAAGTCTTCCTTCATCCCATTCAGCATAACGACAGAGGATGTCTTTCGATGTGCAGCTGAGCTTCATACCCCGACTGGCACTTTACTGTTCACCTATCTAAGGCTGGGTCTGCCACTCTCTGACCGCCACATTGGTTCTCGCGGGTGGACACCGGTTATTGGGCAACTGGAGCACAGGCTTCATGGATGGAGCTCTCGCTCACGTGGAGGTCGACTTATCCTACTCATATCAGCTCAGCACTCCCGATCTATTACATGTCAGTCCTTCGAATGCCTAGTCAGCAGATTCTTCTGGCAAGGGTGCTGGGGTTCGTGATCTCCGTTACACCAACTGGGCGCTCCTCGCCCGTTGGCCGGGACGGATCATGGGACCCGAGGACAGTTTATGGCATTCGGTGTTCATTACTTGCTACGTACATGATTTGTCTTGGGAGTCTTGCTTCATTCGGCCGCGGAGGGCTTCCTCTTTCAGGCGGGGGGTGGCATCTTTGGCCCCATGGATCCGCCCACTCATGGTCCCCTTGTGTGGCTCCTGGGAGGTCCTCTCATTCTGGCATCAGGATTGGATCCGGGGGGTGCGCTGGCGGAAGCATTCCGAAGACTGTGGGCCCTCGCTGCCCACTCAGGGGCCACGGTGGCTGAGTACTGGTCCAAGGTCGGCGGCCTGGGCTCCGGATCATGGACCCCCCTTTTTGCATCTCCACTCTTGGATCAGCGCATCTCAGAGCTCATGTCACTTGGAGTCCTTCTCGGCTCGCAGCATCTACCTCCGCCTTCTCCCAATCACCTCGGTCTCTACTAAACTCAGATCCGATTGCAGACTCACGGTGTGCTGAAAGTCAGGATTTTTTATCGGCTAATATGTCGTGGCAGACTCCTCACTAGGGTTTACTAGTCGAGATGGGCACCCCACGCAGCACCCACCTTTTTTTCACATGTCCTGTGTCCAGAGTTTTGCGGAGACAGTCGGGCATGGCAGGCAGCCTTCCATCCACTCCAGAGACTTTTTGGCAGTATCTTCGTGTTCTTGTCAGGCGGCAGCAGGGCGAGCGCTTGGATCAGGCGACCTTTCTGGCCGATTCCTAATTGGATCATCTTTTGTGGGGAGCGGTGTCACGTTGAGAGCATTGTACACCATATCTCGTTTCTTCTTCGAGAGTGGGGTTTTGGTTAGGCGTTGTACATCTCTCATTTTTTTGCTGCTCTCTTCTTGAGAGCTCCTTTTTGTACATGACATCCACTTCATAATTATATATACATTCCTGAATGACAATCACAACTTTGATGGTCATCCTTTTTCGCCTCAAAAAAAAAAGTTCACTGAACTTTTTGCTGAATTACCTTTAACAACATTATGGTCATCTGGAAAAAACATAAATGTATTGCTTGTAATAATTTTTTTATGCCAGCATGGAAGGTATTTATATTTCCAATCAACACTATTCAATGAAATATCCGAGAAAGATGTTCTTCTTGTGATAATAGGAAATAGATTTTTTAGTTCACAGTTTTCAGATACTATTTTGTTAACTTGTTTTTTAATGCACAGGAGATAGACGTTTTTCCAAATGGAAGGGATCAGTAGTTGACTCAGTTGTCGGTGTATTTCTTACACAAAATGTCTCAGACCATCTTTCAAGGTAAGTTTTTAATTTTGTTTATGGTCAGACATTGGTGGAAAAACTTATATCAATACTCTTCTCTTGTTTAAAATAAAAAAGCATACAATGTAAATGATAAACTCAAATTTTTATTTTTCTGATATATCTTTTTGTTTTCCCATTCGAGTCCAATCCTTGTTTTTTTTTTTCCTTTTTTCTGAGAGAGATTCCAATCTTATTCCTGCAGTTCTGCCTTCATGGCACTTGCTGCAAGATTCCCTGCAAGATGCAACAATATGGAGGTCACGATACAAAAAGAGACAAGTGTGGAGCAACAAAGTTCTGGTATATGCCTTGATGAGACCGAGAATTTGCAGAAGCAATTGCTGGGCACAGAGCCATATAATTGTGATTCGGTGCTAATAGTGAAAGAAAATAAAATTTCCAATGTGAATGAATCATGCGGAAGCAACACTAGAGGTTGTGAAAATGACAAGAAAAATGTAAATGAAACAGTTTTAGAAGCTGATCGGGAGTCGCCGAATAGTGTCAGGTGTTCAAGTTATACTGACAAAAAGTACATGCTCTGCAGATGCTGAGGATAGGTATTCATTGGATGTGGCCTCATCACAAGAGTCAGTAATTTCATCTCAAAGTCCTTCTGTGAACCCAGATCAGGTAGCCCATCTACGGGTTGGTTTGTGCTCATCATCAAGTGCTGAACTAGAATCTTTTGAAATTAGAAGCTTGCGCAATGAGATAGACAGTTCCACTTCATTCACAGAACTCTTGCATATGGCAGACATGATACCATTGATGAAATATGATGGCAGACCTAGTTGTTTTTCTCAGGTAGGTGGGGGAAATTCTATTTTAGATCTGCAAGGTGATGTCAACGGCAGATATGTGTCCATGTTGACATCGAACATCTCGTCAGGCAGGTTAGCTTCTCCCCCAAGTTCTAGATTAACGGGAAAAGAGACTGGTAGTACTACAAGTTGTCATAACATTTTCTCTGAACATTTAATCAATAACTTCAAACTGACTGATGCAATCAGTGATCTCTCAGCAAATAGCACGACCAAAACAATCCAGCAGAAGTTAACATTAGCTGGGGAAACTGCATCATATGGACTAACAAGCAGTTATTGTGAACAAGTAACCAGCTCACAGAAAGAAAGTTGGAACCTAGAGGAATTTTGTTTGCATGATAACCTTCACATTCATAAAGCTGAGTCTTCAATAACCAAATCCTCTGATAATTGCTCACATGTACAAAATCAACATGGACCCAAGCTTGTGCATAATGTGAAGAATCAGGTTGAAAGCATTCGAGATGGAGTTAATTTTCAACAAGGAAGTTTCACTAACCAGCACAACATTCAGAGCAAGTATATCAAAGAAAGAACTTTGTTAGAAGTCTCTCATGCACTTTGTACAAATGTAAATGACGATGCTTGTAGTTCTAAGATGATTCCATCCGAAACACCAAATGGTAAATCAAAAGAAAAAAGGTCAAAAGTTGATAAAGAAAGGAAGAAGACCTATGAATGGGATAGTTTGCGCAGAGAGAAGCTGGGACAAAAAAAGGAGAGAAGCCAGGACACAATGGACTCAATTGATTGGGAGGCAGTTAGACGAGCTGATGTTAGTCAAATATCAGAAACCATTAGAGAGCGCGGAATGAATAACATGCTGGCAGAGCGGATCAAGGTATGGTTGCCTCAAGCATCTGATGATTTGTTGATTACCTATAAAATCACAGTCCAACATCAAAATTTATATTCATGATAACAAGTTGATAGGGATTAAGATAATGGATCAGCGTAATAAATGATATTATGATATGCTGAATTGTTAACTAGAATTCCAGTATGCTTGTTGAAGAAAATTTGACACGATGAATTCATGACACACAATTATAGATGCAATGACTTGTGCTGCAACATCACCTTTTTGTTAGATGATGTGTGGTTTTCACAGATGGAACTGGATGTATAAGCTCTTCTCTCATGCACAATTGATTTGTGGTTTCTGGATTTTTCATAATTTTCTTGAAAGAAGTCTTTTTGAATGTTTAATAAGGACACAATATTTTGAGGGATTTCATTATGTAAATGGAACTATACCACAATTATTTCAACATCATATTGGTCAAATTACATTTTGTTTCCAATTTCTAAACTCTAATTAAGAGAATAATCTCTTTGATAAGGTACTACATACTGCCTAATTTTCTCTGCAGGAATTTCTTGATAGAATTGTTAGAGATCATGGAAGCGTAGATCTTGAATGGTTGAGGGACGTTGAACCAGACAAAGCAAAGTAAGATCGATATCATGTAAAGTGTTTGTGCTTGTGTAGCATCACAAATTATAGCATGGAATTCACAGATGCACCCAATTCATTGAGATGAGGAGTCCAAACATATGCATGACTGCATAACTTCTGTGAGAAGTTATGAAGTTCAACTTAACTCTAAATCTGATCATAGATCTTTATATAGTAAGCATCCAAGGAGTTACAAAATCTCTCCACACCTTGCATGCTGTTGTATTCTTTCCTCGAAAGGGCAGACCTGGATGTTGTAAAATTATATACGAATATGTGCACACAATTGATGGTTTAAGTCTTCTTAAATGGGATATGATAGTTTAGTTAAATTAACTAGAAATATTGGAAAATGAAAAACAAAAGAAATGCACAGTTGGGAAATGAGATGTCATTGTAAATATTATGTATGTTTGGTTACTAATAGAGCGGAATGGCGTCGTATGATCCATGTAGCCGACCCCACCTAGTGGGATAAGGCTTTGTTGTTGTTGTTGTTGTACTTGAGGGACTCATTTAAAACTTGTGAAAACAGTAATTTGGTGGTACTTACAGGGACTACCTTCTAAGCATAAGAGGATTGGGACTCAAAAGTGTTGAATGTTTGCGCCTGTTGACACTTCATCATCTGGCATTCCCTGTGAGCATCATATTCATCTGCTTTCCAAATTCAGAAATCTGTATCTTGACACCGACTTACTTTCCTTTGATCGCTAAGGTTGACACAAATGTTGGCCGCATATGCGTGAGACTGGGTTGGGTACCTCTTCAGCCACTACCCGAATCTCTTCAGTTGCATCTATTGGAGCTGTGAGTACGTTCATTTTTGTTGGACTTAATATAATATTATAAAATGATAGATCAAATTTGATCCTTGTTTTTCATTCTCAAGATATCCTATGCTGGAAACCATACAGAAGTATCTTTGGCCTCGACTTTGCAAGCTTGATCAACGAACTTTGTAAGTTGTAATTCCCAAGTAACAGTCAGATGGCTCATCATTCAAATTGTTCTTATGCTCTTCAATTATTGTGTTGTATACTTTTACTGGCAGATACGAACTACACTATCAAATGATAACTTTCGGAAAGGTAATGATAACACACTATTATGCTACTGCCCATTTTGATGATATTGAGATCCTTTTGATGGGGCCAGATTAATGGTTTAGTAATAAAAGCTCCATGCAGGTCTTCTGTACTAAAAGCAAGCCAAATTGCAATGCATGCCCTATGAGAGGAGAGTGCAAACACTTTGCAAGTGCATTTGCTAGGTTCGTTATACATTTTTCCTATCTTTGGATACTTTGGACATCTTTTCATGTATAGCAACTTTACATGGGGTTTAACTTGTACGTAAGTCAGAAGAACGCATCATTCACATAAGTTATCAATATCCGCAAGACTGTATGATGCATGCAACTAAAAATTTTCCCTATTTCCTCAAAATGTACCCCTAATGAGATTTGTTGCACAGCGCACGGCTAGCTCTTCCAGGTCCAGAGGTCAAAGATATTGTAACCTCAACAGGGTTTCCAACATCTGAAAATAATTGCATGCCTGATTTTAATTCAAGACTACAACCTCAAATTAAAGAGAATGGAGAAAACCAGGGAAGATCTCTTTTCAAAACTTGTGAGCCTATCATTGAAGAACCAGCAACACCTGAAGAAGAATGTGTTTATACTGAAGAGAGTGCAATTGAGGATGCATTTTATGAAGATCCTGATGAGATTCCTACGATTAAACTCAATATTGAAGAGTTCACACTCAACTTGCAAAGTTATATCCAAGAAAATAACAAGGAAATTCAAGATGGTGACATGTCAAAGGCGTTAATTGCTATTACATCACAAGCTGCATCAATCCCCATGCCCAAGCTGAAGAATATTAGACGATTACGAACAGAGCATCATGTGTATGTGTATACCCACTTCTTTCGTGTTATATTAAGTTGAACATAAGTTTTTTAGATTGGAGAAAATTAAGTTAATTTGACTTGTAACTAGTTTCATTGATTTTTAGGTGTCTAAATAGCTTATGTACTATAATTTGTCTGTTTTTGCAGCTATCAACTTCCAGACTCGCATCCTCTCTTGGAAAGGGTGAGTTAGATTCTTTGAAAACAATTAATCCTTTTGAATAATATGACCCTCCCTAATTTCCACATTAACATTTATTTCAGTTTGACAAAAGAGAACCAGATGATCCTTCGCCGTATCTTTTGGCTATATGGACACCAGGCAAATGTTCCTGCCAACTAATGATTTTGGTTTCAGAGTAGCATTAATCTTACTGATAATCTAAAATTCTGAAACAGGTGAAACTGCACAATCAACTGAACCACCTGATGCATCTTGTAACTCCCAAGAAACAGGTAACTTATGCAATAAGGCAACATGCTTCAATTGCAACAGTATTAGAGAAGCACAAGCTCAGACAGTCAGAGCGACAATATTGGTAAGCAAAACATATTATTGATTTCTTGTGCTGCCCCGTTACCAATTGAAATGGTTTTCTGCACATGCCACTAGCTGTGAAAATGAAGCAATTTACCGTTGACAAAACTCCAACTTTACTTTTGTTTGAGATTGTATCAGATATTGACTTTCTCTTGGCATGTCCTACAGATACCATGCCGGACAGCGATGAGGGGAAGTTTTCCTCTTAATGGAACCTACTTTCAAGTTAATGAGGTTAGCTGATTTGAGCATTATTATGCTGACAAATATAAGATGGGTGCAACTGTATAGTGTTCTGTTGGTTTCACTGATATTTTGGGGAGAATATCTGACAAACTGAATATAATTATGTTTGATTTTTCTGTCATAGAATGTTGATAATAAGATCTAAATGTAGGTTTTTGCGGATCATGAAACGAGTCGTAACCCAATCAATGTTCCCAGAAACTGGATATGGAACCTTCCTAGGAGGACAGTATACTTTGGAACATCAGTGCCAACAATATTTAAAGGTAACGTATTGTGTCACTATGTTGCTAAGTTTGGAATATGATACAAGTAAATTAAAATGTTGATGTCCTTTTTTGTGCTGCTTAGGCCTAACAACAGAAGAGATACAACAATGTTTTTGGAGAGGTACGTCATGATAATTTCTATGTTCTGCTTCTGATCATGGCATACTAAAGACAGGAATATTTCAAATCCTAATTCCATTTCACGACAGACGATATGCATGACGGAAAAAAAAGTAAAAGGAAACTTAAAACAGGAAAAATCTGGCTCCTTGGATTCAGACACTACATTATCAAACTATTTGATCTCCTAAGTTGCTGTAGACATTAGATTATGTTAATAATGCTTTGAATCTGAACCCAGTTGGTCCCCTTACATAGTCAGGCGCTTCAGCAGGGGGTCTCATATTCATCAGCGAAAATTTTTTAGGAATATTCTGTATATGATTCGGATTTAATTTATTTCCTTATCACGAGATATGTGTCATATTTTCAAGAGATTTATTTAGAGTCTCAGTCCGTATGTAATTTTTATCATCTGTCAAAGGAAGTGCCTATATAAACTCCCTAGGGGTTTAGACCGAGATCCATCCTTGTAATCATCATTATTTCATAACAAAGAGCCGCCGTCGTTTTTTCTCTTCGCGTTCTTCTGTATTTCGTGCGATCACTCTCTCCCCTTTTCGTAACAGATTAAATCTAAACAGATTTAATGTTCTGCATTGTTCGATTTGTTGTCAACGGAATCTTATATGAAACAAAATATGGTGCAGGGTTTGTCTGCGTTAGGGGATTCGATCAGACGACAAGAGCACCTAGACCTCTTTATGCAAGATTGCACTTCCCAGCAAGCAAGACAAAAAACAAAAAGGAGGCTGCTGCAGCGCCCAAAAAGGCAGCGTAGTCCGCCGAGGAAGATGTCCAACAAGTCCTAATCAGAAGGATTCGTTCATCCACCGGATTGAGAGGAGAAGATCACTAACCAATTAGAGACTGACTTTAGGTGCTTCATCTCATTTATCATGGACTTACAACCCCAACCACATTTAGAATGATAACAGGTCGGGGAAGCTGCCATTAACTTGTAACATGTTTGATAAGTTCATTACATGTCTGGAATTGGCCATTCTTTTTTCCAAAAATAAGCAGGCACATGAAGGAAGCATAAGCTGATGGGACCAGATGTTTCACCATCTCATCCCATCCCAATGGCGGTTGAACCTTCTAGTTGTCATTTTTACAAGTTGATGGACATGTGAAACTTCAATCGTCATAAATAATGTTTCATAACTTAGATGCCAATTGGTTGCATTATCTATGTTTTCTGTCTACAAGAAGAAAAAGCAGGTTATCTTAGTGTTTGTTAGAAATCCTCCAGTGGAATATCTGGTACGTAAATATGATTCTGGGCTTTCGGTAAATGCAGGATATGCATCTATGACGATTAACATGATAATCATTGGAGTAGCAACTGTTTCATAGATCATATTCGACTTTTAAAAGGAAATTCAGGACGACTCTATTTGGATTGCTATTTCAGCCGCCTGTCCTGATTCAGACGCCAATCGTTTCCTGTGTTTGATTGGAGTCTGGCATTAAATTTTTAAGCTGTTATTATATGATCATGGGAATCGTTTGTCAAGCAACAAATTAAGAATAAATCAAGAATAAAAAAATGGCATGACAAGACACATTCGCGCGCGAGAGAGAGAGAACAAGAGAGAGACAAATGATCCGTGTAGAGATGGAGATTGTGATATTCATTCCATTTAATTGATTAACTAATTTATATTATATATATATATATATATATCGAGAGAGAGAGAGAGGACATAAATTATTATTTTGTTTTACAAATGGAATTATTTCATAGGAAGATGATATTATGTAGGGCAAGAAGCACGAGTTACATGGTGAAAAGAGTGGGCAGTCAACAAATCGAGTGAAATTATGTTAGGAGTTGCATGTGCCAAGTTAGACCAATTCAGAGCTCTCCTTTTTCCCTATTTGATGGGGATTGATAGCTTATTTTTTGCTGCCGCACGTTCCAACTAATTCCGCACGCGGTACCCTTAAATTGACCAGTTTATGTAAATTTAGCCAATCATCATCATCATCATCATCATCATCATCATCATCATCATCATCATCATCATCATCAACTATGGTTAATTAGTTTATAATAGCTCAAGCGATAATAATAAGTTGAGTTCTAATGCCAGATGATTGCATAACTACACCTAAAAATCGAATTAGCGAAGACTCATCATCACGAAAAGGAAAAAAAATAAAAAGCAAATCTTTTTACTTGTAAAATATCAGCGGAGTCAGTTGGTAGGTGGATGAAATAGAATCATGTTTTTTGGGGAGTTGACCACACCAACCAAAATGACACCTTCCCTCCCCTTTCTTCTCTTCCTCTCCAAAAACTTGCACCTGCTCTTCTTTCTCCTCTTCTTCAGTACTCCTTTTACTTGATTGATGATATATATAAATCCCTCTCCCTGCAGGCAACCCAAATAGTTTGCCATTTCCAGCAAAGCTACATGACCATTTAGCATCAATTCATACACCAACAAATTAATTACTCTCCTCCTCTACGCACGTCTAAGTTATACGGCGGCACCATTTCAATATAGTAATCCCAATGGCAACAGCTGCGATTTTTACCACTCCTCCAGCCGCCGCCGGCTGCAGCAACATGTCGTCCTCTACCACACCGGTCAAGCAGCTCGTAGTCCCTGTCCGCAGCGCCCCGCGCAAGCAAAAACTGAAGAACACACCCTACGCGCCCATGATCAACTGCGTTCAGCGCGTCAACACCCCTAACACTGCAGGCGCCAACTCCTCCTCCTCCTCCTCCATCTTCCACAGTGCCATCGGCGACACCCGCGCAGACTGGCTCAACACCTGCGCCATCCTTTCCAGCCAGGCCAACGATAGCAGCAGCAGCAGCAGCGACGACCAAAGCCACCAGCTGCTCCCCGCCCCCAACGACCGTGAGCGCGCTGGGGATGGAGCCTCCTCGGTGGATTTAGTCCCTGTCAACGGCACCAGGGACAATAACATCGTCCAGCGCAGGCCGCTGTCGATTTCCGACCTTGCGCCTGCGCCCATGCACGGGTCGGAGCTCCGCGTTGCGTACCAGGGCGTCCCTGGGGCGTACAGCGAGGCGGCAGCCGCCAAGGCTTACCCAGGTTGCGAGGCTGTCCCCTGTGACCAGTTTGACGTGGCATTTCAGTCCGTGGAGCTCTGGATCGCCGACCGGGCGGTGCTCCCGGTGGAGAACTCACTCGGTGGGAGCATACACCGCAACTACGACCTGCTCCTCCGGCACCGCCTCCACATCGTCGGCGAGGTGCAACTCCCCGTACACCACTGCCTGCTCGCCCTCCCCGGCGTGCGCAAGGAGCAGATCACCCGCGTCATGAGCCACCCGCAGGCCCTCGCCCAGTGCGAGCACACGCTCACCAACCGAGTTGGGCTCGGCACCGTGGTCCGCGAGGCCTACGACGACACGGCCGCCGCGGCCGAGTACGTGGCTGCGAACGGGCTGCGGGACACGGCTGCCATCGCTTCGGCGCGGGCCGCGGAGCTGTACGGGCTGCAGGTGGTGGCCGACGGGATTCAGGACGACAAGAGCAACGTGACGCGATTCGTGATGCTGGCGCGGGAGCCGGTGGTGCCCCGCACGGACCGGCCGTTCAAGACGAGCATCGTGTTCGCTCAGGACGACGCGGCGCGGGACAGGGGCACGTCGGTACTGTTCAAGGTGCTATCGGCGTTCGCGTTCCGGGACATCAGCCTGACCAAGATCGAGAGCCGTCCGCACAGGCAGCAGCCTCTGCGCCTGGTGGGCGACACCGAGAGCGCCGGGACGGCCAAGCACTTTGAGTACATGTTCTACATCGACTTCCAGGCGTCCCTGGCGGAGGCCCGAGCGCAGAGAGCCTTGGCGGAGATCCAGGAGTTCACTTCCTTCCTCCGCGTCCTTGGCAGTTACCCCATGGACATGACCCCCTGGATTCACACCGCCGAAAGCTTCAACAACGGCGTCGTCCACTCTGCCTCAGCCTCCAACTCGCCGGTGTCATCTTCGACGTCGTCCTCATCCAGTCCAGGGCAATAATAAATTAATAATAAGAACTAGCGCCATATTTGTTAGTACGGGGCAATTACCAAATGAAGGACGCACGACGATGTGCCTCAAAGGATTTCATACTTTTTTTTGGGTCTCGTTTCCTATATTATAAACTGTTTTTACTTTGTAAACTGTTTTTCTCGGTAATTTTGTTAATTACCATATTCAAATGACGTAAGTATTTGATCCAACAATATAGTTTTAGTTAATTAATGTTTTTTTTAAAAAGGAGGAAGCAGTGTATGGAGTATGGATTGCTTTGACGAAGAGGAGTTATTTTCATAAATCTCTCTTAAATTATTATGATTTTTTTACGTCTAATTTAAATTATGAACTTATTTTTTTCGAGTGTTACATAAATGTGAGAAAGTTAATTTGATTTTGAATTGAGAGAATGGTTCAACAAGAGATTGTTCTGGGACATGTCATATCAAACAAAGGAATTGAAGTGAATTCAGCAAAAATTGAAATCATTGCACAACTTCCCCCATCTGTTAATATAAAGGATATTTGCAATTTTTCATGGCACACAGAATTTTATAGAAGATTTATCAAAGATTTCTCTAAGATTACAGAACCCCTTACAAATCTTCTACACAAAGATACGGAATTCATTTTTTATGTCGAGTGCCTTGCCGTCTTTCATCTACTTCGGACAGCTTTAACTTTGGCTCCTATTGTGCGACCTCCAAACTAGACGCTGCCATTCGAAGTTATGTGTGATGCTAGTTATTCATCTATCGGAGTTGTACTATGACAAAAAATGAACAAATTCATGCACGTCATTTACTTTTTTTGGATCCCTAAACTAGACTTTTTCACTTTAGTCCTCTCGTCCACTTTTGTTATGTTTTTTATTACTTTTACTTTTTTCATTTATGAAAAGACTAAATTACCCCTCCCTCACAAAAAGCTTAAAATAATAATATAAAAAATATAAAAATAATATAAAAAAATCATTGGAAAGATTAAATGGTAAACAAAAAATTGACATTTATGAAAAAGACTAAATTACCCTGCTCAAATTTTTTCCTTTTTTATATTTATTATTTGGTGTGTTATGGAGGGAGGGATAATTTAGTTTTTTCATAAATGGAAAAAAATCAAAAGTAATAAAAAAATATAACATATGTAGACGGAAGGACTAAAGTAAAAAAGTTATGATAATTTAGGGATACAAAAACATAAGTCCGTAGTTGCGTCCTCTCCATATACACACACACTAGGGTGAGATAAAAAAAACTAGCTGAAATCTTTTAGTCCTGGCCGTAACTCAAGGCGGACTAGCTCAACGGCTAGGATCACATAGATTGAGATATCCTAGCTGAACCAGTTCGGAAGAAAAAAAACTTGATTCAATGCCTCCCCCCAGCCGATCTCCCTCTTTCCTGTTCGTAGCAGCGACCTCCCTCCTTCCAATCGATTGAAAGGACGTGACAGAATCGTGGACAATGGTGATCCGCAGTTGGAGGCCGACAAGCTGCCAAGTAGGGCCATGAGCGGCTATTGTAGGTGGAGCATCGCCTTGAATGTCAGGTTGCAGGTGGAGAGTCGTGTCGAACGCCGGCTGCAGGTGGTCGGGGAACTTGATATCCGCATTGGGGTTTGGCGGTTGGGGAGTACCAGCAGAGGAGGAGATGAAGGCGGACACACTATGGAAGGAGAATGCATCGACACACGAGACACCGGACACGATGTCAGCAACGAAGGACATGTGCTAGGAGGACGACAAGCTGCGCAGTACGGCCACGAGTGGCTACTGCAGGTGGAGCGTCATCGGCGCAGCGCCCGTGTTGCTGCAGGTGAAGCGTCGAATGTCTACTGAAGGTGGGCGAGGAATTTGACACCCACATTGGGGTCCGACAATTGGTGAGGTGAAGGACAATGTTGGGGAATTGGGGTCCGAGAGTCGGGATCTGGCAATTGGAGAGGCGAAGGACGTCCATGTTGGGGGCCGACGGGCAAAGGCAAATTGGGTTGGATGACTCTCCACATTGAACCTTGTTTTAGTTAGCAGATGATGTGGTTCAACTAGGATGATGTGATCTAGAGGGTTGAACCAATGCACTTTGAGTTATAACGATTGGGATTCAAAGATTTCAAGGTGAGATCAAATTTTTGTTGATTTCGCCCTAATTTTCCATACACACACACACACACACACATATATATATATATATATATATATATATAATATGATCGGTGAAGGGGATAGTTGGTGAAACATGTTAATAGTTAGAGGGTAATGTAGTTACAAAGTGGAGGATAAAGTTGGGAAAGTGCTAAACTTGAAGAGCATTTAGTGAAATTTACTCACTAATAGCATAATGCAAAATATATAAACAAATCTGATCAAGTATAATTTTAAGATTAATATATAATATATATTATTAAAATCTTAAAAAGTTCTGGAGACATCTGCCCCTAGGGGAAAAGACAGATAAATTGATAATAAATTAATAAGCATCCAAGCATTTAGGAGTGGAAATTTGGGTCGAATCTACAAACCATGTGTCACACCCTTAGTTTCTTCGTCCAAAAACCTCAGTGCACGGCCTTGGTTCTCTCCTACACGAGAGCACTAAGTAACCTCTTCTCGGACGTCCTTGGGATGGCTCTACACCTGCACAACAAAAACACACCAGTACGATGGAAGGGAGACTCTTGGATAAAGGGGGAAGCTCGGGATTTCATTCACTATCAAATAATGGCAGATACATGGAATTTATATACAAGTTTGGAGATAATTACAACTCTAACTTACTCACCCAAATGTAGCCGTAATATCAGGGATCTCGTAGGATCTCTTGAATAAACAAAACCACTGGCGCCCTTGATTTCCTCACTAGAATCTCCTTGATGTTCTCACCAAGGATCACGCCTCGATAGTCCTCTAACTATCCCCGATTTCTTGGGATCCTCCTGGCTAGCTGGATCTTCCCAAATATCCACCATGATCTTCAGGTGGTTAGGATGCTCCTGCGTCCCAACCGCTGCCACCTGTCAAGCATCTCATCCTAGAGGCTTTCCGTTGGGAGTCTGTTGATGCCAACCGTCTTACTCGATGTTTGAGACCCTTTGAAGTTAATTGGGACAAGTGGATTCTTCCTAGGATGGCAGAGCCTCCTCGCAGCCAAAGCGGGCGCCGCTTGCGTGCCACTTCATCCCTCACATGTCCTAGACCCGACTTGTTGCATCCTAGCCACATCCTAGGACACGGCACCAAAGTGGGCGTAACATCCTCCCCCACTCTAACCATTGTAGTCCCTACAATGCTTTTCCTTACAGTGTGAAGCCACACGTCTTCTATAATTGTCCAAGTAGAAGTTTTCAACTTGCTCATTGCTCAAACTATCCAGATGGATCTCCTCACCCTCTGAACCTGGCCTACACTTTACCACGAGTCTTGGCCACACGTTGCTACCTTAGTGCCACCTTGCTATCCGAAGGCGCCACTCTACCATAATCTTTACTACGCTGAAGATCTTGGAACACAACTTCCTGTCCCAGGACATGGCCTGCACGCCACGTCCCAGACTTCACGCCTGTGACACATCCGGCTACCTTGAAGTCCGAAGGTTGGTAGTATGCTTATATCAACCAGGATGCCTCCTACTGACATCCCAACACTAATTCACGTCAATGGTTCTTTGATGCACAAAAGACCCTTGGGGCGGCCAACGTTGTCTTTGGCCGTCCCCCCTCCATTGCACACTTTAGGAGGGATGACCCCATGAAGGGCCAGCCTAAGGATACAATGGCGGTCAGGCTATCCTTCTTATCGCACTTCCTCACATAGTGCGGCCCTCCATAGATGTAATACTTCACTACCTTCTTGGTCTACCCCTTGCCAGTCTTCGTCACCTTCTAGTCCCTCTTGTCACCAAAACAGGCCTTGTCCTCCAACTTGCCCTTGCCCTTGGCCTCGCCAAGGTCTTTGTTCGCCGAGTATTGTACTAGAGCTCCGGCCACGATCAAAGTCTCCTTCATAGTCATGATCTTCTGTTGTCTCACCTCTTGGGAAACCCATGGTTTGAATCCTCTTAGGAAAAAGAATAGCCATGCCGACTCTTCCATGATCCCGGGCACCTCCAACATCAACAATTGGAACTTCTCAATGTACTCCTTCATTGAGCCGATTTGCTTGAGGGTCATGAGTTTGTTCATGGCCATCTCTTATGCGTTGACTGGATAGAATTGCTTATTCAACTCTTTCTTGAAGGAATCCCAAGAATTCATGACTACCTTGATCTTGGTCACCTCCTCCTCCATGTGCCTCCACCACAAGAGCGTGCCATCCGCCAGATAAGATACTGCCATGTCGATTTAATCCTTCTTGACCACGACCTTGCTGGTCTTGAACCACTTTTCAAGACACCATGGGAAGTCATCGATGGTCATCACCTCTCGCATGCCATCATACTTCTTCACTTCAAAACTTGTAAATTCGGGATAGTAGCCTTCGACCGCAGCCCACCTACGTTGAGGAGGTGACTCTTGGTCAGCATTAGGTCAGTCTCCAGAGCCTTGACAGACCAAGACTTCTTCCAAGGACGCAAGTCTGTCCACCAACTGCTGTTGCATGACCGTGCCTTCTTCTAAGGCTAGATCGTGTTGCCTCACCACTACCTCCAAGCTCCGGACCATCACGTTCGTGTCCTAAAAATTTTGCCCCAGCGATTCAACATACCTCTCCAAGTGGCTGATGGGGTCCTTGGACTTGGACCGAGTCTTCTTTTCACCATCATCAGTGCCAGGATCGCCACCGCTTGTGGCCATCTCAGCCTCCACCTATTGGCCCCAAGTGGATGGTCCCACACCTTCTCCAGACATCGCCACTATCACTCAGCTGTGATACCATGTTGTCACACCCTTAGTTTCTTCGTCCAGAAACCTTGGTGCACGACCTTGATTCTCTCCTACACAAGAGTGCCAAGCAACCTATTGTCGAATGTCCTTGGAATGGCCCTGCACCTGTGCAATGAAAACACCAACACGATGGAAGGGAGACTCTCGGATAAAATGGGGAAAGCTCGGGATTTCATTCACTATCAAATGATACATGGGACTTATATACAAGTTCGGAGGTAGTTACAACTGTAACTAACTCCCCCAAATTTAGTCGTAATATCAGAGATCTCACAAGATCTCCTGAGTAAGCAAAACCTCCTGGCACGTGATCTCCTCACTAGAATCTTCTTGATCTTCTCACCAAGGATCACACCTGAATAGTCCTCTAATTATCCCTGATTTCCTAGGTTCCTCCTGGCCAGCCGGATCTTCCCAAATCCCCTCCATGATCTTTGGGTGGTTAGGATGCTCTATCGCCTGCCAAGCCTCTCGTCCTAGAGGCTCCCCTTGGAAGTCCGTTGATGCCAACCGTCCACTCGATGTTTGACACCCTTTGAAGTTAGTTGGGACAAGTGAATTCTTCCTAGGATGGTAGAGCCTCCTCGTTGCCAAAGTGGGCACCGCGCCACTTTGTCCCTCACATGTCCCAGACCCATCCTGCTACGTCCCAATCACGTCCTGGGACATGGCACCAGAGCGGGGCGTGACACATTGGCCATAGTAAAAATGTTCAGACATGGAGTTTTAGTTGTGGGTACGATTCCAACGCAATAGAACGAAGATAATATCCACAGGTAAATTTCACTAAATGTGCTCTACCTTTATTCACTTTCCCAACTCTATTCTTCAACTTTACTTTGTAATTGCCCATCATCTATTAACTTATTTCACTAACAACCCTTTTACCTACAATCGTCTATTTCCCGATTGTGCGATCTACATGGCAGCCACACGTGATGTTTCTCTCTCCACTTGTGTCATTGTCTGATGTGGCAAAACACCTACCCTCTCTAACATTCTAATATAATAATATAATAAATACAAAATAATAATATAATAAAAAAATAAAAAGAGGGGGTGCATGCCCCCTCCCTCTCTAACTCTGACAGTCTTGTCGGTGGCCGGAGGGAGAGGGGAAGGGCAAACCCCCCTCTCTCGCAGTCCTGATAAGTTCCAATCAGTCCACGCTTATTTGGTTGGAATGTATACTTTTTTTACACTTCTCGTTAGATAGTGTCCATAAATCTCATGATAAGTACCCAAAGATTCATATTGAATTTCGATGAAAACTTCTCGACAGCCGACCGCTCTACCACTAAGCTACTGAGGAATAATGAAAGCTCCGACCTCATAGAGTTCAATTCTCATTCTCAACCCATGAACAATATGAGTCTGAATCTTCTTTCGTAACTCCTGGAACTTCTTCATAGTGGCTCCATTCCATGCCTCATTTCTCGGTATAAATAAATTTTCCCTTGTGTTCGGCTATAGCGGAAACCCCCGAATCTAGAGCAATTTGGCGTTCCAACCCAGTTTCAACAGTACACCTCTCGGACCATCAGGCCGATGGCCAATCGCCGAACCTCGCATTCATGTCGTGCAGGTTGCGGTACCTACCGACCATCACCTTGTAGCACCCGACTCTCTTCTTCCACAGCACAACGTCCTAGTAGAATGTCTCTGGGTTAATGTCAATGAGGCTGCCGCTGAGGATTCTCAAAGATACGACATAGAGCCTCTTGGGTCAATTCTTCAGCCCTTCGCCAATGATGTCTTGAATGTTGAATGCCTCCGGCAGAGGAGCAATGCACGACCCTAATGCCATGCATTACACACAATAAACAAAAGAAACGTACGAAAGCAACAAACTTGTCTAGCATGAACAATGTTGTATTTGCAGGATCCATAAACTTCAATTGGAGCTTCTGCACGAACTAGACTTGTTGTCCTCATAAACATGATGGTGATAGCCTTCTTCTCACGTCCGGGCTGCCACCGCCATGATGTCCTTTCCTTCCCCGATGTTTAGGACTTGCGCCTCCGGCCTGGGACAGCTTCGTGTACACATTATTCATCGTCTCCACGCCCCAATTCTTGGGCTTCTGCAGTAGCTACGACAAGATCAACGACACCGTGAGCACCAAAGCACCCCCGACAATTGGGGGATTCTCAAATGCGAAGCTCACGGTGCCATCCAGAGCCCCGCCTAGGTTGACGTCGAGAGCGGAACTGCCGCCACCGCTGACACTCTGGCTCAAGGCCTCCTTGTAGGTCAACCCCTTAGTGAGGCTGCCGCTTGTGACATCGAGGACCGAGGACGCTAGTCTCGGGAGTTTGAATGGGAAGAGCTTCTTGGGCTCCGGTCTCCCGCGGGGAGCGGAGCCCTTGCTTAGATAGAGAGACAAATGTCATGTGTAGCTGCCACGATCCGTGTGGCTGCCACATGGATCGTGCAAATGGAAAATAGACAATCACATGGATAAAATGATAGTTAGTGAAATAAGTTAATAAATGGAGAGTAATCTAATTACAAAATAAAATTTGAGAAGAAAGTTGAGAAAGTGGATAAAGTTGGAGGACATAATCATTCTTTAAATATCTCATGGTCAGTTCTGCGTCTGGATTACCAGTATATATTTTAGCTAATCATCTTTGATTCTAGGAAGCATTTAATTCTGCAAACAGGAAGGGAAGGCGGCGGCATGCATGATGTGCGCACACAGATCAAATCACAAACTTATTGGAGGAAACATACATGCACATCCCCATTAATTCATAGACGAAATATTCTTGGCCTAGCTACTTGTAGTACTTACACATGGCAGAACTAAGATATGTTTATTTTTATGGTATTACTTGCATGTGAAGACTATATATCTCCCAGATATCATTAACTAATAAATAAATAAATAAAAAAGAGTCGTGGATTATCACATGACATACACCATCTTTCTGTTCCCATCATGCGCCAATTTCTATCACGTATGTAGTGATTATGCTTTCGATCACGGCAAGAAACGCCCTCGATCAATCGTGTGAATATTTCTTCTCTTTTGTTTTTATGACTCATCCTTACTAATTCAGTATCCTGCATGTGTAGTTAGATGTCTAGTTAGCTAGAGAGCTGGAAAAAAGCTACCATGCACGATCTACTCCTGCTCATGATCTGAGTTAACTCCCACAAATTAAATACGCAAGTAGTATTGATGATCCAAAAGAGGTGAGGTTGGGGGGGAACAAAGCAAGCATATATAGGATCGTGGGAATGCACTAGTAACAAAGTGCACGGTTGGATTGCATACCTAACCTTCGAACCTTCAAAAGAGGAGACTCCAGAAAAGAAATTTAAAGTTATCACTCAATTTCTGAAAATGCAATGCCCAATTGATCCAAAGGATTCTGACAACGTGCGCGTGTGGGTGTGGGCAGTAGTAGTAGAGTGAGCTGTTCATTTCAAGCTGGCCACGGCATGCAATGCAGATTTCGGTACTGAGTGAGTGGTGGATGGTTCCGACCCCACGCAACAAGAAACAAGCCAAGGCCTGCCCTGCTCTGCTCTGATCCATGGGCGTACATGTACTACAGCTACTAACACTAAAGTGACTTGGGGCATTTTTTGGTTCACCACCTCCTCTAGTGCGCCTGCATTGTGTAAATCCATCTTCCTCTTCTTCTGTATATATAAAAAAAACACTTCTTATCATCTCTCCCCCACCTTTCACTTCCACCACCTCGCCTCCCAGCTTTCTGTCACTTTTCCATCTCACACGACATAGATGCCAGGAAGACGAGAGCTAGAGCCATGAATCAACAAAACCTTCACAGATCCCCGGGGACTCTCCTCCCCCTGCTCCTCTTGTTCGCCATCATCTCTGCTCACACCGCCGGAGTCGCGTCACGTCTCCTTCCACCACAAACACCAGGTTGGTAATATTGCTCTCTTTCATCTGTTCCCTGCCCACCGCTGGAAGAGATGATTAATGAAGCGTGCATCTGATCGTTTATTATCTTGCTTTGGTAATTACTTCTTGATCTTGGAGCCCCGTCACCATCTGTATGTCCTCAGGATTAGATGGATATCTGAGTGCCAATAAACAAATGTTGGGACATGACGTAGGAGAGATCAAGGAAGAGGGCTCTTGGAATGTAAGTTGCCTGTCTGGTTAAGTACAAATATTAGTATGTTACCCTGTCTTTCTGCTTCTCTTCTCCTTCGTTAGTTTCCTTCTTACCTAAGAAGAAGTAGAGAATCAATTAGATGGGTGTGAGTGTGTGATGTCTGCTCTCCATCGTGTTATGAAGGTCATGGAACTGGAAGACCTCTGTGAGGATGTAGATGAGGAATGCCTGAAGAGAAGAATGACATATGAGGCCCATTTGGACTACATCTACACTCAGCACCATAAACCATAGCAGATGGAGGAAGGAAGATACAAGAAAGAAGCAGATCAATGCCACACGCATTAACTCCTCCATGGCAGACCCAAGTGATTATGAATTCCCTAAAGGAAGTTAGCCATTTAGATTTACATTATATAATAATATGGAGTTCTCAAACTCTCTTTTCCTAAACATTGTTTATGTATACATAATATTGGTCAAATAACTTAGCTGGCTCAATTTAGTTTACGGTATTTTGTATGGGCTTCGTACCACTTTGTCAATAACATGAATTGTTGCGAAAAGGGGGAGAGAGGGATCGCACGAAATACAAAAGAACGCGAAGAGAAAAAACGACGGCGGCTCTTTGTTATGAAATAATGATGATTACAAGGATGAATCTCGGTCTAGACCTCTAGGGAGTTTATATAGGCACTCTCTTTGAAAGATGATAGGAATTACATACGGACTGAGACTTTAAATAAATTCCTTAAAAATAGGACACTTATCTCATGATAAGAAAATAAATCAAATCCGAATCACATACAGAATATCTCTAAAAAAATTTCGCTCAAAGGGTTCCGCCCCCTTGCAACCCCCGCAGGGATCCCCCTTGACCCCCATAGGCTCGCTGACCGGGCAGCGAGACTTCCGTAAGAAAATTCTGCTTAAGCGCCTGACTATGTAAGGGGACCAATTGGTTCAAATTTAGGCATTATTAACATGAACCAATATTCCTGTAGGCACTAGTGTATTTGATCCATATTGTTATCTCCTCAATTGACTGCTTCATTAGTCTTTGCTTTCTACTATTTTCCTTTTTTCCACTAAGATGATGGCGTTAGAGCTCAGGTACAGTAAAAAGCTTAACCTATAAACCATTCATTGAGCAGGGTGGGGATTCCTGTAGGCAATTTGTTTGATATCTTCTTCTTTTCATTTGAGTTGAGCACAAAGACAATGTTTGAATTGATTCAACTTAAAAGGACTTGTCATGTTGTATGGTCAATTAATTAATAATGAATCTCTTTTAAACAAGTAGGTTTCAAAGTATCACACTTTGGGGGCTTATAATGAGGAAAGTCAGCATCATGAATCCTTATCTCTCTACTTACACCACTATGTAGAAAGCTTTTCCTAGCTAGAAAAAGTGGGTATGTCATTTTCAGTGACAGGACAGACCTATAGCTGGAAGTGGTGTAAAGCCAAGGGAGCTGTGACCCCTTCCCTCTTTATAGGGTAGGTCGAGTGGACGTTCCTAGTTTAGCCATCCCTTGCTTAGCACAAGATAGTGTGACCTATTCAAGAAGATATTTGACCTCAACCCCATCAGGATAACTCTCGGGCATGATATCTACATAACGACCACATCGAGCAACATGTACATTTGCAGCCATGATTAGTACTGTGGAAATTCGTAACAAGGAAACAATCGGGTCCTCGGGTTATAATCATGAATAAATGACTCTCCAACAGTTGAAACACGCTCATGAATATCAGGAAACAAGCTTCTGCTTTATCATGTCGAGACCTTCACCAAAAGCTGAGACCTTTTCCTTTATATCCCAAGTGTGGGGTCACTCTAAGGTTGACCTTTTGTTACGATCATTTTCAACATCAACATGGCAGGGTGCAATCAATGCATTCTACACGTCCATCCAATATCATTCAGGTCGATGAAGAGGACTCCGTCATTGGAAAGTCCAGTTTTCTCCCCTAGGCGTGCTTGGAACTAGTGATTCCTATATTTCGATTGCTTTATTCCAACTTGGTATCTCCTGGATGATAAAGCTAATTAAATGCATTTGCAAGACTACGGTGTTCTTAATCCATTCCCTTGTTAAGCTTTTAGTGTGCTAATGTTCTGAGCCCGTCTCGTGCGGTTGCACAGCTTATAGTAAACCAAAACTCGTGTCCATAACTATACCTGCGATCTTGTGAGGCGTTCTCAAACTGAAATTTTCTGTTTCTTTTCATTTTGAGCTTTCAGGTTCGAATGCAACTCCTAAACTGCAATTACATCAGACATGAATAGGAAGCAGCAACCACCAAGACGATCTTTCCCATGTATATCTGATCTTTCCTTTGGCCCGCTCTCCAGCCCTGGAGAACCACTTTGTGTTTAGGAAAGAAACCCTTGTAGAAATTTCCTAAACAGGTGTCTTACGTTCGACTGATGCATCGCTTCTTAAGCTGAAAGAGATGAGGGCCAAAAGATCACATTCAATTGCACCATCGTTCTTGTGCTTTAGATCAACAACAATCACAAAAAAGAAGCGCAGAAATAAAAAAAAAAACTTCTATAAAAAAGTAGAATAATTGGTAAAAACTAACTTCAACTCGTTCCTAAGTTTATTAACAAAGAAAAAAAAAGAACAGTTGTGTGGGCTCAGATGAATAGCTTTCTTGTGCACTAATTTGGGCTTCATCTGCTGGGGTAGTTCTGCTTGGAAGTTGGTTCTGCCGGTTACAACATCAAAGGAAATATCTGATTCAACCGAAATGAGCATCTTAAATCCTAATGTTTATTACCTTCCTAAGTTACAGGCTCATGTTGCCAACAACAACAACAACAAAGCCTTATCCTACTAGGTGGGGTCGACTACATGGATCGACGCCATCATTCTTTCTCTGCCGACCCCACCTAGTGGGATAAGGCTCATGTTGCCAAAGGAACAAAACTACTGTCACCACAGTACCTAAACAAAACCATCAACAACAAACAACAACAACAACAACAAAGCCTTATCCCACTAGGTGGGGTCGGCTACATGGATCATACGACGCCATTCCGCTTTATTAGTAACCAAACCTTTCGGTATATTATTCACCAATAGATCTTGTTCTATTAGTATGCATCATTATGCATTAATAGGGCAACAGATTTCCAAATACAAACATGATCAAGGTTGTGAATGCAAAAATTACCTTCCTTAAAACTGTTGAGGTTGACTACGGATCTTGGCGCCTGGATATCGAAGCAAGGCATGGTGCTTGGCATTTGGCAGAGAAAGAATGTACTTAGATCTGCAGAGCTTTGTGCGTGTCACAGGAGAGATCGAAGCTAGGGCACAAACCATTGAAGGCTACTATTTGAGCAGTGTCGCCAGGGGCGAATGTGAGTAGTTGACGCATGGTGGAAGGCATCCTGTTGTGATCCAAAAGAATAGTTACAGAAGTTTTCTTGAGGACTGTCAACATATGACTGATTAGAATAAACATGATTTCAACTTGGCTAATCAGTTTACAAAAAAAATGACATTTTGATATGCAAAGAGGAAAAGAACTCAAAATTTATGCTAAAATCAGTATGTGTTATGATTCATACTACGGATTAAGCATCCCAAAGGAAGAATGCATAATTAAAAAAAAAAGAGAAATATAGACTTATGTATTTGGAGGACCATGAGTTGGCCCAATTTCAATGAACAGCTATTGTAAACTTAGATGGCATTTCGGTGTAAATGTGATATAATATAACTTTAAAAAAATTTAACATAATAACAGAACTGACATTGGAAAAGATTTCATCATCAAGAGTGTGAACATGTGATTGAGTATCTGAAGTTATACAATGTATTTTATGAGCATTATACTTCTCAAATCAAAGAGAACATAAAAAGCAACAAATATCATATTTATTATTCATATAACTTATAATTTTACAACATCCAGATTAAAAAAATTGATATCTAGTGCATAACTCGTATATCCATCAATAAAGAAAAAGTAGATGAGTATATCCAAACAGACAGGGAAGGGAAAACAAATTATAATGATGCATCGTTGGAAAGGAGACTGTTAGAGTGGACAAAAGATTTCTCTTGTTATGTAATCCTCAGTTCATTTTCCTGTAGTAAAACATATGATTTATGCTTATCTTACTTCATATTGTACTTTGCAAAACCCTAAATATGTTTTATTCTTACAAATTGTGCTTTGTAAAATCCTAAATTATAATTACAGGTTATGAATATAGAAAAAATATGAAGAGCTGAAAATATGGTCAGCAAGCTACACCCAATTTCAACTGCACATAGCACATCATATGTATTGGTAGTTACAAAGATTGAATCCTTCCAACTTTTTTTTTTTGGAAAGTGAAAAGGATGATTGCCATGTTTGCAATCATCCAACTTTAGTGTTGTGGGCTAATATGTACAAGTTCATTGATTTGTTACACAAGTTGAATAAAATTCATTTGTTGCTTATTCGCCAGTGTCGCAAATGTGATGTGCCATTAACATCACGTTCTCCACATAGCATTGTTCCCCTCTGACATCCAACTTGAAGCTTACTTATTATTCTGATGTCGGTAAAATGTTAAATCACTTCCCAGAAAATATCGACCAATCAGTTTTGGTTTTTTTCTTAATTAGATAACAACTTTTAATAAAAAAAATTTAAATCACTGGAAAGAAACAGTGAAGTTTTAAATGTAAATAAGCCATTAGACAAGTATTAGCATAGACAAGTACAAGACTAGAATATAGAGGAGAACAATAACAAAGTAATGATCGTATGATTCCATATCCTAGCATGTATAAGTGCTGAAGTTGCACACTTGCAACTGACAAATGATAGCATGGACGCAAAGTGGAAACATAATGGGGAAGAATGATAATACCTTGTATCAGTTGAAGATGCTAAGATCTTCTTACTTTTATGTCGTGATCTCGTCATCTGAAACAAGTCTATCATTTATACCACTCGTCATCTGAAACAAGTGTATCATTTATACCAATATTGACCCTTCTGGCTTCTAGCTCAAATGTGAGTAACAAAAACATTCATCACAACTTTTTAATATTATCTATGTATGTTTGTTCAATGATATGCCGCAACTTCTCAGATAATGTATTTGCACTGCAGTCACCTTCAATTGGTGAGGCAGTGGCAGCAAGAACAAAGTTTTCACCATTGCCAACATCTAACTCATACATGTCAACAAAAACCCCGTGCATGGCATCAATCAGTCCATCGTAGAAAGACCTATCCGGAGGAATTACATTGATCACCACAATCCCATGCTCATGAAGAAGAGTACGCAATGCTAGGAGAACATCCCGTTCAGCTATCTCCAATGGTGGTGCGCAGACACCATTCATAGCATCACCCGAGTCCAAATCCACCATGATCGCATGGAAGATGGAAGAACAGTTTGAGAACAACTCCATCCCCAGCTGCCGAGCACCATGATCAGTGTTCCTTCTCCAGGACGAAGCCTTTTTGTTTTTTATATCACTCAAGCACTTGACGACCTCAATTCCATCACCAACGCAAACCTTCAGGGATTCATCTTCTACAAGTCCAAAATGCCGCCTTGCGGCGTCCACGGCAACTTCGTCAGCTTCGATTCCCAGCACATCAAAGCCCAGTTTCCATCTTGTTAGGTTCCTAGTCCAACTAGGATCCTAATTAGATCACTTCGAGGGGATCAAGCCTCCAATAGACCACTTCGAGGGGGTCAAGCCTCCAAGATAGTTGCTCCAAGCAAATATCAAAAGAAGATTGTATTCTCATATATCTGATTAAAAAGAGTTCCAAGAGGGCCCTATTTATAGGGTAACCCAAACAAGTCCTAATAGAACTAAAAATAAAAGAAATAGAGTGCTAATCAAACTAGGAAGTAAATAACTAGAGTGCTAATCAAAGTAGAAGCAAATAACTAATCCTAGTTAAAGAAAATAAACTAATCCTATTATTATTAGGAAATAGGATCCTATCATTCCCGCCTCCTTTAAATTAGCCTTGTCCTCAAGGTTGAGCAGCAACAAACTCAGGAAACCTTCTTTGCAGAGATTGATAACGTTCCCAAGTAGCATCTTCAACTGGCGAATTCTCTCATTTAATCAATCACTCAGTAACTGCATGCTTCTTTTGTTGAATAAAACGACGCTTCAAAACCATTTCAGGTATTGCACGAACATTGCCTTCTGAATCCAATTCAGGAAGATGATGTAGCGCAGAAATATTATTCCCAAACTTCTTCTTAAGACAAGAAACATGGAACATTGGATGAATACGAAATGTTGAAGGTAGATCAAGACGATAAGCTACTGGCCCAATTCGCTCCAAAACTTTATAAGGCCATAAAATCGAGGTGCTAATTTCACTGAACTCCGAACAGTAACAGAAAGTTGTTTATATGGCTGCAGACGTAAATGAACTCAGTCTCCAATTAGAAATTCCCTCTCAGTTCGCTTTTTGTCAGCTTGTTGTTTCATTCGAGATTGAGCACTAGTAAGATTATCCTTTAATAGCCTTAGTACTTGGTCTCGATCACGTAATTCAATATCCACAACATTAACAGTAGTAGCGCCTGTTGAATATTGGGTAATAGCAGGAGGAGGATATCCATACATAGCTTCAAAAGGAGTAAGTTTTGTTGAAGAGTGAAAAGTTGTGTTGTACCACCACTCTGCCCAAGGAAGCCACTTCACCCAATTTTTAGGCCTATCACTTGAGAAACAACGAAGATAAGATTCCAAACATCTATTGACAACTTCAGTTTGTCCGTCCGTTTGAGGATGATAAGCGGTGCTTATTGTCAACTGGGTTTGTTGTAAACGACAAAGTTCCTTCCAAAATTGGCTAGTGAAGACTTTGTCTCTATCACTTACGATTGATCGTGGCACCCCATGCAACTTGACAACATTTTCAACAAAAACATTAGCAACAGTAACTGTCGTATATGGATGAGACATGACATAAAAGTGGGCATACTTAGTAAGGCGATCAACTACCACAAATATTATAGTTTTTTCATGCGAAGAGGATAAACCCTCAATGAAATTCATAGATATATCTACCCATGCTTCAATAGGAATTGGAAGTGGCTGCAATAAACCTGGACTTGCAATTGTTTCCCCTTTATGACGCTGGCAAACATCACATTCAGCAACAAATTTCTTGACGTCATTTTTCATGCCTTTATATAGAAGATTTCTAGAGTGCCAAGAATACGGTGAAACTGAAAGAGGTTCATCTTGTAACCTTTGAATTAAGGTCTTGATAGCAGCATCCTCTTGCCATTTAGTATATGCAATTGGTCGTCCTTCTTGCATCAACACAGCACCAATCCCGACTCCATAATCCTTCACAAACTTGCGATAGTATCCTGTTAAGCCCAAGAACCCTCTAAGTGCTTTAACTGTATGAGAAACGGGCCACTCAAGCATTACTTGAATTTTAGATTGATCTACTGAAACGCCCTCATAAGAGACAATATGGCTAAGGTACTCTACTTGCGGTTGACCAAAACTGCATTTAGATTTCTTAACAAATAGTTTATGCTCCCGAAGTATAGTAAAAATTAGCTTTAAATGAGATAGGTGCTCCGGCAATGATGAACTGTAAATGAGGATATCATCAAAGAATATTAGCACAAATTTCCGTAAGTATGGTCGAAAGATGTCGTTCATCAAGCTCTGAAAAGTGGATAGAGCATTAGTTAACCCGAAGGGCATGACCAAAAACTCATAATGTCCATCGTGAGTTCGAAAAGCAGTCTTTTGCACATCGGCTTCATGTACCCGAATTTGATGATACCCAGAACGTAGGTCGAGCTTAGTGTATAACTTTGCACCTCCAAGTTCATCAAGCAACTCATCGACCACTGGAATAGGGTATTTGTCCTTGATAGTGATTCTATTGAGAGTTCTATAATCCACACACATACGCCATGAACCATCTTTCTTTTTTACCAATAATACCGGAGAAGAATAAGGACTAACACTAGGACGAATTATTCCTGCTTCAAGCATTTCTTGAACTATTTTTTCAATTTTAGCCTTTTGAAAATGAGGATAACGATATGACCAAACATTAGTCGGAGAAGAGCCTGATAAGAGAAGTATTCGATGATCATGTGATGGTTGAGGTGGCAGTCCTTCTGATTCTGCAAATATATCTAAAAATTCTGAAAGCAAGAGCTCAAGTCCATTATCAACAGTTGACGGTAAATGTGTTACTCCCATAAGTTGGAGTTGAACAATATAACCCCTTTTTTCCTTCCGAAGTATTTTTTCCATGCGATGATTTGATATAGAATTGACCTTGCAACGTTTTCCTTTTAATATCACATTTTGGCCTTCCAATTCAAATTTCATTATTAATTTTGAGAAGTCCCAAGTGATTTCTCCCAATGTACGTAACCACTCAATACCGAGCACAACTTCCTCAAGGCTATACAGAAACATGTGAGAGAACTTTTCTTTTCGATGCTTGATCAGACGAAGTCTCTTGATAACTTGAATAAAATAGAGATTCTTCTTCAGAGAGTAGCTTTGACTATGCATCGGTAGCATTGGAACAAGCTTGCATTCGTTGAAGAAAGAGAATTTGAAATTGATCAAATTCTTTTCGCATGAATAAAATTGACCTTGAGCCTTCTGAGTACTGCAATCTTCAAATTTTCTTGAGGCTGAGTTAACCGTCATGAATAAGTCCTTATTAATATATGATTCTTCAATGTATTTTGCACTAGATTCTTCAGAAGTTGTTTGCTCCTTTGACGGTAGAATTATAGATGTCTCAACAGATGAATCTGAAGCTTGAACTTTGACTGAATTATTTTCAATATCCTTCGCTTCTTGTTGAGATAAAGTTTTCGTAAAAATTTTTGAAGAAATTGAAGTGTTGGACTCTTCTACATTTGATGAAAATATTATTGCACTTGTGCTTCGGAATGATTTGTTCAAGTGTCGACTTGATCTATGCCTCTCTTCATTTAAACGTTCTTCTTCCCATCGAGCAAAAGAAATTGCAGCAACTATAGTAATGGGCCGTCGAGCTTTTACTTCTCGTCGAAGATCGGGGAGAAGTCCTTCAACAAAAGTTTCCACCAATCGATGTTCGCTCCAATTTTTAATTTGACTTGATAATAATTCGAAACGAGTCTGGTACTCATCGACCGTACTTAATTGTTGAATATTTGCAAGCTTATCTTCTACGTGATTTCCCTTGTTTACTCGTTGATATTTCTTGTCGTCGTTGAATACTAGTAAAATTTGTTGAAATCGTTCTTCGATTCGAGTAAGACGATCGGCTAGTGTTAAAATTTCTGAAGTCGATAAATCCTGTGAAGCCATAGATTTTTCCTGCACATTTGAAATATTAGATTATGAATATTAGTAAGCGGCGGTGATGGCGATATAGTGGCAGCAGCGGATGCGATAGATGGCAGCGGAAGACGATAGATGGCAGTGGAAGATGGAGATAACTAGGTTATTGGTCCAACAAAAAACCCGAGATATCACAATTGTCCGAAAAAGATCGAACAGCTCTGATACCAATTGTTAGGTTCCTAGTCCAACTAGGATCCTAATTAGATCACTTCGAGGGGATCAAGCCTCCAATAGACCACTTCGAGGGGGTCAAGCCTCCAAGATAGTTGCTCCAAGCAAATATCAAAAGAAGATTGTATTCTCATATATTTGATTAAAAAGAGTTCCAAGAGGGCCCTATTTATAGGGTAACCCAAACAAGTCCTAATAGAACTAGAAATAAAAGAAATAGAGTGCTAATCCAACTAGGAAGTAAATAACTAGAGTGCTAATCAAAGTAGAAGCAAATAACTAATCCTAGTTAAAGAAAATAAACTAATCCTATTATTATTAGGAAATAGGATCCTATCACATCTCAGGCACATCAGGAGCGCCCCGCCTCCGACTCCAACGCACAAAGCTCGAGGCCTAGAACTCGACCGCATTCGTCGCGAGATGGCCGGAGCAACCAAGGAGAGTCCGGCGACCATCGGCGCAAGGTAGGGCTGCACCAAGGACCACGCAACCGGCCGAAGCAACGGTCCATCGGTATCGGAACGACAAGGAAAACGCGGTTCGAGCCGTACCTGGGACTGCAACAGGTTGGGCAAACTTTTGAAGCGCAACCTCCGCCTCAGCTCCGGCGGGTCTCCTTCGAGCTCCACGTCCTCCACGACCATCTCTCCAGCGAAGGGTCCGATCAGAGTCTCCAGCCGGGTAATACGTACGGCGCCGTCCTCGAAGGAGAGGTAAGGGATCTCCGGGATCCCGTTTCCGTAGGCGGCCTTAGGGCAAAGAGCCAGCAGGATTGGGAGGAGGTGTTGCTGGAAGTGGAGGAGCGAGTCGGGGGCACCGGAATCGGACTGGGGGCGGACGTAGTGAGGAGGGGACGAAGATGGAGAAGAAGGGCGGTCGCCTACGAGAATGAGACGAGAGATGGGGACATCGCAGCCGGCGGAGGAGGACGAGAGGAGGAGTTGGAGATGTCCGGCCTCTGTGGAGAAGATCCAGTCTTCATGGCGGCCCGGGGGCACGAGCATAGCGGCTACGAGCGGCGGCGACGAGGGCGAAGGAAGGGGCGAGTCGAGGACCGCGATCCTGACGGCACCGGCGTAGAGACGACGGGACGGATTGGGAAACTCGAAAGTGATGAAGCGGGCCGGCGACAGGTGATCCAAGCCCATGAACCCGCCGGCGTCGGCGTCCGTCACCGGCGCCGGTGTCCCTGCCATGCTATTTTCTGGTAAAAATAACAAAAAATAGATGGAATGGGTTCGATTATTCGCGGCCCATACGTAAAATTACGAGTGAAGTGTTTTTGGGCTGCAACGAGGTAGGCTTTTCTTTTTTAATATCGTTTTACAAGAAGCAAGGGTAAATTACACGAAGAGTTCCTCGACTTTGAGTCAATTTTTAACTGATCCTTTAATTTTAATTTATAATCAGAACATCCCTCATCTTTTATTTTCTTACACGATTAGTCATCTTAACCAGTGATAGTGGATTTTCCGATTGCCTTGCATACGTGACCGATACATTAGCCGTTTCTCTCTCATCCACGTCATTTAAGTAATCCATATCATTTAACGTTCTAAATCAGGTAAATTACACGGATCATCCTTCAACTTTGAATCAATTTCTAAATAGTCCTCCAACTTTGATATTATTGCACGATTCATCCACTTGACCGATAAGAAACAGTCTCCCGATTATCTTGCGATATATCATAATAAAATATAATAAAAAAATTTAACTAACTGAAATCATATAATAAATAATATTATAAAATTTTTAAGATGCGAATGAACTGGCAGAGGAGAGGTGTCGGTCCCCCTCTCTAATCTCGCCCTTTGGCGAGTTGGCATAGGGGGCGCCGGCCCCTCTCTCCAAGCTCGCTCACTGACGAGCTTCGCACAAGGGGCGCTAATGCTCCCTCGCAAGTTCGTCGGCGTTCCTATCATTTTTTATTTTTTATAGTCTCTCAATTTTGAGTCGTTTAAGATCGTCGACGAGCTCGCGAGGGGGTGTTGACGCCCCTTGTGCGAAGCTCGCTAGTGGACGAGCTTGGAGAGGGGGGTCGGCGCCCCCTATGCCAACTCACCAAAGGGCGAGCTTAAAGAGAGGGGCCGACACTCTCCCTCTGTTAACTCGTCCGCGTCCTTGACTTTTTATAATATTTTTTTATTGTGTGATGTCAGGTAGTTAAATTTTTTTATTATATTTTATTATGCCACATCGTAAGATAATCGGGAGAATGTTTCTTATCGATCAAGTAGATGAATCGTGTAATAATATTAAAGTTGGAGAACTATTTAGAAATCGATTTAAAGTTGGGGGATAATCCGTATAATTTATCTGGTTTGGAACGTTAAATGACGTGGATGACTTAAATGACGTGGATTAGAGAGAAACATCTAATGTGTCGGCCACGTATGCAAAGCAATCGAGAAACTCACTATCACCGGTCAGGAGAACTAATCGTGCAAAAAAATAAAAGATGAGAGACGTTCTAATTATAAATTGAAGTCGAAGGATCAATTAAAAATCAACTTAAAATTGAAAGATTATTCGTGTAATTTATCCCCACAAGCAAAACCTAATCTTTTGAGTGGAGTGATAAAATCAAAATGTGCAATTAAAAGGTTTCATTGTTGCGACTCCACCAACTCCGCTTTACATTATTTTATTATCCCTATATTATTAAACAATGACAGTAAAAGTGAGAGGATAAAATTGTTCTAAAAGGAGTGACATTAAAATTTCAGGAGTAAAAATATAGGGGGTCCATATAATATATATGTTATTATAATAACGTAGTCTCCTGAAGGAGCCATTTAGAGGGGAAAAAAAGAAAAACAAAACAAAACCTACATTTGAGGCATTAAATAAATTATGAATGCATATACTTTTTGTTTCCGAATATCATCACGTTGGCTGTCTGCTAAAAAGATTCTTTAACCAAATAAATAGACCATAAATTTTGTTTTCTCTGTAGAATGTAGCGTCTGCTGCTCAAATGCATAGTTTACCGCTGTCCTGCTCGGCTCCCCCACCGGTTTTAACCGTACATTATTTAGGGTTTTTAAGCCGCTGGCTGGTCGGCAATAACAGTGTTAGTGTGACCGGTCCGCCACCTCTGTAATCCTTCGCCATTACATTCACTTTGTTTTCTTCTCAAAGACCTTTGGCCATGGATGCGCAGCCACAGCTCCGCGTCCTAGTCCTCCTCATACTTCGCCTGTTTTGGTTCCGCGACGGTGCTGCAGCTTCGGCAGCGCACCACCTCGAAAAAGGCTTCTCCGCGGTCCACGACGCGTCCTACTCCCGGTTTCAGCCGCTGCTCGCTGATCCCACCGGCGTCTTCTACCTCGGATTCCTCCGAGTGGATGCCAATGGGCTCGACCTCGCCGTCCTCCACCTCCCTTCTTCGTTCCCCTTGTGGCGGGCGCTCCCGGGGCGCCCGCTGGACTGGGACGGCTCAGCATCCGTCTCCTTCAATGGCAGCCTCGTCCTCTCCGACGAAAAAACAGGGGAGCTCTGGTCCACGCACGCCGACGACGGCCACCGCCTCGTCCTCCTCAATTCCTCCGATCTCCAAGTCCAGAAGCTCGCCGGGGAATTCGTCAAGGTGCTATGGCGAAGCTTCGACTTCCCATCTGATACACTTGTTCAAGGCCAGAACCTTAAGACCTCGTCTGCTCTGTTCTCCGGCAATCAACGGTTCTCCATGCGTTTGGGCGCAAACTACATTGCGTTGCACATGGAGCTTGGCGGACGAGCCAGGCCCATGTACTGGAAGCACACGACCATGGAAGGCGAGTCCCAGAACGTCGACGGCCCAGTTGCAGTCTACGCCCAGGTCGACGCGCACGGATTCCTTGGAATGTACTTGGAAAATGTAACTATTCCCGCCGACGTCCTTTACTTCGACAGCTTCAACAAGGGCGTCCGCGGTCTTCGGCGTCTGACCTTGGAGTCCGACGGCAATCTACTGTCGTACTACTGGAATGGTTCCACCTGGTTGACGGACTACAAGGCTATCACCGAACACTGCTTCCTTCCCACTGTCTGCGGCGCCTTCGGGCTTTGTAGCCCGACGGGCGAACCCGAATGCCTGTGCCTCGAAGAGGGCAACGCCGGAGCATGCTCTTCATCGGCGGGGGCGGACGATTACTGCAGCTCAGCCGGCAACGGGTTCCAGGTCCTGCGTCGGAATGGCGTGGACTTAGCAAACAAGGAGCTAATGGCGTTTGATGTAAAGGTCGAGTCTTTGGAGGAATGTGAAAGATCCTGTGAGCAGAACTGCAGCTGCTCCGGCACCATCTACAACAACGCCTCGGGATATTGCTACCTGATGGATTTCCCGATCCAGTCACTGGTGGAAGGCGACGTGAGCAAGGTTGGCTACTTTAAGGAGAGCAACAACGACGGTGGCAGCAAAGCGGTAGAGAGGAGCGACGACGGAGGGAGAAGGTTGGGCGCGGCGCTCCTAGCGGTCGGCTGCGGAATTCTCGCCGGAGCGGCGCTATACGGGGCGTACAGGTTGTGGAAGCGGAGGGGAGGCAGCTTCGAGGGATCGATGACGAAGGGGCTCGCGTCGGGGCCTTACAGGAACCTCAAGTCGGAGACGCTTCAATCAGTTGAGCTTTCGGGACCTGTCAAAAAGTAAAGAAGAAGGAGGGCGGGCAGAGGAGCGGCGGACGCCACTGCTCTGCGCGTCCAAAGTCCAAAGTCCAAACGAGTGCGAGAGCGAGAGTGCAGGAGAAACGTTTGGGCCGAATTAATGATAAGCGGGCATTTTTGTCTGGCTCCAATGGAGATTTTAAAACTTTTGCAAATAGTTTTTTAAATTCTTTTAATAAAAAGTAAATAAACTCTCTTTTGAGTTTTAGTGCTGCACATTTTCCTTGTGTAAAAAAGGGCATAATTGTTACTACAAATCTTTCAAAACAATAGTAATACTAATATAACAAGTAATAATAATTGGGGAATGAACCAAATTGAAGGAATTTGAAATAATAATATAGGTGTATCATCGAAATGTCTAGAAGCGTAAGAACGGATAATTGAATATTTTTTTTACATCCGGGATCTTAATCACTTATGAAAAATATGAGGATGAGAGAAATATTCATTGATGTCGCATAGTATTTATAATGCGATTGGTACCAAATACGTAAGTACACAAATACAAAAAATCGAAAACATGCACACGAAGATGTGTGCCATCTAGAGCATGCATGCAAGGCATTTGTAGGGTAAAGCAAGTATTTGAGCACTCATAGTATTGGCTCACATGATAGTTAAATAGTTATACAATATTTATAAGTTATAGCATGAATTCACACATTAATTGAACAATTATATTATTATAATTTTTTACTTTCAAATTGATTGAACAACCATGTATTCCTAATATTATTATAGTGTAAGTTCTCAAGTGATTAAGTGACTATATGTTCCTAATATATCATAGTTCTCCAATAGTTAAGTTGTGTATGATGAATATTTACTAAAATTAAATATGATTAATAGCTCATTAAATACGAGCGAGAGATTATTGAAACTAACGCCCTTATGGACTTTAGGACATGCACGTGCAGTTGTGCAAACCGCATGCGTTAAGTGCAGTTATGGTTTCATATGCACAATAGAAAGAGAATTGGACGCTCTCTTTGGGTGTGTGCAATCCGACGAACTCCACCGGAAAGCTGTCAAATTCTGTCGACATCCATGGCGTTTTAATTGTGAGCAAGTGTTCTAGTTCCTGGTTCCTGGTTCCTGGTTCGTGGTGATCGAGTTTCCCATAAGGAGTTCAAAACAACATAGAAAAACTTTGATAATTTTTTTTTCGTTGCGAGATATTTCGATAATATTTGTATTATATATTTGTACTAATTCTTTCAAATATATTACCCAATAAATTTAAAATGAATTAAATCTATAAATGAAACAAGAGAATCCATGTTATATTGACAAAAAAATAAAATCAAATTAATGAGAATCATCGGTCCATAATTGAAAACTTATTGGGACTTCTGGCTGGCATGTACCAAGCATTTGAATGCTGACAGAGATTGCAATATTGCATACAAACTTGGAAATCAAATTACGGCACAAGCCAGTATACAACATATTATATTACCAAATATGTTATAATTAATTATTTTCGTGCGTAGAGATTTGGATCCAAATATCCAATGTGACATGGGATTTCTCTGTGTTTACATTATAATGTAAATTATTAATTAAATGCTTACCAAATACAAAATATTATAATCAATTATTTTTCTACCCCTCATGGTTAGGCCTGTTCACGGGTCGGGTCGGGCCTGACCCAACCCGAATAAATTCCCTCGGGTCGGGTTGGGTCGGGCAAGACTCATTTTGACCTTAAAATCCGAACCGACCCAACCTTGGTTAGGTCGGATCGGTTCGGTTCAGGTCTTCGGGTTACTTGTTCTGAATTTTTTTATAACCAGTACAATTTATTTGTTTCTCATGGTTTTGTCTCCCATGCAGCCATGCTCGGTTGTTTGCTCTTGACACATGCAAATGATGCAATTCAAGATGATCCAATTTGTATCAGAGAGAACATATTGAGCTCATGAAGAAAATGTGATCAAATTCAATGATCTTGATGACTCAAAAGTTTCAAAAAAATGTGACACGTTGAGCTCATGAAGATGGTCCAACTTCCGAAAGAACATATGATATACTTAATACAAATGCAATGATCAAATTTGTGATAAAATATGTGCTATAAACACTAGTTACACACTTACACCATACTTATGACATGGATAATTGGATACAACATAGGCAGTAGGCACATAGCTTATTAATTTTTTAAGATACAAAGTTGAAGTATACGAAATTACAAATGGTAAAAGTGAAAAGATAAGTGTACAATAAAATACAATGAATCTTAACATCTCTAAAGTCAGAGAATATCAACGATCCAGCGTCAAATGAATCATATTTGGCCATATAAATAACTAACTATCACAGAAATAAAATGTTAACTAGATAAAGGTAATAGTTAAATCATCTCAGATTCTCAGAAGCTGCCTAACACATTACACATAATAGAACTGTTGAACCATTAACCATATTTCCAAATCAACTAAACAACAAAAGGAAAAAGAACACCAGTAAGGCAGTAAGACAACGACATAGTATTCAATATTCACTTTTCACATATTAGCAGACTCAACTTCTTTTCATAAAATATAAAGGCCACCCATGAGATTAACCACAGCTTCCTCCTTCCTGAAAATGAAAACCTCACTTAGTTAAGAAGCATATTTGAAACAATAAAACTTGCTTACCGTAGTTAGTAGCTACTTATTCTAATTAGAAAAAGGAAGTATAAAAAAGATTGATAGAGAAGTGACAAATGAAAAAGAGAACTCCTGCACTATAGTTAAAATAGAAATAGTAACCTAAAATAAAAAAAATATAATAAATTCAATCAAGTTGCACTATGGTCTTAAGTTGTGTTCTTTAGTCAAGAACAAATCATAAAAAATTGACTTTACCATAACATGTTCATCACCAGTCCAACTAGCCAAGATCAAGAAAACATCTCCAACATATCTTTTTTTAGCATTGCTTGAAGTGTCCTTTTGGAAGTCAAATCATCACATATATATTTATCAATGAGAAGATAAAAGAAAGTGTTATTTGCATGGCATTGCCTTCAGTTATATTCTTTGAAGAAATCTAATCTAAGAAAATTTACTTTACCATAAACAACTTGCTCAGCTATGTTATGCTCAATTCAAAAAGAGAAACATAATAAAGACAAAAGGTTGTCCATTCCAAAAATGAACCCAATAATAAAGACTAAATATTGTCCCTTCCAAAACAAGTAACAGCAAGCCACTTAGGCACCATGAACTTCATTATATCATGCACTGCAGAAGGTAAACAAGTTTTAATTAGAAGTAAAATTGTAATAATGATATATTTTATAGTAAAATTGTAATAATAATATCTTTTATATCAAAAGATTGAGGTCTAAAAAAGTCACATTACTTACTCCTTAAACTTCAAAATCCGTGGAGCATGTGATTCATTATCCTTTCTTCCTTTGTTCCTAGCAATCCTATAATAAACACCATAATAAATGTGAGATAATAAAATGAATAATCTAAGTAAATATAAATAAGTTATTAATAATTTTTACCTTCTTCAATCTTCTCTACTTCATCAAGTTCGAGCCAAAGATCATTTAGCTTTAGTGGAGTTCTTAACCAATTTTGAGTACAAACCAAAGTCTCAACGGTGATAGGACGTAAGCTACTACGAAATGGGTCAAGAACTCGACCTCCTATGCTAAAAGCACTCTCAGATGATACAGAAGAAATGGGAACAACCAATATATCTCTAGCCATGTGGGAAAGAATATAATACTTTGATGCTTTTAATTTCTACCACTTCAAAATTTCAAATCCATCATTATTTTCCTCAACATCATCCTCCATGTACCTATTTAATTCATTCTTTTTTATTTCACCTTATTTTCTCCTTACCTTCAATCTGAATTCATCCTTCCAATCAATGTCTTCTCTAGAAGTATTGGGTGTTGACTCTGTTATGGAGGTCAAGCAATTAGAATCAGCCCTGTCTAGAGGAGTTAACATCTTGTACTGTTCAAATAATATATGGATGAATACTTTTAACTTTTGTAACATTTCCTTACTTCTATTTACATTATACATTCGAGCAAAACAAAACTCGATGTATTCCAATTTGTAACGTGGATCAAGAAAAACAACCACAAATAGAAGATAATTCAACATTTTATCATTGTCCCAATATTTATCAAATTTTAGTTGCATCTTCGTTGTCATCATTTGCAGTACTGGATCTTCATTCTGTCCCCATTTTCCCAATTTCTTCTGGATGTCAATCAAACTATGAAAGAAAACATTGGAAGTAACGTACAATGATCCTGAAAAGGGTAGAGTAGCATCATGGAATATTTTTAAAAAATTTACAAACACTCGAACACGGGTCCAATCTTCACTTGTAGGAATTGATGTCTTAGCATCCGTAAAGAATGTTATGTATGATCCATCATGATCAAGTCTCTTGAATGCTTTCTCAAAATTTTCAGCAACTTCTAACATTAAGTAAGCGGAATTCCAACGTGTAGTTACATCAAGTATTAATTGTCTTTTATAACTTATGTTTGCCATTTCTATGCACCTCTTAAAAGCAGCCAATCGAGCTGGAGAAAATTTAACATACTTGCATGAGGTTCTTACACTTTTAATAGATGCATCTATTATAGACATTCCTTCTCGAACAATTAAGTTTAAAATATGAGCAGCACATCTCATATGCATTAACTTCCCCTCAAGAAAAGTTGCACCACCCCAATCACCCATGCCATCAACTAAATAAGCAATAGCTCGTTTGTTGGAGCTTTCCCTATAGTATCAGCTTTGTGATCACTAATCAAATTAAAACTGATAATATACTTGTGCAAATCCCACATGTCATCTATGTAATGAGCAGTAACATACATATAATTCATATTTTGAATCGAAGTCCAAGTGTCTGTTGTCAAAGAAACCATTTGACGATTTTCAGAAAAAATATTTCTCAACTTCTGCTTCTCAAGTTTAAACAATTGCATACAATCTCTTGCAATAGTTATACGAGAAGGAATCTGAAACCTTGGTTGAGATTCAACAATAAAATCTTTAAATTCTTGATTATCAACAAATTTGAATGGAAGCTCATCAATAATAAGCATTTTAGCAAATGCTAAACGAGACTTTTCTTGATTAAAGTCTACAAGTTTCATACTAACATAATTATTTGAATCATCTTCACACTGCTTGCCAATAGCAATAGTTTTTTGCTTTTTATCAATAACATTGTTGTCTAGATTTCTCACACAATTCCTGAGATGCTTTAATAAATTTGAGGTTCCATGAAAGACAGCATTGCAAGCATAAGATTTTTGACAATAATTATAAATAGCTCTGTCATTTTCTCTTTTAAAATGAACCCAAGCATTAGAAGGAGGCCTACACGGTTTTCTTTTTAGTAGTACCTCTTTATCTGTAGTTACTCAGTTCTGGCGAAGCAATTTCTTCTATTCTTCCATGATCAATTGTAGTATGTGTGTCATCTGGTTCACTTTGAGTCAAATTTGTTGGATTAGGAGCACTTCCAACTTGAGTTCCACTGGTGTTTTGTGCCAAAATTTCTCTCTCCATAATTATTTATAATGAGCCTGTATAAAAAAAGTATTAAATAGTAAGTTCATAAAACTTATTATATTCTTAACATGCAAGATTCCAATGATAACTTGGCAGTTGGCAGTGCATAATGCATAAAAACACATGAACTTTGATAATATAGGAAAAAGACAAAATTATAATACCCATGCAACAAACAAGCTATGAATATGAACTTTAGTAAGTGCATAGTGGTCGTAGGCTCCTAATAGATGAATCACAAAAACATGGCAGCAAGACAAAATGCTAAATTCCAAAAAAAATAATTATTTGATTGTGTGTCATTTGGTTCTGATACACAACACAACATAAAAGCAAGCAAGCTGCATGTCATCCAAATCAAGATAAAAGCAATCTCTCTCTGTGTCACGTGTCTCTTTCTCACCTTAAACATTTATGCATGTAACCAGGCCCATGCACATGTGGGAAAAAGCTTTCATCGCCTCCAACTTAATGCATAATTTGATATTTTTGTTACCAAAGTCCAAAAGACATTAATCATTTACTAAGTACACAAAATTATGCCTATGTCTATGGTATTCATGGTTTAAACAACATTGCAAGGGTACAAAACAAAAGATGAAACTAAGATGATCCGAAAATTTTCCTTAAATCACAAACAATATATTTATAACATGCAAAGTGCAAACCGTCCGGTTTTCTCCAATTACTATCTCATTTTTTTTACATGAGTATATGAGGTAGATTCCCAATGAATTTATTATGTACAAGAAAATCAGTGAGAGTTTACATGATAAGAGGAATCACCATATTTCTATCCAAGTAATCTAAGATTTGAACTCTCGCATCGAAAGCCAAGATAAAAATTTCTTACCTGGAGATCCGAGTACTGTGCTGCGAAGACGAACGAAACTGAGTTACTGGCTACTCTTGTTCTGTTTTGCGGTAAAATCGAAACTAGAAATTTCAACATCAAGCAGCCCAAATTTCTACACGCACCAAGAAACAATCGATTGGTAGAAGAGTTAGAACAAACTTGGTCGGAAGAGTTGCAGCGAGTGAGGAGTGCAGTGCCTTGCAGAAAAAGAGGCGAAGAGAAGAAGATCAAAAAAGAAACATGGAATGCCGAATGTGTGCCTTGCAGAGCCAGTCAGCCAGAGTTGTAGTCAACCACTCAGCGGTCACCCCTCGCCCCTCGCCCGTCAGTCCGCACTCCGAAGTGGCGCAGTCATCTCGTCTGGCCCTGCCGGCCTCACCGTCTCTGGCCCGAATGTGTGCCTTGTAGAGCCAGTCAGCCAGAGTTGCAGTCAACCACTCAGCGGTCGTCGGTCGCCCCTCGCTCGTCAGTCTACACTCCGCAGTGGCGCAGTCATCTCGTCTAGCCCTGTCGGCTACCGCCCTCGCCGTCTCTAGGTTAGAAAAAGTGAAAGGGCGAAAGGCTGTCTTCAACTCTTCGAGTTCGAGAAAAAGTGAGAGGACGACTTTTGTTCGTGTCATCGTGTTTCGTGTATTCGTGTGTCTGTGTGTGTGACTTAGGCGAACCGAGCGCGACCTGGGCCTGGGCTTGGCTGGGCAGCCTGGGCTGGGCCAGCTGGTAGCTGCATGACTTGGTTCGGATCGTACGGGTTGGGTCGGTTCATATCGGGTTGAAAAAGTTCAACCCGAATCCGACCCATTCGCTATCGGATCCACTTCGGGTCCGACCCGATGGAAGATCCGAACCGACCCAAAGTACTCGGGTTCACCGGGTCAAACACCCCTACTCATGGTGGCCTTAGCCATTTCTCCACTGATCAACTCCGATATCTTATACAGTTTCTTCCCTCTCCAGAAGGCAGGTAAATTTTTAGGGCACAAATCATCCATATTTCCAAGTTATTTTTATGTGCTTGCAGGACTAAAGAGTAATCACAATGGCATTCTTTTCTTCAATTTGTATAGTATTCCATGAGGCAGCTTAGTAAATTTCTTAAAAGCCCAAATGAACCCTAAGTTATGCACTCTAGTGCAAGTTGTAATCCTAATTAGGTATTGGATAACGTCTCGTGAAACTTCGTTTTGCTATTAAATATTTGATTAGGATTATTTTTTTCCCTTTTACATTTATTATTATTCTTACATTTTGTTTACTTTGGATTGGACGGGAATAACAAAATCTCCTTGTACGGGGATATTACCCACAATACTTCTATAAGTTAACATCAGTTTATGTTTGATCCATTAAGCGAGGTATGTACTCTATTTGACTTTATTATCCTTTTCCAATCCTCAATTTATCTAATATTTCGTTTCTATCATTACTCTTGTCCTAACGCTATATCTTTATGCCAGTCATTCTATATCGTGAGAGTTTAATTTGCAGTTCGGAAACCATTTGCTGGATTTTAGTTTCATGCAAGCAGCAAGTCATTCTGGCTACTTAGTACGCTTTTTGGAAGTGATTTTTTGTCAGGTGTTGTTCCCCTATGGCATTTATCAAATCTTTAATCCTCGTCATGTCCACATTGATCTCAATTTCTCTTGTAGCCTCGGCTAATGATGTTGATGGGGATAAGGAAGCTAAGCCTTGCATTTCATACATCTGAAAAAAAAAATTACGTTGGTGTTCTTGAGTGCTATGATCTTTCGCTCATATGCAATAACATTGTGCAGAGGTTGTTATTCCTTTGTTCTTTGCTATTTACGCATGCTATTGAAACTTAAAAAGTCATTGTATCTATTACTATTAATGTTATATTGACCATTCAAGAACTTTGACGTAGGTTCATATTGTGCACAATTTTGCTGGAGTCGACGTCTTAACTGATCTTGATTTACTAGAACAAGTACCTGAGGGCAGGCAAGTGACACCTCTATGCAACTTTATTCAATGGATTTGCAGCAATGCTTACAGAGAAAGAAGTGCAGAAACTATCTATCTTGCTTTATTCATATATATATATATATATATATATATTCAATTTAATGCTGTGCAAATTTCATAATGTTATGCACAGGCATGGATCAAATCTCACTCTTCGCTAGCAAAAAGTTGGAATACCACTAAACAAGATCATGGGGAGACTCTGCATATGCAAGAGCTAAATTGGGACTTTTCGTAATCCGTGTTTCCATATGTTAAAATAATAGCAACCAAATGTGATAAATCTCTTTGGAAATGGTTTTGTGATCCCAATTGGTCATTAATAGGCAAAATATAATGATGGTCATTTGAGTTAAGTAAAATTTGAAACAAGTAGGTTTTCTCATATTACGTTTGACATGCAAGTCCAACCTTGCTATATTTTATTCGTTTACACCATATATAGTTATTTTATTGTATCATTACTTTTTACTATTTATTGAATGTCTAAAATTTAGATACTTGTTAATATATCTCAACTATAGATGAGTATAACTGGATATATAATTTATTACATATAAATGTATTATATTACATATATAATTGGATTCAGACACAATTAGACTTCGATCACGACTTGATTCTTATCATAAATGAGCTTTGGCATCTACCGGAAGTGGATTCAGGCCAGAACAAAATTTCATAAAAGAAAAAGGTTAGTGTGGTTGGATGAGCATTTGTAAATTCTAAGATATTGAATTTGGACTCAAGCCTAATTTGGGCTCCTCCAAAATTTGTAAACTCATATTAAAAGATAATTTTAATCTTGAATTTAATGAATAATTCTAATGCAGTAAGGTCCAGATCTTGTATCCCAATGATCAATTTCCAACTTTTGGCTGGGATTTCAAATGATTTTTGTATTCTTTTCACCTAAAAAATCAATCCAAAAAATACAAAACAATCTTTTTAAATGAAAAAGAATACCACACGATGGTACCACTTTCATCTCTTCCACTTTCATTGACAGGCCCAAGTAAGACAGTTCATTGGCAGGAAAACATTCCCCTTTGCTCAAATTTCCAAGGGTTTTTTTTTCACATGAACATGCAATCAGACAACAGAAAATGAAATTGCAATGGAGGAGAAATTGGGTCATGGGATGAAAACCCCTTTATTTCCTTGCAGCATTCTTACATGGCTAGGTGTGTGAAGGCACTTATGAAATGTAATCAGCGGTTAATAGGCGTATGCATCCGTTCAACAATCCTATTTACAGCATCTCGTGTCATCACAAGTGTGTCATGCAACAAGATACTGTAAACGTTCAGGCCCTGATAGACAAACGATAATATTATCAAAGTGAAAAACATGAATTCAAATAAATATATTTCAGTTAGCTATTGGAAGAAATGAGTCTGGTTACTTACTATTGAAGGCAGCACGTTCACGTAATGCAGGTTCCTTGTAGCCAACTTCAGCTTGTCATCTATTTGTCCACCATCGACTAACAAAACCTTCTTTGTATTCTCCATTTGAGACACGTAACTCACTATATTCTTTGTCTTGTGGCTAGGAACATCTAGATCCTCAAAAACTAGAAGCTGTTAGAAGCAGTATAAGTAAGAACGTTTGTCTTGGAAGTGTTGTCACGTGTCAGGAATCTTCCTTACTAACACAAGCATTACAGCACCATGAAGCTGGAGCCAAACATATGCAAGATACATCACGATGTATGATTACCAGCTAAACTAAGCAACATGAATTGTTAAGCAAAAACATCTCTGGAAGAATATTTGAAGGTGCAACCAAATGAGAAGTATTAACTATTGATCACAACTTACAACAACAACAACAAAGCCTTATCCCACTAGGTGGGATCGGCTACATGGATCACAACTTAAACCAAAAAAAATACGAGACAGAACCACGACATGCATAGTTATAAATCTTGGATTTAACAAACTAGATAAGTATCAAAATGAATAATTATGCCAAATAGAAAAGTATGCGAGTCCAAGTAACTAACATATGTCTAATTGCACATGAGAAGAAGCAAACATGTTTCTTCTCAAAATTAACACGAGTCACGGAGAAAATGGATGTGCATATATTTAGTACAAGAATGTCAACCAAGTTAGATGCTTGCCTTGCCCTCAGCGGTTCGAGCTGATAATGCAATTTTCAGACCCATACGCCTAACCTTCTTTTGTAGCTTGATTGCATGGCTTCTTGGTTTAGGTCCATGCATGGTGGCACCATGTCTAAACTGTTAAGACACAATAGGGGTAACTGAAATCACAGATAGGTAAACAACCAAGTGACTGGTTACAATCTAAGCTGTTGTTGGGTAAAATAGTACCTGAGGTCCACGTAAAGTTCCATGTCGTGCTCGCCCAGTACCTTTTTGCTTGTATGGCTTCTTTCCAGTACCGCTTACCTCACTGATTGTTTTGGTTGAGTGTGTGCCCTGTGAAACACATGATAAATACTCCTCTCTGTGTACCTATTATTATATTCTACAGACTGGCTTCTACAGCTTGAATACAAGCTAAAGCATTATGCATGCCAGAGAACTGGGTTTCCCGGAAAATGTTGGCAGTCAATTATCTAAAAAGCATGTACATTAATATGTAGACATTAAAGACATATACAAGGCAAAGATATGAACACTAACAATAATATGAAAATTACAAGGCATATGGAATAAAAGCAAAAATTTTGGTAGTTGCTGTAAATCCATACCCATGCATATGGCAAAAATCAATTTTTTTTGTGGAAAATGTCATAGATCGTTAATCTCTGAAAAAGAAAAGAGTGGTATCATAAAGAGAACCTACAGATGAGAAGATATATTCAATCTTTCAGAGTTGAGCTAACATATGGACTCGTACCACATTTAACCACTAATAAGACTTAGATTACAAATTGTGCAAGTGCTCTCCAGACAGTGAGGTCATCTTGGCCGCTAAAGTATCTTAGGCTACCATTGTCGAATAAGAAATTATCTGTAAAAGATTGGATGCCAGTGGTCGAAAGAGTTGAGCAATGACTTGAAGGATGGAAATCCAGGTTACTATTTAGAGGGGGGCAGTTAGTTCTTGCCAAATCTGTACTCTGCCATGGCTGTCTACTTTTTGTCGGTGCTCTGGATCCTTAAGAAGTAGTCAAACATATTGACCGGCTCCAAAGAAACTTTACATCATTTATTTTATGCTCTTAACATTCCTCCTCACGTGTGGTTGCTAACAACTTTGGTCTAGCTCAGTCCACCACGTGGACAACAAAGGGAGGAAAATACATTTTTTAATAAAAGAGTAACGAGGTTTGAACTCTTAACGAGCTTAATGTGTTCATAATATAAAATCATTGATGTTGCTCTTCCTAAGAGCTTAAGCTTTTAAGAAAATTGGTTAACACACCAAATTCAGAGCCAATGGTCAAGAGTTCAAACCTCGTTAAACTCTTATATATATATATATATATATATATATATATATTCCTCCCTTTGTTGTCCTCGTGGTGGGCTAAGTTAGACCAAAAGTTATCAGCCCCCCGCACGTGAGGGGGAGTGTTAAAAATATAAAATCATTGATGTTGCTCTTCCTAACGACTTAAGTTTTTAGGAAAATTGGTTAGCACATCAAATTTAACATCATGAATTTATATATGTATTAATATATACATTTAATATTACAAAATAATCCAGTAGAATCGTCCATGTCGTGTTACATGTTCACAATTTACAAGTTTTGTGGCCCTCCGTGTCGGGTCCCTTTTACGTGTTTGACAACATTGCTGCTTGCCATGGTAGAACCCTCTCCTGGGAATCAAGGGTTAATCCTGTCATCCACGGTTGTTCATCATTCTGGAGGGGTCCCCAAGACTCTATTCAAGATCAAACCTTTTTTTTCTTAGCAGAGTTGGGTGATAGTACTGATTTTTGCTTTTGGGAGGATAATTGGACAAATGGGGGGGTACTTTATCAGGATTGTATCATCGCCTATATGCGCTAGCAGTTGATAGAAGGACAATGGTTTCTCAATGTTGGTGTAGTGATAGGAATGGCACTAGGGAGGGGCCATGGATGCCTACGTTCAAATCTCCACTATCTGACCACAGAACAGCAGATCTGTTGACCTTCTTGATCGTCTAACTGGGCTGACAGTGATTTCAAGAAAATGGATGGATGGATGGGTTTGGTCTTCTGGATAGTTTAGTGTGAAAAGAGTGTACACATTGCTGGAGGGTTCAGACCAACAACCATATGATGCTGTAGTCATGGATTGCAGGCTGATTTGGTGACTAGGAATCCCACTACAAATTCGGATATTTGCTTGGCTCCTCCGAAGACGTCGGTTGCTAACGAAGGCTCCTCAAATGTGCTGGGCACCTGCTGATGATTCGTCATGTGTGTTATGCTCAAACGAAATTGAAGATTCTACACATTTATTCTTTGGGTGCTTGTGGTCCAGTCGGGTGTGGTCTGACTTGGACGATATGACATTAGACTCGAGGTCGAAGGAGACTGACTTGGACGTTATGACACTAGACTCGAGGTCGGAGGACACTGACTTGGACGCTATGACATTAGACTCAAGGTCGGAGGACACTGACTTGAACGCTATGACATTAGACTCGAGGTCAGAGGACACTGACTTGAACGCTATGACATTAGACTCGAGGTCAGAGGACAGATTTTGGGCATCATTCAGGGGTGCTGTTGATGTATTTCATGAATTCATAGTTATATATATATATATATATATGGATGGCAACCTCAAATCTTGGTGGCCATCCTTTTTCTCCTCAAAAAAAAAATGTATTTCATGAATTACATATATATGTGTCGTCCAACAAAAGGGTGACATCTATAGTTGTATTATGGGCAATTTGGAAACAACGCAATGAAACATTGTTTGGTGGCGACAGGGTGTATGTGGGGAATATAGTGCAGACAGCCCGGCGGCATATTAAAGATTGGAGAAAACTATGATATGTGCTTGTAACTCTGTACATTCCTTCTTCTAACCCTATAATTAAAAGCTTTTAATAAATGGATGATTGATCCATTGTCAACATCCTGTCTTCCTTTCAAAAAATACTTCACCCAATATCGATGGATTGTGCAGAATATAGAAAGATATCTAGATAAAGATGACATGCTAATAATGGTTGGTCACTATTATTTTCCTTGCAAGAAGGTTTAGATCGCTCATGTCAATTTAGATGTGATATTTATATTGCTACCCATGTGCAAGCAGCTCATATATCAGCACAAAGAAATCCTGGATAAATCTGAATAACTCTCAATAACTCAGCAGAAAAATAGCGGCTACCATGTATGCATAAGAAAAGCAAGGTTTGCCAAAAAAATGCCACAAAAAGGGGTGAAGAAATCTACAACCAAATTTAAGACTTTAATAATGCTAGTTTGGACTGCCACTATAAAGGCATCTGAAGTAGGAATCATTTGTAGTAACTTAATCATGAAATGAAAGGTCTAGAGCTCAACATCATGACATGAAGAAATAGTTGTAAGAAAGCTGGCCAGTATATATAAATATCGTTTTTCTTTTGAGAGAAGGTATATATCAAATTTCAATTGTTAGCAAGGTAAGTTTTATGTTTAGGAAAAATTAAATGATCATTTAAAATGCATTACTATGGTTACCCACTAAGTGCAAGAGAACAATTATATAGAGGTGTATATTGCATGTTGCATTACCTGCTGCCGCTTAGCAAGCTGCCACCTTACAACACGGTGGATGATGTCCTTCCTTATGGGAACATCGAAAACGTCACCAGCTAAAACCATAAGGCCCTTATCCTCTCCAGTAAAATTTGTAACTCTTGTAACTAGGTCAGCATACTGTCCTGCAACATTACCACCGTATAATATTTTTTTAGGAGACATATTACCACAATGTAGATAAAAAAAAAAAAAGAAAGATTGACAAAATTTCAATATTAACATGATATAGCGATTTTAGAGGGAGAGCTAATTGATTAGGTTTATCAGACATTCTATATTGAGGCTGTGCAGGTCTCTTTTGTTATTGTATCTCCTTTAGTTTATTATGACTGGGAGATTAAATAAAGTATGACAATGATCTACCTATATCACGGTCTGGCCTCAGGACTACGGAGCTTTTTAACAACTCTGGTGGGATCAGAACTTCATTTCCTTCATACTCAATGGTGGAATATTTTTTGAATGTGGCGAAAGGCAACCCCTGCTGCGATATCATTCATTAGGTTCATAGGTACTTCATACTAGTAAAAGGAACTCTAAGAATTAATCATCAACTGCAATCTTACACGTGTGTAATATGGGTAAGATATGAAATTCATTGTGTACAATAATACATTCATACATTGCATATCCATTTTGGAATAATATCCATGGAGAGAAAGCATGAAGGTAAAGGTTCAGCACTCCAACAGTCTTTAAACAGTACATACTATCTACAATTCCCAAAACATTTTGTCACACAATTGCACATCTTGTAATTTTTAAAAGTAAATAGCACAAAACAATGTCATCACAGTTGTATAAAGCATGCCAAAACTTGCCAGAGGCTAGTGAATATAAACCATATACATCCTCCGGCAACCTTCATGAACATTCAAATACTTAATAAGTAACCAGTAAACATCTGCATATGATTCCAGTATATGACATTTCTTTCCACTTTTAAATCACAACAAATGATTGAACTCTTAATCCTAATAAATTCAGAAAGTTGTCCTGTAACTCGAAAATTGGGAATGTAAAAGTTGAAAAAAAGACAGATAACACTATCAAACAAACACAACAAGAATTTATTGACGTCTCATGGTTCCAAAAACTGCTGAAATAAAACCCAAAGTGTGAAAAAATCTCATTCTACCAAAGAAAGTTTAAGAAACATTGACATCGCTGAAGGTTATAAACATGGCAACATTTAGTTGTCATTTCAATATGCCAATATTAATCTTTGCAGAAAAGTTAAGATGAGACAAAGAAGGAGTGAAACATTTACTGAGGACGGATGCTTTTGAGCTGTCAACAGGGATCCGGTGATCCCCGTGCGCGCCTGTCTAAGATGAAGCGCCGCGCCTCGTGCAAGTTTCCACATGTCTTCTGCACTCTTATCTGCTGTATCTTCTTTGTCTTCTTAGTCTATCCCCCTTACTGCTGGCTGAATGAGTCGGGACCTGTCAAAAAGTAATGAAGAAGAAGAGTGGTAAGAGGAGAGGCAGATGCTACTGTTGTTATATTATTGGTACTTCAGCAGAGATAACAATGCATTAAACACTATAACGGAACCGCATATTGTGGCCATATAATCTTATCTGATTAAACCTGGCTGCACCCTGTTTCCATATGCCCTTTAGCAAGATTTAACACAACACAGATTTAAAACATAAGGATAAAAAGTAATCAAATCATGCTCCTAAAGCTTATAAAATGGAGTCCTTGATGCCTATATAGCAGCAACTACAACAAGATGCATACTAACTACAAACAAGATGAATACTAACTATCAATACAGAACTATGGCACAAGGAGGAAGAAAACAAATCCTTCATAATCTACTGCACTTGAGTAAGACATTTGCAAACGAAGAACAATAATATGGCAGGAGTTCTCTTGGCGAACATTTGGAACATCTAACCAGTGAATGCACATTTTACTTCTTGCATTTTCGTTTGGCCGTAAATGGAAGAAGAACAGATCAAGACACAACCGCGATTCGTTCTAAAAGGAGACTATTCAAGGTGATCCGTTGAGCCCACCTATTAGCTGCTGCGTTCTGCTGGAGGTCCGTGCGCTGGGGTGTTCTTTTCTTAGGAGAGAAGAGATGAGATGAGATGAAATCAGCTGTGTTCTCCCTACGTTTTCCGCCGGTCAAGCTCGATCACATGCCGCTGCTCCCTCCTCGCCCGCCTCGCTGCTCGCACACCGGCGGGCTCCTGGTGGCCTTGCTTCCTGTTGAGGAGCGGAGAAGACCGAGAGAGAGACGGGGTAGCTGGTTTGCGTGAGAGAGGAAGAGTTACGTCCAGCTTTGTGCAGCGGACACGGAAGAACACGCCGCCCGTGAGGATGGAGGAGGTGATCGCGTGGGAAGAAAAAGAAAAAGTAAAAAAAAAAGAAGAGGGTTTACCTGCTGCTGGGCTTCATATCACTGGGCTGTTACACAAGCCCATCGGCTGGGCTTGTGTGAGTGACACCAGAGTGGGTTTTTTTTTCTTTTGTTTTTTTTAAATTTTAATTTAATTTAATTTTTATTTTATTGAGTTGTCACGTTACCTGATTATTTGACGATGATTGTGATAAGACAACGTCGAATTTCAAATCTTCATTGCCAGTCGACTTAAACGATGCAGGAGGATCATGTCTATCCAAGTTTTTTTTTTTTGACAAGCTAATTACAATTGAATGCTACGACTTCATATCATACGGAGGTTCTTTTTTTCGAGGTATTAATTTGAAGGTTCTACAAATCATGATACGCATTTCTTATCTTCTAAGAACCTGTGAAACACTCTATCTTATGAAAGCAGCATGCAAGAAACACATGGAGTCGTTCATTAGGCCTTAATGAGATCTGATTCACTTATCATTGGACACATGGGAAATTCTAATATTTGTCCATAGTTGGCTTTCAGATGGAAATTCATTAGGCCTTTGTTGGAACCCATGCATCGTGATCACCAGGCGATCACGGTTCAGCTTCACCCGGATCTAGAGAGTTGCATAGTACTGTAACGCCTTCAAATCACACTCCGTCACGTGGCAGAATACATTTCGAAGATGCTATAGGTCATCCTTACGTGTACACAAAAAAGAAGACTTTGACTAGTCAACTCAACATCATATAAAAGTGAAAGACTTAATCATCATTAAATAATAAAAAGAATATGACATCTTAATATGCGGAATACTGATAAAAAAAACTCCATATGAGTCTTAATACATCAAACTAAAGGACTCAATATCTGTTTCTGACATCGTATGATATGCAGTCACCTACGAGCTCGATCTGACATCGTTGGTCACCTTCATCATTAAGATCCGATCCTGCGTTTAAGAATATGCAGAGGAGAAACTTTCTTATGAGTTTTGCAACTCAGTATGGAAGTAAGGTAAGGACAATCATAAGATCATAATACTATACAATAATCATAAGGGTATCATCATCATATAGAAAGAAAATAGGCATAATCATGATTTGAATAAAAAAATTCTTGTAACGTATCGTATGAATAGAAGATCACTAAGATCATAAAAAATTCATAGATCGTGTCATCTTCTTGATCAAGGATCAGGATAGATCATAATAGCATCATCATAAAATGGCAAATGTCGATCATCATAAATATGAGGTCATCATCATATAAAGAATATAAAGAATCATGAGGGGATAATTGTACGAAGATAGAAAATCATGAATTGTATCATCTTCTTTAAATCATATTAATAAGATATCATGGAAATATCATCATAAGTGTGGCAAGAGCCAATAATCATCGTAAAGAGATTTCATTATTAATATGCTTCATCTTTTTCGTTTTATTATTCATCTTTGACTTATAGTGAGGTATTTCAACTCACGGAGAGACCTATTGACAAAGCTAGCCCATAATTGACCGTAGTCAGTCCATAACTGACCGAAGTCAGCTTATATCTGACCGAAATCAGTCCATACCTGATCGTCGTCAGTCCATCATAAAAAGAGCTCTCATTTAACAATTTTCATCTTTTATCTTGCAACTTTTAATTTATCTTTCATTGGAACATTAGGATCATGATTAAGATTTGATCATCATAAGAAATGATAAATGAGTCCTAATCATCATCATCATTATACAAGACTTAATAAGAGCTACAAGCCAAGATCATGAAAAGAAATCAGAAATATATGAACATCATAATCATCATCATCATAAGGTAGATCAAGATCGATGGATATGGATCATTGTCGTCACAGATATGATTGGATTTAAATTAAGTTATCATAAGGTCATAATATCATGGCCATGTTGGACATCATTATAGTAAAGGCGTAATAACATAATCATCATCATGACTTAGATCAATATTAAGTACATGAATTAGGAGCATTAATAGCAGATATCAAAGATCTGAATTGAGTATGTAATCAGATATCAAAGGATTATAAAAATCAACTTAATCATTTCGGAACCCGGGCCAAGTAAGGGTGGAACTCGGGCCGAGTTCATCGGTCATCATTCATGGACAATCTGGGGTAAACCCGGACCGGGTTCAGGTCACACCTAGGCCGGGTCGGGTCATCGTTGAGTCGGGGAGACTGTCACGCCCGACATCTTTGTCGTGCGTGGAACTCGGGTCAGGTTCGTCTAGTTGCGGAACTTGAAAGCACAATCATGGATTCAGGCCGAGTTCCGACGAACTCGGTCCGAGCATATCTTAATCCGGGCCGAGTACGAAGAAACTCGCCCCGGGTTCGTCTTGCGGAGAAAGACTGCATCGCACAGTATGTTTTCTGATCAATTTTTTGGTGATGGCCGACATCAATAATCATCAAAAATCATAGTACTATAACTAGGGATCAAGTAGAGCATGCTTCAAGTCTAAAATCAATATTCTACGAGGAATCTACCCTAGTTTCATACCTTTGTGAAGTTTTTTGTTAAAATCTCATGTTCCTCTTTTTCTTTCTCTTCCTCTTCTTTCGGCCGCTCCCCTCTGTCCAGGCGCTCGTTCACTGTCGTTCGTGTCCTCTAATTGTCCTCTTGTGTGGGCGACAGCAGTCAGGTGCGAAAAGAATTAAAGGCACACGAAATAAGGGAAAATATCTAGGGTCGACTTGTGAGAAACAAAAGGGGCTGATTCGTTGGCTTGGCTTCATATTTATAGGGGACAAATTTGAGAGCAATTGGAACTTCAAGATTTGATTTAATCCCCTAAAATTTTAAAACTTTATTTTCTATTTATCTTTTCCTCTATTTGGTTTTTATCTTCCTATTTGTTTTAATCATTTCCATCATCTTCTTTTCTTTATACGATTTCTTTTTTTTCTTTTTTTCTCTTTGCCCAACTGTCTCGGGCGTTACATTATAAACCCCTTAAAATACAATTCGTCCTCGAATTTAGTATCGGGTAGGAGCTTACTAATAAGAAGGAAACTTCTTAATCATTTGTACGATGATCCATCACACACTTAGAAAAGCATTTGTTCCTCATCGTTCCATCTTCATCATCTTAAGGACATAGTCATTCCGTTATCGTATGCATTAGGACAATGAGTCCTTTTATCATAATATACCTTAGGGCAAAAGTCCTTTCATCATATAATATTTTCTTTCATCCTTTCTTCATTATATGGTTTATCTTTTCATTTTGTCTTCGCTATAATTGAGAAAAATAAAATCTACTTTAGTCAACACAATAATATATTGTCATCTAAGTCATCCATATATCAATTAGAGAATTGTCTCATATGAGATTATAAACTCTTCTTTAAATTGGCCATGACAATACTCTTTTCACCTTGCATCTTCCTTAACATAACATCCTAACTTTTGATCACAAAGAATCGGTTAAGACATTTGGAAACAAAGTTAGCTCCAGATCATCATGAGAAAACACATGATGATGTCATGACATCATTTGGGTCGATTTTTGGTTTTCGATCAAATCAATGATTTGGTTCAAACACCTTCTTGGATAAGTGCAACCTTTAATACAACCTTATTATTTGGTTTAAAGATCTGTCCATCTCCGTCTTTACTAACATAAATTTGTTTTTTATGATGCTTGAGCTGTCTTCATCCTATTTATATCAGTTCAACTTTCTTGACATGTTCATTTTGTCTACTTCAACTCTTTGCCATTTAGATACCTTTTTCACTTACCTCATTCCACATGTACCTACCTCATTCCCACATATAGGTAAGTGGTATGGTAACTAATATAAGATCTCGAATAAAATCTTGCAAATGGCATAATCATCCTTAACATTAAAAAGTCATCATGCAATGTAGTATAAAAATCAATAAATGAATGGGAGATAAGACATTACCTCATCATTGTTTCGATGAAAGTAAGCATAATCATCAGAATCATAAATGTCGATCCTAAGATTAAGAGTCATCAAAGTAGCATAAGATATGATTGATTATACAATCATGGGACATCATAAGAAAATTAAGAAAATTGATTATTTGACGTCATAATATAGATTCTCATCATCGTAAGATCATTCCTTAAGTATAAGATGGTCATCATGTACATCATCATGTAGGTTGTTAAGGTCAACAATGGCATAGTCTAACATGGTGGGAAAAATTATCATGAGGGTCATTGAAATCAGTAATGTAGGTACATCAATTTACAAATTCGATTATCGTCATAAAAAATCAATGATGTCATTAACTATAATCCAACATCATTGGCAGTCATCATCTTTATGGAATAAAATTGATCATAAATCATATAATCTTATTCATGATTATAAGGATCATTAAGATTAGCATTGACGTCAATAGATAAAATCCTAAGGCCATCTTTATATAAAATTATTAATGGCATGCATCATCTTTTCATAAGGTTTATAGTGCTCTACCTTTTTCATATTGACATACTAGGTACTTAGAACATACTTTTGTATATTCATGCTTCATGTCATTGCTATTTATTCATCCTTATACATCTTTGTACTTTTCAAATGGATCGCAACCCAGACTTATGGTTACATCTTTATACTTCTTGTACTTTCCAAATGGATCGTAACTCAGACTTATAATATTACTTTAATACTTTTTTTCCTTATAAGGCATAATCCCAAATGGATCGCAACCCATACTTATAACATTTATCTAATACTTCCTCTTTTAGGGCTTTGTCATTCGGGTTCCACATGCTTAATTCTTTCATTATTTCATATTCACGCAGTCTCATTGAAGCTTGACGAGCCTTCCTTCTTGTATTTGAGTGCATGTGGAATAGGAAATTTGTCTTATCATGGTGGTAATTTATGAGGAAACCAAAATTTTTTAAGGACTTCATATAAATTAGTGTTTCATTTCAAAATAATTATTACAATCTCAAAATCCTTCCTGATTTATTAAAGATAATACCACGAATTCATTTGAATTCCTAAGATAGTTGTTTCATCTTATACTTCTTCAATCATAATTCACCTTTTTTTTGTATGAATTTATGCTATCTTAGTACCATCAGTATCAATCCTCATATGTTCCTTATATTGTTTCGGGATAGTCCGAACACCATGTTCATGAGGGCAAGTTGGGTTAGTTTTGTGGCATCACTAAAATTTATAGTGATCACACATTGATAGAAATATCATCTTCATTACATCTTTTTCAGCAACCCGAAGTTACTGGTACTCACTTTTCGTTCTTGAAAACATCCTAGATAGGTCATCTTGATATGGTAATAGACACATGTGTCTTGATGGTTGCCTTATTTAACAATTTGTTAATCAATCTCTAAATTCATAGAATCATCATTCTTCTTTACAAAAGAAGTGCAACATTTTAAAAATGAGACTCTCAGTCTCATAAACTCCTTGTCTTAAAGTTACTAAATTTGGCCTCATCAGTTCATGTATTATGAAACCTTTGAAATCAGGGTCATACTTGAATGGGGGTCGATTTGACTCCCAACCTATAATTATAACTTTTGGTTCACTTAGGTACCGGTAAATATCTTCTTCTTGCATAGTACTTATACATGTTAGGAGGAAAATCAATTGACACTAAAATCTCATCATAATCCTCCTAAGAATTTTTAACCGATGTGAAGAAAATATTTTATCTTTCATCGTCATTTGTACCACTTTGACATACTTTATGGTATGAAATTATTTTCATAAGGTCATCATCCTTAAAGGTAGCTTATGCCATACAAGGATCAACATATTCACTAAGAGTGTTGTTTATCATTATGGATGATGACAACATATGACTCGATAAGATTGATTATGGAACCATGTCAATCATCATTTTTATAAGAACAATCTAGCTCAATAACTTTTACTATGACCTATGTTTGATGTGATCCTTCTCTAAACATAATCATAAAAAGAATACTTCTTTAATTGATAATCAGATTTATGATATAGAAGGGGATCACATATGAGATCAAGAATAAGTATTTGATATGAATCAATGCTTCATCATCTTAGCGGGATGGACAATGTAAGTGTGATATGAAAAAGATATGAAGATGATATATGAGGTATGTCAATTGTCACATCCTATGATCATTCGACATTCAATAGAGTACTTCATCATTAATCATTATGAATTTAGATCATCTAGGAAAGAATCCTAAGAATCAATAAGATCCTACATTAGTATAATCAAATATCATAAGTTAAGAGTCGTCATCATAATCATTTAGCTTCTTAGTAGAAAACATAACTTTCTTGGATTTACAACAGGTGGCGCGGTGACTGCTCGTGGCACTTTGCACATGGACCATAATATCATACATTAGGACATGAGAATGCCCTAACTTTAGGCTCTGATACCTAACTGTAACGCTCCCAAATCACATCTTGCCACAGGTTATCTTTACGTGTACATCATATTGATAAAAAAGAAGAGTTTGACTAGTTAACTCAACATCATATAAATATGATATCATCATCATATAAAGAATATAAAGAATCATGAGGAATAATTATATGAAGATAGAAAATCATGAATTGTATCATCTTCTTTAGATCATATTAATAAGAGATCATGAAAAGATTATCATAAATGTGGCAAGAGCCAATAATCATCGTAAAGAGATTTCATTATTAATATACTTCATATTCTTCATCGTCTTATTATATTCATCTTTGACTTATAGTGGAGTATTTCAACCCACGGGGAGGCCTGCCTCGACCTGTCCATCATCATCATCATAACTAGCAAAGCTAGCCCATAATTGACCGTAGTCAGCCCCTAAGTGATCGAAGTCAGTCCATACTTGGCATTCACCAGTCCATCATAAAAAGAGCTCTTCATTTAACATTTTTCATCTTTTATCTTGCAATTTTTAATTTATCTTTCATAAGGACATTATGATTGTGATTAAGATTTGGTCATCATAAGAAATGATAAACGAGTCCTAATCATCATCAATGTACAAGACTTAATCAGAGCTACAAGATAGGATCATAGAGAGAAATAAAAAATATATGAACATCATGATCATCATCATCATAAGTTAGATCAAGATCGATGAATATGAATCAGTGTCGTCATAGATATGATTGGATCTAAATTAAGTCATCATGAGGTCATAATATCATGGTCATGTTGGAGATCATTATAGTAAAGGCATAATAACATAATCGTCATCATGACTTAGATCAAGATTAAGTACATGAATCAGGAACATTAATAGCATAATTATCATCATCATCAAGATCTGAATTAAGTACGTAATCAGATATAAAAGGATTATAAAAATCAACTTAATCGCTTCATAATTATGAAAGTCTTAGTGCAAACTTTCACTCATCGAGTGATAACGAATAAGATAATAATCTAAATTGATTAAGCATGAGCACTATTCACTAAAGCAAATTTGATTTATAGTTACAAATTATTTCATGAATATAAGTTCAAATGTTGTGATTATAAGTTATTAGTCACAAATTAACTTGTGGCAACAACTCGTGGATATTGATGACGTTACAACTGATCAATAGTCACAAAGGTTATTTTTATGGCTATAAATATCATAATAACCACAAATATTTATGTAAGTATTAAACATTAATAAATGTGGATAATGATATAATTCGTGGCAAATACCTCGACATTGACAATGAAAAGTTTTGTGGGCATTATTAATTAACTTTCATGATATTTGTGGCTATTAGCAAATTTTATTTTCACAATTAACAATTATGAGTAGAATTTTCATGATACGTAGCAAAAAAACTTGTAATAAAAAATTTAAAATAATTTATTATATTTAATTATTAGTTATAATTTATTATATAGCTAAAAATAATTTTATCTATGCATATTTTCATGAAAACTACATAAAATAATTGAGTAGACACATTCCAGAAAATAAAAAATGATAATTTTTTTATAAATTATCATTCTCATTAATCATAGGATTCAATGCCAATAACTCATGCAAAATTAAAATATTAAAACATGACAATTACATTATCATAGCAATATAAAGAAATCAATTCTAAAAGTGTTAACATAATCTAACTTTTATAATTAAAAGAAAGCTTTCAACTTTTCTTCCGTCTTTCTTTGACGATCCTCCATCGCAGTCATCGTTTATGTCGATGAATTTGCTCTTTTTGAAATTTAATAAGTGCTTGTTGAGATTTTATAAGTTGCAAATGTTTTTTTCATAACGTTCCTCAGCTTCATCACATCATCTCCTATCCTCAGCTTCATCACATCATCTCCTATCTTCACCCAAGTGTTCTTGTGTGATAGTATTATCCCTTGAAATAGGAAAAATACACCATAATCTAAACCTCCAAAATATCGTGGCTTTGTAACCATCACTTGTTGAAAAATTTATTCCATTGTCATTGATGATTCTACTCTTGCTGCAACTTGCATGATCTCAGCTTGTATAGCAATCATGACATCCTATAAATAAAAACAAAACAAAAATAATTATTTGAAAGAAGCCTAGTAGAATAGGAAAAGGACAAGTTTAATTAACAAATAACACAGTGGTAACCTGTAAGCAAATGCTAATTCTAAGTGCACAACATAACATAAAATTATAAAAACAATGAATGAGTACTACAATCAAATACCATGAGTACATTTGATTTTTGTAATATCATATGTTAAAAATTCATGTGTTAAAGCCAAGTTCCCCTTTTGTTTCCTAACTTCACTTCTCCACCTCCGCTTGAACACATTTCTTGATGATCCACCTCTCGCGCTAGCATGTCGAGCCTTCGTGCATGAGGCAGCCATCGAGCCACCTCTAGCGGAGAGCCACCATGACTAATTTTGATTATTGTAACATCATATATTAAAAAATCATATGTTGAAGCTAATAATTCCCCTTTTGTTTCCTAAGTTCATTTTCGCGCCTTCGGTTGAACGTATTTCTTCCTGAGCCACCTCTCACACTACCATGTTGGGCCTCCAAGGTAACGGTCGAGATGCCTCTCATGTTGGGTGGTCATCGGTAGTCTCCTCTACAGCCGCCTCACACATTTGGGGAAGCCCCTATGCGAGAGGCAGCTCGCTAGCTGCCTCACTTGCTCGGGCGACCGTCAGGAATGTCTATACGAAGAGGCAGATCGAGCAGCCCCTGACAGTCACTTCTCACGCTAGGGTGGTTGTCGCCTCTATGTAATAGGTAGCTTAGTAGCCCCCTTATGCGTTGGGGCGGCCGTCGGGAGTCGCCTGCGTGAGAGGCGACTCACTGGCCACCCCAATGAATTGTCGCCCCTACACGAGAGGAGGCTCGTTGGTCGCCTCATGCGCTAGGGCGGCCGGTGGGGGCCGGCCCTGGGTGAGAGGTGGCCACAGTGGTCGCCCCTGCGTGAGAGGCGGCTCGCCAGCCTCCTCACGCGCTGGGCGGCTGCCCCTACGTGAGAAGAGGTCGACGAGCCGCCTCTCGCGCAGGGGTGACCATTGATGGTCGCCTCTACGCGAGAGGGTGGCTCGTCGATCTCCTCACGTGCTGGGGTGACTGTCATGGGCGCCCTGCATGTGAGGAGGTCGATGAGCCACCTCATGCGCTGAGGCAACCATCGGGGGACGCTCTTGCGCGAGAAGCAGCTCGCCTGCCGCCTCATGCGCTGGGGCGGCCGTTGAGGGCCGCATTTCACGCATTGGGCGGCCATCGATGGTCGTCTCACACGCGAGGGGGGGGGGCTTTGACAACCGCCTCTACGCGTTGGGCAGCCATTGATGGCGGCCTCGTGCGCTGGGGCAGTCCTCGACTGCCACCTTTGCACATGGGTCAGTCATCGATGGCCGCTTCACACGCTGGGGTGGCTGGCGAGCCGCCTCACATGCTGGGTGGCCGACGAGCCACCTCTCGCACAGGGGCAGTCTTGAGGGGCTGGCCCTGCGCAAAAGGCGGCCCTCGACGTCTGCCTCTGCGCATTGGATGACAATGAATGGAGAAATTAAATTATCATTTAAAAGGAGAACAATTATACAAAGGTGTATATTGCATGTTGCATTACTTGCTGCCGCCTTACAACATGGTGGATGATGTCCTTCCTTGTGGGAACATAAAAAACGTCATCATCTAAAACCATAGGTCCCTTATCCTCTCCAATTTGTAACTAGGTCAGCATACTGTCCTGCAACATTACCACCATGTAAGATTTTTTTTAGGAGATATTACAACAACATATATTTTTTTAAAAAAGTAAAGATTAACAAAATTTCAATATTAACATGAATAGACATTTTAGAGGAAGAGCTAATAATTGGGTTTATCAGACATCCTATATTGAGATTGTGCATTATGGATAGAATTATTTTTCAAAAAAGTTTCCACTTAATTGAAAGTCTTTTGTGTTAAGATAAGTAAATTTGGATTTGACTCTTATTGGGCTTTAAAATAATCTAAAACTCATTTAATTATGTATATTTTCTAAAGATCCCTGGAACTTATCGTAAAGTTTGTAATCGATTTGCACTTGAAATTTCCAAGAAAAGTTAAATAAATCTAAAAATTCAGCTTCATTACATTCCATAATAACTTCACAATGGTCTAATTTTCACGGCTCGTAACATGAATTTCACTGCTCTTACAGTGTCAAAATTGAAGTAAAAGTCATGTTTTCATGTCCCCATTACTCGGACAAATTTTTATCACAAAACTAAATATTCAATGGGTGGTTATGTGTCTCTCACAACCCTGACTTCATTACATGTCCATCATGATCAATTATATCCAATTTTCAGCTTTGGTTGCTTTCACTATTTTTTTATATAATGAGTCTACTTTAACTCAGCTTCGATGGTTTCATAGCTCTTTTTTCCGCAATAAAACATAAAACTTGTGTAGTTTTTCATTTTTATAAAATTAAATAAGCTCATAAATAATGCATGCTATATGAAAATGAATTCAAATAACATTAAATGCATGGTTTTTTATGCTGTATTTTTCATGCACATGTAGATTTTGGGGGCATTACACATACATCACATATCCATTTTGAAATAATATCCATGGAGAAAAAGCAGGAAGGTAAAGGCTCAATACTCCCAACAAAGTTTTAAACAATTACATACCAACTGCAATTCCCAAAACATCTGTTAGACAATTGAACATCTTGTAATTTCTAAAAGTAATTTGCACAAAATGATATCATCACAATTGTATAAAGCATGTCAAATTTTGGCCAAGAGAATAGTGAATGTAAGCCATCTACATCTTCCAACAACATTCATGAACATTCAAATTCTTAATAGGTAACTAGTAAATATCTCCATATGAATACAAATTAAGTTTGTAAACCCACTTTTAAATGACAAAAAATAATTGAACTCTTAATCCTAATAAATCTAAAAAGTTGTCCCGTAACCCAAAAATTGGACAAGCAAAAAGTTGAAAAAAAGCATTGATAACACTACCAAACAAACACAAGAAAAATCTGATGACATTTCATGGTTTCAAAATCTGTTGAACTAAAATATGAGGTACGAAAAAAATCTCATTCTACCAAAGAAAGTTTACGAAACATGATCATAACTGATACAAGGGTTGTAGTTATGAACTTGACAACATTTAGTAATCATTTTAACGTGCCAATAATAATCTATGCAGAAAGTTAAGATGAGACAAAGAAGAAGAGAAACCTTAACCGAGGCGGTATGCTTTTGAGCTGCCAAGAGGGATTCGGAGATCCAAGCCCGCGCCTATCTAAGATTAATCAACTTGCCTCGTGTGAGTTTCCACATGTGTTCCTCACTATTCTCTATTGTCTCTTCTTAGTCTCATCTCTTCTTTGTCTTCTTAGTCTCTTCCTCTTGGTAATGAAGAAGATGGGTTAGAAGAGGCGCAATAGTTGCTACTATTGTCCAACTAGCCGTCGTGGAGCATTGTTGTGTGCGTCGAAACGAGTGAGAGAGCACAAGAGCAGAAGAAACTTCATTTGCTCTATCAATTTGGGCTGAATTGATGATACACAGGCATTTTATGTGGGGCCCTATTTTTTAAATCGGAACCCAAAAGTGTGTCATGTTTTTTTTGTTATAATTTTTCCAATTAATTCTTTTTAAAAAAATAAGAAATAAATTATTTATTAAGTTACGAAGAGCATACTAAATATCTTGGATAAATTTCACTACATGTCCTTCAACTTTGGTCACTTTTTCATCACTATCCTTCAACTCCACTTTGTAACAAGATTGTCCTTCATTTTTTAACTTGTTTCACCAATTATCCTTTTCACTTGCGATGGATCGTTTCTCGGTTGCTAGATCAACATGACATCCACGCAACGATGTGCTCTCTCCTCCATGCAAGCATCTTACTAACGTGTCATAATGAAAAAAATAAAATAATATTAAGAATAATAATTTAAAGAATAAAAGCGTTGCCTTCGATCGACACGCCTAGAGAAATGGGGGGCCTCACTCCCTTTGCGACCTCCGAAATTGCAAATGGGGGGTGAGGCCCCCCATTTTTCTGCGACGGCGCGCGCAAGGAAAGGGGGACCTCGCCCTCCCTCCCCCCTCCCACACCTCCAGCGAGGTCGTAGATTTGGGGGTGGGGGAGGGGGGCGATGCCCCTCCATTTCCTTGTGTCGGCACACATAGGGAAAGGGGGGCATCACCCCCCTCCGCTAACTCCCACGAGGTTGTAGATGGGGGGTGAGACCCCCTCATTTTCCTAATGCGTGCAAGGAAAGCCTCCCCCCACCACACACCCCCCTCCTTGCGTGCGTTGAAGGAGTGACGCCTTTTTTTTTTAAATTATTATTTTTAAAATTCTTTTATGTCAATAATTTGTTTACGTGAAGGAGAAAGAACATGATCGTGTGGACGTCACATCAACCTAAAGTGACCGATCACAAGTGAAATAAATTAAAATGTGAAATAAATTAAAAGATAGAGAGTAGTCTTGTTATAAAATAAATATGAAGAGTAGAATAGTCTTGTTACAAAATAAATATGAAGAGTAGCACTGAAAATGTCAAAGTTGGAAAGTATTTATTGAAATTTATCTAAATACTCTCTAATTTTAGTGCGAAACATAACAGCCCAACTAAAATGTAAGTCCATCAAAAGATTAAAAAAGGGCATAATTGTAGGGGTGAAAATAGTTTTACTCACGTTTTCTCGTAAAAAAGATTGATCTTTATTTTTTTGTGATTTTTTAATGCATAAAGAAACACTCTTAATTTTTCCGAGAAAAAAAATCCAATCCAAATTAATTCAATTTTTTTCCGAAACCTGCTTTTAAATAATATTATTTTAAAAATATAAACATTAAATATATCATATAAATGTTTTATAAAATAGAATTTATTTCTAAGTTGAATATTTAATGTAAATAAATTCAAAATTATGTATTATTACATTACAATTGAAAATATTCTAATTATTTCATCCAAGATTTATTAAAATAGATTAATAACTTAATAATATTAAGTACAGCTGCATGATAATAAGTCAATAATATATCTAATCTCATGAATACGAGTAAGAGAAAAGGTACAATTATAAAATATTATTTAAAAATTAAACTAATAGTTTTATAAACGTATTTGACGTCCGATAATTTACCTAATTTAAATTGATGGAATTTTAATCGAGATCCCTATTTTAGATTTTTTTCGTATAAATTTTCGGTTTCGTTAGATTTTTCCGATGATTAAATTTCTACTTACACCCGTCACTACAAATATTTCAAATAATAATAATAATAATAATAATTGGATGAATGAATCACACTTCGGCACGTGGCGGAGTGTAGAGTGAAAAAGGATAATAAAGAATATTTTTGCCTCCCTCTCTTTTTTTTCTCTCCCTCACGGCCTCTTCTCGCGAGCGCGCACCAGCGGACAGACACTTCATCTCGCCGTCGTGTCGCCATCCGACCTCCGGCTACTCACGAGCGATTTCGAACTCCATCGGCGGTTGTGGCTCTACGATTCTGCTCCCGTAAGTCATTTTTCGGAACACGGATTGTAGAGGGACTTCGAGATTTAACTTTTAGATTTTGCTCGGTTTGGAATCTGACTTCAACTTTGCGATTTGGAACATCACCACATGTCTTTAGTGCCGCGCAAAAAATAGAAAGACGAAATCTTTAGTGCCGCAAAATGCTTGTCGTGTCTCCAGTGGTGGGCTACCGGCCAGCCCCATGCTCCATCGTCGACCGGGAATGTTCCAAGTTCCTCCTCCGTCCGTCTTGCTCCAGCTTAAGGGATGTTGCGGAGGCGCCGGAGGTCCGGCGGTCAGCGCCGAAGCTTCCGGCGATACGAGAGGCGAAGCGGGTGGTGCTCGTGCGGCATGGGCAGAGCACTTGGAACGAGGAGGGCCGCATCCAGGGTAGCTCCGACCATTCCGTGCTCACCATTAAGGGAGAGTCCCAAGCCGAAACCTCCCGCCAGATGCTCCTTGCTGATTCATTCGACGTTTGCTTCACCAGGTCCCTTTGTCCCTTCCTTCTTTGCCTTTTTTTTTTCTTTTACATTTTGCACTTGCCAAAGAACGAAACTTGTTATCTTTGGCTATCAATTCTCCTCTCCGACTCGGGTTAGATGCAGAAGTTGCATTTGTTAGCCTTCAGAAACTTTTTCCTCTGATATAGAAGGAGGATACAATTCATGTCGCCAGTTGATTGCTCAAAGCAGATTCATACAATCAAACTAAAACCATAAAATGAGAACAGAAGTGAACAAAAAAAAAGTCTCTAGATTGTCAGTTACCCGTTTATTTGATGATGATTGTGATAAGATAATGCTGAATTTCACATTTTCATTGCCAGTCCACTGAAACGATCCAGGAGGACAGCTGAGATCATCTGGGGAACTAGGGAGGAGGAGATGATTCCAGAGCATGCCCTCAGGGAGATTGATCTTTACTCTTTCCAAGTTAGTGTGCCTTCAGTCACGAAAATAGAGTTTTATTAAGATGTCTTTTTGTCAGTAGTTATGTATGTTAAGTTATTTCTTCCACTAAATTATCGTCTGAGTTTTGTTGATCATGCATCTTCTGGTTTCTGTTATTAGGTACTATCTCTATCAATTTATATCTCAGGGTCTGCTGAAGCAAGAAGGCAAAGAAAAGTTTGGTAGTGCATACCGTCAATGGCAGAAGGACGCCGCAAACTTTAGCATCGATGGCCACTATCCTGTTAGAGAGCTATGGGACAGAGCGGAGAGCTGCTGGAGCAAAATCTTAGCTCATGAAGGAAGGTCGATACTTGTTGTTGCTCATAATGCAGTTAATCAGGCTCTTGTTGCTACAGCAATAGGTTTGCAATTTCACTTCTCCTGAAGTTGAAGAACCATTTATTAAGTACAGCCTAGCAAGTCAGTTAGTGTCATTGTACCCTCATCACTTATCAATACAGGATTAGGCACACGATACTTCAGAACTCTGTTACAGAGCAACTGCGGTGTCACTGTACTGGATTTTACCCCAAATTTGAGAGGTGTTGCCCCACATATATGCCTTAATCGTTTGAATCAGGTGATGTTTCATTTATAAAACATCTGATCTGTAATCATGTGCTTGTCTTTTTTATTTCTAATAGAAAGTGTCCCAAGCAATCTGTTGATGCACATACCCTTTTACCCACAATTGTGAAAGCATAGAAAAATGAAATCTGTGACAGAAAGACCTTTATGTATTAAGGTTCGGGTTTATCATCATATACTCAATTTTGCTCATAGTGGAATTGCTTCAGCATGGGCATTCTTTGGCCAAGTATGTTTCTCTTTTGATCTGTGTTAAATTCTTGTGTTCCTCTTCTTTCATAGGTATCTACTTCGTTGTTCTGTTTATTGACCGATCATCAATGTTTTATTCCCAACGCAATCGATAACTAGTGAACTAAAGTTGTCGTGCTAAGTACTTATTTAAACACTAGGTGGATAGTATGAAATATCTTTTTATGGAGGGAGAAGACTACTATCCTGGCACTATTCCCTATCATATATCTGTATTACCTTAAAACTATTCTTTATGTGTTGGTGCCTTATTTTGTAAGCAATAGTACAATCATTGTTAACCACTAGGAGTAAGACACAATTTACACACAAATTGATTGGTCAAACTAAAGTAGTGATAACTTATTCTGGTGACTAGCAGTAGAATCTTATACTAATTCTTCAAAGCAATCCATACCCTTTTAACTTGGATGGTAGTGGAATATAAGAGGTCACTGGGAGGCATTTGATTGTCTGAGGACTTGATGAATGCTTTCAAACATCACTTTTTACTCCACCCATTTTTTGCAATGACATTGTAGGCTTCATGAATGATAAAATTTCCTCCATTTGTTTTAACAGGCATAAATACTATTATAGTTCATAAATAATAATATATAAATTTACTTCCTTGAGTGTAGAGTGGGTATGGAATGTCCATAAAAGTTATGCGAACTTGAGCACATCTATATAGTTCTTTTATGCACATAGACAATTTATCTATCACTGCCCAATTTGTAGCCTGGAAATTCTGCAAGTGACTTCAACTTATGCAAGCTCAACACTGTTATTTAGTCCCATGAATTACAAAAAACCAATATGTATGCGTTTAAAAATACTATTGCAGACGCCAAATTCGCCTATAGCTCCCGGAAGCTCAGGTGGAAGAAAAACTGCAAAGAGGATAATTTTAGTCTGCCATGGAGCCACACAAGGCAACACCAAGGTATGAAGACAGGTGATATTTTTCTTAAGCTGGTTTCTTAATCTTTCTTGCTCATTTTAAAAAGTGTTTGGCTAAGCATATAAGCCGGTCCATTTTGCTTATAAGTAGTCTCTAGTAAATATGAGTGTTTGGTATGTTATATTTTTTACTTATAAGTTGTAAGATCCACAATCTATAAGTTGAAAATAGCAAGTAGGGGGTCTTGTTCCATTTGTCTTAGTTGATAAAAAAATGCTGACACCTTATAGTGCAAATAAACATATAAAGCTAATTTTAAAATATAAGTGGTTACGCATTTAGAAAAATGTACTAATTGTAATAATAAGTTATGTACGGTAAGTTGTATAATTAAAAGACTAAATGTCCTTGAAATATGTAAATACAAAAAAATAATAAAAATTTAATCATAATGTACATATATCTAAATATTGTAATGATATGATTTACTATTTATATTTCAATATTGATATAAAATGTTGTAATTAAAAAACAATAAAAAGGAAGGGAAGGAACACAACCAAAGAAAAAAAACAAGAGACAAGAAGAGTTATTCAGTGACAATGAATGACTTATAAATAAATATAAGTTTTTTATGAAGGCAAATAGGATGTGTTTGACATCCATAATCCATTTTATTATGAATCTTTACAAGAGAAATATGTACATTGAGGATATCAACTATAGTTAAACCATTCTGAAATGTAGCCGCTCACCATGGACACTTTATTTTCGGTATAGAAACACGTTCCAAAATATAAAATCATTTCGCTATCGCCACGATAGCCATAGAAGGCAGGTTGAAGTAATCCTTCTTTGGTTAGACATGTGTAGGCACCCCCTTCCGAATCATCTCCTCTGAAAGATCTCTAGAAACTTGTTTCTGACGACATATTCAACACAGTTGCATGCATAACAACCCAAACCTTTCTTGTAATAATGCAAAATAAGTGATTGGAATGCTCCACGTCAATCTGGCAAAGAGCACTAGTTGCATCATCAATTGTAACCCACCTCATCATATAGGATCTTGTAAGCCGCAATAACCAAGAAAAAACTGACCCTTGGAGGAATCTTAAGCTTCCATATCAGCCGACAGTCCATTTTTAAGTCCATCTCTCTGAGTTCTATCCTCTATTGGTTTATAAACTGCTTCGAACAGAAAAATGACCAGAATTCCACTTCCACCCATCCCTTTTTTGTAAAATCCAAGGAGAATTCATTGGCAATTTCTAAGCACATGTGTGATTTCTTTATCGATTTGTTCCAGGATGATCCTTTCTCCATTCTGCAATCTGACCGCACAGCATCGTAGAGTCTCCATATTTCTGCCCCCCATGGGGCATCGACCACTTTTGCTTGGCGCGATTCATTAATCGGCACTGCTCCACGTTGTTGTGGATTAAGCAGCACTGATTTGTCTTGTCCGTGGAGTTGAGGCTTCCTGGATGGACATGTTGCCATTCTATGCCCTAATCTGTCACATGTTAAACATTTGATTGGGTTCCTGCACTCCTGAAAATGACCCCAATTCCTGCAGCCATTGGATCTGTCGATTCCCCGTATGAGTTTTTTGCCGAACCTGATGTGTCCATCCATCACCTTCGGTCCTCCAATTCCTTCTCGACATTTCTCCAGTATAAAGAAATATAAGTTGGGTATCCTGCGTATTTTTTTTTTACTTGTAAGTTGACAAAATAAGAACTTATCTTTGCAAATGTTTACTAACCAAATGCAGAGAAAATTGTTAAATGATTTACAAGTCATTTTGTCTTGTTTGTAAGCTTTGTTAAACACCCTCTTATAAGTTATTTGGACCGAGTGGCTAACTTATTATTATAACTAATAACTTTTCAAAATATTTCCACTACAAAAACAAAAAACTTCTTTTCCTTCATCATCCCATTTTTTTCTCATTGGAGTGCTGACATATCTTGATCACGATGATACTAAATTGGACAGTCACCCTCCATATTTGAGAAACAATGGCATCACATTGCCATCTCCCCTGAGAGTATATCCTTAACCTTTTTTATTTCATCTTTTATTTAATTAAGTATTTTATATATTAATATTGATATACATTAAATCATACAACTAGAATTTTTTATTTAATTAAATTAATTTTTTTGTTTGTAAATTTACAGGGCATTTGCATCTTTTAATTTTAGAAGTAACTTATTAGTCATTTTATCACCAAACAGTAACAACTTATTGTTATTATCAACACATTTATTCGAAGATGTAACTTCAAATATTTTTAGAATCAGCTTCCATACTTAGAAATGTTTATCAACGCTCTAATTAACAACATTTTTTTATTAGTTAAACCAACAGGTATGTTTAATAATATAATTATATGGGTTTACAATTTCAATTAGGATCCAAACAAAGAGTGTGCTGTCATAGTCAGCATCTGAATAGTTTATCTTTCTCTTAGTATGTTTGTCTTGGTACTAATGCAGTTGTAGTCTTGCTACTCTTGTAATATAGTTATTCGGAGGTTTTGGTTTATTATACAACACATTATGTAACTCCTTGAGAGGAAAGTGAAATGGCCAATTGAGGAATTTTTTGTGTGGGAGGAAAGTTAATTTCACAAAGATCATCTTCACACATGTTAGGTCATCATATATGTTGGTAACAGTGAATCAGATCTAACTGTCCTGTATTGGGAAGCATCATTCTCTGTATTTCAATGTTTGAGAGGAGCCAGTATTATAAAGCAACAAACTGAGCCAAGCCTCAGTCAAAAGACATGCTAATATTTGTTCTTGAAATCTTCCTTCCGGAAGAGAAGCTTATGATGTCATGCTTACGGGTGCTTTTACAAGGTATATTCCACTATTTGCAGGAGCGATATTAATATGTTTTGATCCTTTATTTTTCAGGTTACCTTTGGTAACATGGGTTATGAACCCATGAATATGCTTGGAGTCATTCAGGTATGCGGCTTCAGTATTGTATTGCTACTATTTTATCATTAATGGGACTGATCTCATCATTTTTTCCACATTTTTACTGTAGTCCCAGAAAACTGCAGAGTTACTATTAGACTTGAAGCTCAATCGCATAATTTGTAGCCCACGAGTTGCTTCAGTAGACACTGCCGTGGCTATATCAGAGGTAGATGCATCTTGAACAGTCCTCTGAATCGTAGTTGAGTTGATAAAAATCACATGTGCTTTTCTTTCTAAGTAGGCGATTTGGTTTTAGGTTCAAGAAGCTGCAGATTGTTTGGGTGCGGATTGTGTCCCTCGTTATGTTGAGGTGAAGAAGATGCTAGAGCTTGAACTTGAGTCAGTTTTGCCACAAGCAAAAAAGGTAGAAGTGTAATGTGAACTTACTTCTGCCAAGGGAACAAAGAAGTATGCAAGGTACAAACTAATATGATTTTTTGCTCCTCTGCAGAATTTGATGAACGATGCTAAGACAGATGGCCTTGATAGTTGGGCATCAACAGATTTCTGGAATCAGTCGAAGGAAGCATGGAAATCCTTGCTAAATGAATTATCCGATGAAACAGAAACAGAAGAAAATGTGGTTGTTGTAGGGCACCCTGCTGCTCATACCGCGTTTCTGTGCCATTGTCTCAAGCTGGGGCCAGAGTGGATGGGAGCTTTCCATCTTGATACTGGTAGCATCAGCGTTATCGATTTTCCAGATGGCCCTGCAGGAAGAGGCATTGTCCGATGCATAAATTACACAGCACACTTGGGAAGATGGTCCATACCGGTCACAAGAACAACTACAAACGATGAGGAGTTCTAACTGAACTTGCTGGTACTGCTCTCTTTCTTTACGTGTGCAATTGTCTTTGAAGTAATAAATATTGTTAAGGAACTGCTGCTATATGAAATTGTATATACAAAAGAGGTAAAGCCTCCTCCACTCAAAATGGGGGAGTTGCATAGATACTTAATTCCTTTATCAATGCTGAGAATTCTGATGGATGTTCAGCTTAGAATACCAAAGCGACTTTGTGCATGTCCATTAATACCTTTCCCACTGTTGCCGTGGATAAGTAGAAGTTTGTGATGGTGTTGTTCTGGATCAAATTATAAGAACTTCTCCTTAGGCTGCGTTGCTGGTTGGTTCTAAATTCAATTGCTGCAGAATGATTATAAAGTATTCAGAAAGAAAGAGATGCGGAAACGAAAGAACAAGAGATTACTATGCTCTTTATTGTTTGTAGTTCTGCTTTTGTCATAACAGTAACATAATGCGTTTCACATTTAAAATTACATGAAATGATGCACTTAATTTCAGTAAGCACGGTGAGGAAAACATGTCTACACGAATTTGGTAAACATTAAATTTTTCTGGTTGGTGTGTGAGAGAGAGAAGAGGTGCTTCCGGTTGTAGAAGAAACCGAGAAACTTACTTCCGTAGGGCAACCAAAATCTGGAGGCTTCATGTGATTTCGATTCCAGCGCTGTGATTGTGATTCCAGTTTTTGTGAAATTGGATTACTGTAGCAGGTGTACAATTTTTTCCCGTGGCAGTGATTTTTTTTTTTTTTGCATTTGCTTTTTTTTCTTTTCTTATTTTCTCACTTACACCTTATCCTTATAAAATAATTTATTTATTATATATAAAATAATTTTAATAATTAATATAATATTATTTATAACTTATTATTTTATTAAAAAATCGTATTTTCTTAAATAAATTTAATTTTAAAAACTTTTTTGGATTTAAATAATATATTTTAACAAATTTTTTCCATAAGAAATTTTATTTTTATTAATAATAAATTATACTTTATAATTATAATAATTATTTTTTATTTAAAATCTATTAAAAATTTATCTATCACATTAATTTTTTTTTATTATATCAACTTCTTAATTCTTCATCGTTACGTTTTAATCTATTCAAACATATATCGAACTACTCTATCAATTCGATTATTCATCGAGAATTTAAAAGAAATCGCGATTTTATTTCCAAACGATACCTTAAATTGCCTTCAGCTTCAGTCATAAAAAACAGTTCTTTTAATTGGAGTGCGATGAGCTGGATTTTATGTTCTCTATTTTCCTGTCCAACACAAATGCCGTCTACAAATTTGTGATTAATCAATAATTTGCAGGTGTTACTCTTTCGGTGCATGTTTTCCGACGCCCTCTTTTTTTTTCCCCTAAATCTCAAACCTTTTTTCTTTAAATACGACATATGCATGACTGTAATAAGTATATAGCATGACACATCCACATACAATGACGAAATGGTTGTCCACTCCAAAATGTTAGGTGTAATATAAGATAAACCTTGAAAAATGTGATAATTTTAAAAATCAAATATGAAACTATTAACATTCAGAAAGAATAAGAATATAATCCTTAGGTTTTTTTTTTCTTCTTTTGTACGTTCTAAGTATAGAGGTCTCCGATATTAAAGGTACTATTATTTGACTAATTATTTTTCGATATTAAAGCTACTATTATTTGACTAATTCAAAATTTGAATGAAGGAACCATAAATATACTTTCCTCCAATCAAAGTGGTGACTTGAACATGACCATTTAAACTTTTTTTTTTTAATTCCATCCTGTCGACTTAGTTCCATTGTGGCAATGATTGTTGTTTTGTTTCTATTCATCTCTCGTACCAAATTATTGATACTGGTTTCATCGTCGTCGTTAATAATTTATATCAGGAATCATATATTATATTTCATCCGACATCATCGTAAAATCCAATTTTGTGATATGTCTTTTACGTATATAATTTAAGTCTTTAAATTCGCCTGCGCTTGCAAATTATGTTTCTTATTAATACCTCCGTTCATTGCACAATTCTATGAACATAATAAAAAAATGCGTTGCCAAAAACTGTGTAGAACATGGAAATAATTAATGCATGGACAGTTGCAAATGCTTTCCACTTGATTTCTACTGTGTTCAAAAGAAGCCAATGTGTGACGAGATTGTAAGATGGTGCAAATTTACATAACTGTAAGGGGGTACAGTTAGAAGGGATGAACCTAAGTTTAATTATAATGGATGCGTTTAAAATTTTTACATCATATTTGAATATATTTTTTATTAATTTAATTAAGAATATGTTGAGCCCCATAAGCCTATAATTTGATGGATCAAATTGATAATTTTGAAGGAGTTAGAAATAATTATTTTCATTCTAACCTTATTTTCTTAATGAAATAACAAATTTCTTGAGAATAATAAATATATTTATCAAAGTTAATCTTTCCTAATTCGTATACTATATTTTACATTCAACCAAACATATACACGCTCAACTTCATCAACCTTTACTCTAATACTCCATTCTACCGTCCTTTGTTCACCCCTCTATCGTTAGAAAATCAAACACACCCAAGTCTTTTGACCTACAATATTCTTCTAGACTGCGTTTGACAGCACGGAACAAATCAAATGTTCCGACTATTTTGCCAAACGCATTCATGTGACGGGAATATTTGGCCAAATGTTCCATCCGAAAGTTTTTGTCGAAGGCAAGAACATTTATTTTTTTTCAATTTCATATCATTTCAGCCGTCTTTTTTGACTTTTTTTTTAAAATTCATCAATTTTTTAATTATTTTATAATGTTTGGGTTATATAATTTAGAATATATTAATACATTATTAGGGATATTATAAAATAATTTATTAAATGCTATTAATTAAAAATTATAAAATAATTAGTTCTAATAATAAATAAAATTTTTATTAATTAAACTATTCAATTATTTTTTAAAAAAAATATATTATATTTGCATATTAAAATGTATGTAAATTGTAATATTAATAATATTTAAAATATTTAATCAAAATAAAGAAAAATAATATTAATAATATAATGATTTACGTAAATTATAATATTAATAATATATTCTTATTTATTACAATTTTATACTTCATATAATAATAAATTATATTCTTAGTTCTTCTTTTTTATTTAAACACTCACTAAAATTTATTCATCACATTAATTTTTTAAATCCTCATCATTACACTTTTTCATCCAAACACAAACCCAGATTTTTCTATCAAATCAATTAATTCTCGAGAATTAATATTATCTCAATATTTCCATACTAAACGCAGCCCTAGAGTACCCATTAAGAAAGAGAAAAAAATAATGAAAAAAATGGTTCTATTCCTGAGTACCATATAACAAAGGAGAAAAAAAAAACAAAGAAAAAAGTATACACAGAGCCGAGTCTGGCGCCGTAGATTACTCGTGAAGCACGAAAAATTGGAGTTGCGTGTCATGTTTGATTGATGTTGTTTTCATTCTTTCTTCTCTTAAGATCATCATTAAACATTTCACGTTTTTTTTTTCCTTTTTTTGACGAAGACTTCAATGTGCTGCACCACTATAGTACTGACACATGCATGCATGCATATCTTAATTAAATTAACTATATAAGCTGGCATAATTAATGTTAAATGATATTAAACTGCGCAATCGATCCATCTACCTTTACTTATAATTAATTATCGGTGGATGTCGTAATATCTTATATTACATATATATATATACACACAAAAATGAATATTTATTTATATAACTTACCTTCTGATCTGGCATATGTATTTTGCGGATCAATGGGCAGTACGTGTAAGTCTGTGGGGAGAGAGAGAGAGAGAGAGAGAGAGAGAGAGAGAGAGAGAGAGAGAGAGAGGAACATGGGGTTGGTCGCCGGTGTTATTTGGCTAATCAAGATGAAAACAAGAGTTGGCGTGATGGTCAGTGGATTAGGGGGAGAGGAAAAGACAAGTGAGGAAGGAATAACCGACAACTTATACTTGTGACAACTATGTATATAATATAATATATGATATATGATAATGTGTCTACCTACTTATTTATAATTATTATATGTTATTATAAAACGTGCATGTCAACATCTAATTATGCTCCCAAATTCTATGTACATATTTTTATGTGCTCGCATATACGCACCAACCTTTTCTTATTGCTTTTTTTATATATATTTGCATGAATGAGGTTCTTAATTTCATTACGAATTGTGGTTTACTTTTTATCTCAAGAGAGAAGCTTGCATTATATTAATATAATATAATATAATATAATATAGATTTTCGGAACTAACAAAATAAAAAAAAGAGATGGGTCCGAACGACGTCCATCTCCTGCGCACTGCGCAGAAAGTTCCAAATTAATCAAGGACTTGCGGGATTTCGGAAGTTTCAATTGCACATGCGCAGCCATCACTACAAATAAGATTTTTATATTTGTGAACGGGATGTTCCATAAAAAAAAATTAGTATAGAAACTGTAACAAATAATATTTTAAGACAAAATTTTGGGCTAAACTAAAATGTCCAAATAAATTATTTGCAAATTGTATATCAACTATATATATATATATATATAATTGACTGATGCAATTAATGCATCATATATATATGTATATAGGAAGAATTATCGGTGGCCGTAGGATCACATGGGCACAACACACAAGAGTCCAAAGATGATATTTGCATTGTTGATTAATTCCATACTGACACAAAGATGATAACACATATAATATGGGTGGTGAATTATTTGGCCTTATTCTACTACTACACATTTATAATTTTTACATATTTCATGTCAGACAATTAATTTCTGTGTGTCAATTAATTTTCAGCACTCTCATCCTGCAGCAGAGGCAGAGGCAGAGGCAGAGGCAGAGCCACTTTATATCAAGTTAATTACCTTCCTAGCTTGGCTATCTGCATGCACATGATTTCTCCATTAAATTTAATCATATATATATGTATATGTATATATATAAACAGAATTGATTAAGCTTGAATATAGTATTTTATAGTAATTAATAACTATATATGCACGGTGTTCTATCTGGATGATTTCTGTACATGCACATAAAAAAAAAGACATGATTTTTAATTAATTTGTGAAGTGTGAATGGCCCATAGATTCACTTGCTTGATTGCATGCATGCATTTTCTGATCAGGAATTGGTTGGGAAATTTATTTGTTCCGTTCATCTCTCCTCATTAATTAAACACATGACATGGCACATGCATGCAGCTGATCGGATATCGTATATGCTACTACTGTACATATATACTATTGGGACCAAAACTTATACGTACTTGTCCACTGTATACATACGTACGTTGCTCGAATTGACTCCAATTAATTAATCAATTGGCTAGCTGGGAGTGAGATAATTTTGACCAAAACTTACCCATCACTCTTGTACATATATACATAAATAAAGACATATACATATCCATAAATATATATATATATATATATAGTGCTGAGATCGATAATTTGTCTAATCCCTCCTCGATCCATAATTACCAATCAAGTTCTCTCTTCTAATTTAAGTCTCTCTATATATGCAATGGATCTCGAAGATGTGTTACATGATATATAGTCTATACATTAATACATACGATATGTTTTTTTTATTTACATTTACGTGCATGTTAATTATTATTCATTCAATATTAACTTATATCGTTGGGATTGTTGTTCTGGGATCAAGCGCCACATAAATTGACCGTATCCTACTACTATCTCCACAGCTTGATTATCTACTACTACTATCGCCACATAATATATATATATATATATATATATATATATATATACTTAATTAACTAGCTTCAGGCTTTAATATCCTCCACTATTTGATTTTTTTCCATAATCCATTAGTCGATATTCATTCAAGAAGCAACATTAATTATTCAATTCATACGATACTATTGAACACATTAGTCTTTGATCGCCTATCTAATAATAACATATGAGATTTTTAATAAATTTTTTTTATATTCATATATTCAAACTCGAGATCTTACTTAATTAAACAATGAGGAATCACTTGGAGATGATATCTCCGCAAGTACAAGCAGCCCCTATAGACACTTAACTTCAAGGTGGATGAAAGTTAATTTAGTGGCATTCATGATCATGAAGTGCTGAGTATATACGTTGAACTTTTGATAATATACATGCAAACAATAATCCAAAAGTAAATAATTTGATTCCTCTTGTGATGGCTGGATGCGTGAACATACATCATTAATTCCTCTCATGTGGCTGTGCCTTTTCCAGTCGGTAAAATTAATTAAAAGCTTCATGTCATGCATGGCGATGGTGGACTGGACAAGACATGCAGGAGAGTTTGGGAATTAAATGGAGAAGAGCCTCAAGTCTGTGACGCCCATTAATTACCACACTGGAGAAATTAAGAAGGTCGTGCTTGATCTGTTTTTGTTTTCTAATTGAGCGAGAGCGATCCAGCAACACAAGTTATTGGCAATGAGCGGGTCCGATCTCCTTTTCCTAGAAAGAAAATATCATGAAATTCTTATCTGCGGATCGAGTTCATGCAGTTGGCAGAAAAAAAAAGTGGGTGAAATTGTTGCTGGCCACCTAATCAAGTTTGTTTTGAATAAGCAATGAAAGTATTATAGTCGAGACAACTTGTCGAGAGTCGCTCATATGGATTTTCAATCACGGACATGACGGGAATGCTCAACAAGTCATCATGGGACCGTATCATTAACACGTTGAGTCGTCATGCGTGAGCATAAGACGCTTGAGCATTAGACATCCGAATGGTCATTCGGAGTATTTCGGAACACCGGAAAAGGTCAACAACGTGGATTGTGAGTCATATTTAAGGTCAAACATTAGAATTAAGAAGCTTGCTTGTATTACATTACGTAGAACCATAAGATATATATGGGCTTAGGAAGGCCATTCTGCTCTAACTCCGTGATCTTCTAGTGTAGCTATTGCCATCATCGTCAGAGCTTCATCGCAGTTGTCTCTTGAGCTTTATCACTACCGGAGCTTCATCTCCTGCAACCAATCAGTGGCAACAAGTGATGACAACATCAACCAGTATTGAACCATTCATAGCTGAACTAGCGTTGTGAACCAGACGATGCTGCTCACCGGTAACCCTGCAGACTGATTTCGCAACGCATGATTTTTCCCATCGCGTGTCTATTTTGCATTGGAGGATCATCATCGATTGGAAAGATCGTTCTTTTAGGCTGTGTTTGGCATAAGAATTTTAAGTTCTCGTTAGTTCCTAAAAACTAATCGATTTGATAGAAAAGTTTAGGTTGATGTTTGGATGAAAAATGTAATGATGAGAATTTAAAAAGTTGATTTGATAGATAAGTTTTAGTGAGTGTTTGGATAAAAAGTAAGAACTAAGAATATAATTTATTATTGTATAAAGTTTAAAATTATAGTAAATAAAAATATTATACATATTTATTTATTTAAAATAATAATTACTAGCACATAAAACTATTATATGTAATTATTTATTTAAATTTTTATTAAAAATAAGTTGTGTTGCAATATATTAATATTAATTTTGATTAAATATTTTATATGTTATTAATATTATAATTTACATAAATCTTAAGATCAAATATAATTTTTCTAAAGATAAATGAAAACTTTAATTAATAAAATTCTGTTATATTAAATATCATATTATACATAAGATTTTACATTAATTTTATTTAATTTATTATAATACAACAAATATAATTATAGTGTTTACATCATTTGAATTTATTATATTATAACACTAAGTAAAATATCTTCACTAATTAATAAAATATTTTTTAATTATTAGAACTAAATATTTGATAACTTTAATTAATAAAATTTAAAAAATTAATTTATAAGCTGAATAATAATGTATTAATAAATAATATATATATACATTAAAAAATAATGAAAAGTCAAAATAAAGTAAAAAAAAAAATTCTTACTTCCAACAAGAACTTTTCGTTGAAACTTTTATCGAACGTGACGAGAACTTAACAAGTTTCTATCACGTAAAGTGTTTGGCAAAAAATTTCAGTACTTGACAAAGTTCTGCCTTATCAAACATTACCTTAGGATGACTTGGGAAGACACTCATTAAACCCTTATTTTTTTTATTTTCTAAATATTCTTTTGTCCCCTTTCAAACTCTAATCAAATTCTTTATCCTTTAATTATCTAATTAAATTTAATAAGATATTATTTTAATAGTCAAGAAATTAATCTCGAGGCCTTATAACTTTTGAGTATATATATATATATATATATATATATATATATTCTTGCTCCCTTATCAATTTCGTAATATATACTCAAGAACAAGCAATAGTACTACAAAATCTTTCAGCAGACACAACACAGGGATAGTTCTGACTCAATTCTTTCTTGTAAGCAACCCATAAATATCCATCCTATCTCTTCTTGCTCGTCTGTGACTAAATAGGAGCACCATATATTTTCCTTCTTCTTGTTAATCTCCAATGGTTAATTATATAAATATGAGATACAGATCATAAGCAAGTAAAATGGAGAGGGGAGGCATCCCAAATGAAAGCCAAAAAGTAGTAGACTCAGCAGCACAAGCCAAGGCAAAAAGGATTCTTCCAAAGCGTCCCTTTCTTTCCTTCCTCCCTCACTTCCATTTCAGATAGATTCAGACCCACAGAGAGGGGGGAGAGCACCTTTTCCCTTTTGGTTTGGGTTAAAATTGAGTGATCTCAGAGTTTATGTAGTGAGTTCAGTTGAGCATCTCATGGATGCTGCAGCATCCATCATTCTCTTCATCTTCTTCCCCATTTTGCCTTCTCACCTCCCCCGTCTCCTCCTCCCCTGCTTCTGATCTCTCCTCCCCAACAACAACGACAAAGGAAGGAAAAAAAAGAAGCGACAAAGGATGGTGACCAAAGCCAAAAAGAGCAGCTTCATCTCTAGCCTCCTCGTCCCGCCATCCATGAAGGACCTCGCCTCCTGCTTCAGCGAGCACGCCGTCAAGGTCTCCGACACCTCATGCTCCGCCAGCAGCAGCGGCGAATCCACCATGTTGGACGCTGTCGCTGCCGCTGCCGCCTACTCCTCCGCCGACGGCTGTAACGCTTCCGTACTCACCGCAGTCACCTGCCTCTACCGCACCAGGCTGTCCACGCGTAAGGAGCTCCTCGTCAGGGTCACCTGGTCCAAGAGTCACGTCGGCCCCGTGTTGTCTATCGGCGTCGACGACGAGCCCTCGCTCCGCAGCTGGAAGCCCAACGCCGAGATGAACTGCCAGCTGCTGAGGAGGAAGAAGGGCAACCGCTCCTACGTATCTGGGAGCACCGTCGTCGGCCTCCACTGGGACGTCTCCACCGCCAAGTACGGGTCCGGCCCCGATCCCGTCGAAGACTTTTATATTGTCGTCACGCTGAACGCGGAGTTTGGCCTCCTGCTCGGCGACATGAGCGAGGACTACGCCAAGAAACTCGACGACGGGAGCCCCGTCGCGGATTTCTCGCTGGTGAGCCGCAAGGAGCAGGTCGTGGGCCACGCCTACCACTCCACCAGGGTGCGCTTCTGCGACAGCGGCGCGGACCACGAGGTCATCGTCAGGTGCGCGGCGCGGGATGTCGCGGATGCCAAGGAGAACACGGAGCTCTCCGTGTTCATCGACAACAAGAGGGTGGCGTACGTCCGGCGGCTCCGGTGGAATTTTCGGGGCAACCAGACGGTCTTCATCGACGGCTCGCCGGTGGACATTATGTGGGACGTGCACGACTGGCTTTACAGCAACCCGTCGGGCTACGCCGTCTTCATGCTGCGGACGAGGCGCGAGTTGGACAGCAGGCTGTGGATGGAGGAAGAGGAGACCGCCGCGCACAGAGACAACTCCGCAGCATCGCCCTTTGTGGGCTTCTCCCTCTTGATCCAAGCCTTCAAGAACCCTTGATGCAGAAGCTTTTCATTCACTAATTATTATACTGGCGAGGACTGGTTCGGTTGTCCTGTCTTTTTAACTCTCTGATTCATTCCATCAACTCTTTCACAGTAGTTCTCATTATTCTTCCAATATGTTGGAGATAAATCTTCTTAGGGAACAGCTTGTTCTACACATGTGAGTTTCAGAAATGTGAACTATAAGGCTAATCTAATTCTATTCTTGTGTCATTTTAGGCTGTCAATCAATTTGTGCAATCATTTTTTTAGGCCCTGCAATAAGTTGTATGCAAAGATCATGAGTAAACCCACATCAGAATAAACGATAAATCTTGGTGTGTACTGAAAAGATTTCAAGCCACAATGTCCTTTTTGTCAAATTTTCTCTGTCTTTATCTGTCATCCCTGTGGCAATTTTTCTGAACCTCAAAATTTCTTGCCACTTATCTCATTTTGTTTCCTGTGGTGATCAGAATTTTGTCTTCTCAGTATATTTTGATATACAGAGCCTTATATTGCTTCAGTGTTGCAAATTTGAATTATGTTCTATGATTTGAGGAGAAAAAGGAATGATCAGAGATTTCTCAGCTGTTAATCTTTTCAGTGATATGGCTACTTTTCCTGCAGCTGATCAAGTTTTGAAGATTAGGGGGGAAAGTAACTAAAAAAGCCTGCAGGTTTTCATGTGATGTACAAACAGTTGTGAGAATTAGGTAACACCTTTGTAAATCTGACTGCTCAGATCGTATCCACCATACAATTTTGTTGCATACTTCCATGTGATTGCTACAGAAGCTTTGTGACCCTGTGGTCACGATCCATCTGGGCCAGCAAGAAGTTAGACAGGTACGTAAGGAACTGCAAAGATATTTGAGGAGAAGATGTCATATTACCAAGTCCAAGTTGAAGTTAATACTGCTGGTAATAGATTCTGAATGCTGAAAAAGTATGCATGTTGGATATGCACTAGGAGGAGGCAACAGACAAAAAAATTCTCCCCTTTCTGCGCTCGTGTTTGGATGTTAGATTGAGCCATCATTTTCCTTACTTTTTTTTTCTCGATAAGATGCAGCACACATCATATTCAATGAAAAGATTAATGGGTGAAAAAAAAAGACGTGTATGAAAAGTTTATTGATCATTTTGGTGCTTCTCTCAGACTAAGAAAGCCCCAAGATGGGGGACCCTGTTGTGGATGTGTAAATTACAGTGATCATGTCAGAGAGCTGCGAACTAACAGCATTCGGGTGGGGGGTTGAGTTCTTTGCCTGGAAGCAAAGAAATCTTCTTCTCCTCGTTGGCTAGCCGGCCAACTTAACCACATTAACAATACAAAACAGCTGCTGTAATTGGTATATATATATGTATGCATCCATCTATTCACTTGTCTCGTTAATGCTTGTTAGATACACTAATATCACCGGAGTGGTAGCTGACAGACAAACATCGACCGTCCGTCTCTTTGTGCCCTTACCTTGTGAGCTAAGAATGTTCCTGATCCCCGCCCCAACCCCACCCACCCACCCCACCCCCCCCCCCATGTGTGTGCTACTTGCATGTGTGGCCCCTCATCCCTTGCATCAAAGCAGGGCTTCTTCACAGAGCACCACCACCTTCCTAAATGTCATGCAGAGTTTGTACTTCCCAACAATCTTCCCGTTTCTTCACTTCATGTACTTTTAATTTACTGATTGCTTGGTATAATTAGTATGTCAAAAGATGAAAATGGACTTTTATTTCAGCTGAGATAAAAAGCTCCTCCAAAGTAAAATAATCGTCTAATCATTATCGGCATCAAAATACAAATGACTATTTTTTCTAAACAATGAATTAAATGTATGAATGTGTTCCAAGGCGTTTTGATTTGATTGTGTAAATCTTGATAAACAATTGCTACTGCAGAACTAAAAAGACAAATGTGACAGCTCAAGGAAAAAAAAAGTCGAAACTATGCAGTAACTTCACCAACTACTGATATTTCAAGCACACCAGCTGATGAAAGTAGTCATCTTACCAAATCATCGTTTAAGCAGAAGGTGACAAACAATATAAAAACTTGATTTAAACACATGACACTAGCAACTGTCTAAAATTGTTGTCATTACAATAAAAAACACTTTTTTTTTGCATGAACATAAAGCAAATAAGCTGATCAATTATATGTTTTAAGTCACAAAGTGTTTTCTTTGCTTGGAAACGTATGCTTCTGGAGGAAAAGAAAGCATAACTATATAAAGAAGAGGAACGGAGAGACTATGTAGTTTCCTATCGTCCTAATTACCGAAGGAGGCTTTCTGTGAAACAAAAGATGCAGACCCAAATGCAGACACGGGAACAGCAGCAGCAGCAACAACAACAGCAACAGCACCTTCAGCGAATCCGGAACTCCGGGCAGAGCCACAGGGAGAGTCCTTCAAATGAGAATGCAGAAGATGATGAGTCATCAAGGTCAGCTCTCTCTGTCTTCCGGGCGAAGGAGGAGCAGATTGAGAGAAAGAAATTGGAGGTCCGAGAAAAGGTTTTTGCTCATCTGGACAGAGTGGAAGAGGAAAGCAAACGCTTAGCTATGATCAGAGAAGTAAGTTACAAATACCTCAAACTTCATGCCTGGATTAGATAAGGATCATAAGTATACATTTGAGAACATGTCAAGTTATTCTAGTTCTTTTTCTGAAACAAGTTGTGATAAATTTTCATAAATGAAAAAAAAGAGACAGAAATCAGTGATATATTTCTCATACAAGAACAAGCAATCAGAAAATAGCAATATGCTATGAAGCATACATGTAAATGGTAGGAAAAATCAAAATTAAGATTTGAAAGCCATTTTGGTTATTGTAATGCGAATTCCCACTAGATGAGATAATTCCCAGCTTTATCACATGTATACACGTAACATGATATTTCTTTCTAGGACATGAACATGTAATACTTCAGCAGCTGAAAGTACAGTTAATCATTTCATATTCCTTTCAGCATTGTTTCTCACCTCCAGTGTTTATCAAGAGGATACCTCGGTTGTCATTACATTAAACTCATATGAATAATATCTGGTAGGAACTTGAAGCAATGCCAGATCCGACGAGGAAGGAAGTTGCGACAATTCGCAAGAAGATAGATACTGTCAACCGTGAATTGAAGCCTCTAGGAAAAAGTTGTCTAAGAAAGGTAAAATATTAGATTGTCCAGTGACTAAAAGATCCCCACATTCTGTGCTTTCAAAACAAACATATGATTTCCTTCAAAACAAACATTCTGTACTATTCATTCAGGAGAAGGAATATAAAGAAGCGGTTGAAGCCTTCAATGAGAAGAACAAGGAGAAGGCTCAACTAGTGAACAAACTGATGGAGGTGAGTTCCTTCAGGTTTTGCACTACGAACTGATTCATACTTTCATGTAAAGTTGGAAGCGATTGAATTCTCGATCTGACACTATTTCACATGTCGCATTAATTGACTGTGTGCTCATGCTTTAATCTTGTTTTAATCTTGTTTCTGAACAGTTGGTCAGCGAAAGCGAGAGACTACGGATGAAGAAGCTGGAGGAGCTGAATATGTCCGTAGACTCCCTTTGCTGAGTCACTGTGCAGACTAAAATCACCTGCAACCTTGTAATCCGTTGGTATATGTCTGATTAAAATGTAGCGGTGTTTGGTTTGAGTGTTCTTTTTGTTAACTTCTTGAGTGCATGCAATGCATTCTGGGGTGAGTTCTTTTTAAAATGCATGGTCCATTAATTCCCTGTGTAGAATGACAAACTTGCATAAGTATATATGAACGGCTCATTGGACATCTTTCTATATGTAATTTATCAACAAGTATTTCCTCGGGATTAAGTAAGAGTCTCGCTGTTGACCAATGATACAATGGCAGCAAACGAGCACGAACTTAAAACCATTGTTGTCTCGGCCCGATCCGGACCGGTGTCCAGCCATATAAATAATTTACAGGACACTCAAACCCATTTTATCGGATCAAACTTGGATTCAACGAATTCATTTGGTCGAGTCAACATCAAACAAATAATTACGACAAAAAAAATTTAGAGCATGTTACTTATATATATATGTTTAAAATTTATACTTCAATTTTTTTTTCAATTTTATCACATATCATGAATATTTTTTATTTATAATTATAAACATGTATCATTTTTTATGTAATGACTATTTAATTAATACTTACTTTACTATATTATTTGACTTATTAAACTATTTTATTTTACTTTAGTATATTTTAATTTATTTCTTATGCATCTTATAAATAAATTAAGAATATAAGAAAAAAATATTTAATATATTTTATTTTTTATTAATTTATAATATTCGATCTAATTGTTTTATTGGAACTGATCCGAATATTCGGACTCAAAACTTTAGTATCTAAAATTGCAAATACAAAAAGTATAATGTTAGAGTACACATTGGTGGATTTGGGGGCCCAATTCTGTGTGTGGGTTTATTTGGGCTACTTTATTGGGCGAATAACATTCCCTCCAAACAAAATATTTTCCTCTTCGAGCTCCCACGCCGACCGGCGTCCGTGCTCGTGGAGATGGCGGATGACGGTCCCAATCGGAACCCTAACAACGGAGGCCGGCGAGAGGAGGAGACGCCGCCGATTCCGGAGGAGAAGATGAGGAGGAAGGTGGTGGTGGTGATGGGGGCGACGGGGGCGGGGAAGTCGCGCCTGGCAATCGACCTGGCCTCGCACTTTCCGGCCGTGGAGGTCGTCAACGGCGATTCCATGCAAGTCTACCGTGGCCTCGACGTGCTCACCAATAAAGTTCCTCTTTCCGAACGCAATGGTTCCTCCTTCTTCCTCCTCCTCCTGCTCGCGCTGGTAACGAAATGTTGTGAATTGTGATTTTTCATCTCAGGAGTTCCGCACCACCTGTTGGGCGCCATCGACGCCTCTGTGGAATTTACTTCGAGAAGCTTTCGCGATCGCGCTATTCCAGTACGACCGTTTCGTTCTTTCTTTTTTGGGCCTCCTTTTCTAAGTCATGAATGGCTTCAGCTGAGCTGCGACTATTGTCGTTCTTGTTTGTCATGTTATGTTACTGCTGTCTTGGAATAAGATCGTAGATGACATACTGTCTCGTAATGGCCTTCCAGTTATTGTTGGTGGTACAAATTACTACATCCAGGTTCGCGCATCCATTTAAAAGTTTGTCTTCTGGCTTTTCTAGTACTGATTTAGCATTCTACTTTGTATGAGTTTTATCTTGATTAGCTTCCTTGACAGGCTTTAGTAAGTACATATCTTCTAGATGATATAGTGGAGGATCTGGATGCGTGCTCCTTGAGCGCTTCACACGGTGAAATATGCAGCAACCATGACTTTCTATACTATCTACTCCTTTGCCAGAATTGTACATTTTAACTAGTAGGACGGTTATGATCAGATATTGGCAACATCGATCCACCTGCTGGCTATGAGCGCCTCAAGGAGATCGATCCTCTTGCTGCAAACAGGATCCATCCAAATGATCATAGAAAAGTGAGTTCACACCTGGGCATCCGTTTCATTTCTTGTTTTCTTCAATCATGCCGTGTCAGGATGTTACATAGTCAGGCTAAGGTTTTGGCATAGGGTTTTAAATTCAATGAGCTACCAACTATCCCGTGAGCTTAAGATGTTTAGAATAGACTAATCTTTGTATTTATATTCTTAAAACTCTCCTTAACATGATTTGATGATAACTTTTCTCTAGTCCAATCCATCATGTAGATAATGAGAACTTATATGTTTGGGGGCAATGATTTAACTGCATTTGAATGGATGTTATAATAGAGGAGAATACGGGTAAAGTATTGTTCATTCCCCTCCAACATCCTTGTCTTTCAAATCCAAAATGGAGTGTCGAGGTGGAGAAAGCTCGACTTAAAATTAATTTTCTGCTTTGACCTTATTTCATTACTCACATAATGAAGGGTACATTCGCATAACTTCCATTTCCTTCCTTCCTAAGTTATGCCATCTAAACAATCACATCCATTCACTTCCATTTCCGTCCTCTTCTTTCCCTTCTCCTTTGTTACCTTCCCTTCCCCCTTGTGAATCCCAAACCAAACTAAGCCTAAGGGTTGGAAATTAATTTCTAATATGATTTTTTCTTGGGGTTCAAATTCATTCCCTCTGATATGAACTTGTCGTATCACCCGCTCTGCCTACTCTGATATCATTTTAAACATGATGAGCTATCAACTATTCCAAAAGCTTAAACTATTTTCTTAAAGAAGAGATTGATCTTAGCCCAGCTCTATTACTTCATAAAAATCGCAATATCAGGAAATACATCGTAGTTCGTGGCAGCATCTAGAACAGAAACTTTGTCATGAATATGATTTCTTTGCTCAACATTCTTCTATTCTCCTCTACTTGGTTGTTCGGAGAATTTAATTTTAACTATTTTTTGACCTAGTACATGCACACTGTCAGTTAAATGTCTTTTATGGTTACCACAACTAAGTAGTTATTATATTGCCTGTGTATGCTCTCTTCTCGTACTTTTGTTATGCAAATATGCAATGTAATCCAGAGTGCTGTCATTATCATTTTTGTTTTCTATGTTACATGGTGTAAATTAATGTCATTCTCTGTATCAATTGCTTTTCTTCTTATCATGTTAAAGATGCATAATTCTATGAGTAACTGTTAAATTACATGAAAGATAATTAGAACCTTCAGAAGAAGTTTCTTTTCGTTTTTGATGTATTTGATATTTTGAGCAGATACAACGTTATCTCACTGTGTATGCAAGCACAGGCATGCTCCCAAGTACTCTGTTTCGAGGAGTAACTGCAGAGGTAAATGATTTCACTGTTAGACATGGTGAATCTCATTCATCGTTTATTTTCTTTTTATATCATCTATTTCTCTTCACTTCTGCCTACACCTTTATGAACTTCATATTTATCTTTGAAGTTGATTTTGATTTTTTCAACAGTCCTTTGTGCCCAATTTTTCAGTATGAGTGGTTGGTTTAAGTTGTTAGTTATGACCATCATCATTGTAATTTATTGTTGTATCGTAACATAATTTTCGGGATTATATTAATTTTCTCTCACCATAGTGTCTGTCTACTATCAGAAACAACTATTTTGCATTTCTGATGTATCATAATATTTAAATTATACATGATCTTTTTGGCTCGATTTTCAATTTTTTCATGCCCCAGGGCAGAAATGGGGGCGCATTGATAGTTTCAGATATAATTGCTGCTTTATATGGGTGGATGCTTCTCTGCCTATGCTGGATAGATATGTTGACCAAAGAGTGGATGCCATGATTAAAGCTGACCTCTTGAATGAGGTGTATGACATCTACAATCCAAATGCAGATTATACTAAAGGATTAAGTCAGGCAATTGGTGTTCGAGAATTTGAGGGTTTCTTTACAAGTTATTTTGCCTACAGAGAGGGAAATGAGGCTTCAACGCCTAACTTTTCTGATTATCTGGTTCCTGGAAATAGTAAGCTCCATCTTCTCTTAGCTGAAGCCATTGACAAAATGAAATCCAATACAAGGAGGCTTGTCCGACGTCAGGTAAATTTACTCTTTTGCTCTTTAGCTGGTTTCTGGATAGATCCAGACCTTCTGTCCATTAGTTAAGCATTAAATATTACAAAAAACTCAAGATATGTCTATTTTTTTTTTATTAGAAACGAAGGATTAATCAGTTGAAGTCACAATTTGGTTGGGACTTGCACTGGACTGATGCAACAGAAGCCTTTTCTGGTATATGTTACAATTTTTCTGTCATTATTGGCATACGGTTTGATTTCAAATGTTTCCTTTTCTTCTTCTGCCGATAAGTAAAAATTTCATGCTCCAGCAGGCAATTCAGAACATATATGGGAGAGAAAAGTTATTGAACCTTGTGTTGAAATTGTCTCAAAATTCTTGGTGGAGGAAGATATTTGTTTGCAAAGTCAATCAGAATTTTGTGATGGCAAGAAGCAAAATGTGCCTTCAAGAGACTTGTGGACTCAGTTTGTATGTGAGGTTAGTTTGTTCTGCAAGAGTACGACTTTAACTGGTATTCAGTTATTTAAGATGCCAAACAAATGTTCTTTACTGTTAAAGTAAGCTGAGAAAAGTCAGGTAATAATAATTGTTAGAATTTCTGCACGAGAGAAATTACGCATCGCGAGAAAACCTGAGAAATTTAAGGCGACGCAGAATTATATTAGATGGAAGAAACAGAAGAGGATTACAAGATCAGATGATCCAGGATTGTCCAGGATGGTCTTACAAGCCTTGATTACAAGTCCTTTTATAGGGCCTTGGAGAAACAACTCCTACTCTAACTTAAGGACCTAATCCTACTAGGCATGTAAGTCCCTTCTCTAAAAAAACCTCCTTGGACTAGGAGTAGAAATCTGACTTCCTGAAGACCCTTGAAGATCTCGGCCAACTTGAATTCCTTCTTGGAATCAAATTGGGCCGGGCGCCCACCTGGCGTCCGCCACGCCCATGCGCGCCCTGGCTGTCCAGTCCGAGTCCCACTCGGACTGGGACTCTCCAGACGCCCCTGTTGTCTTCAAGTCTTCCTCCACGTCCAGACTCCATATCCAAGTGCTCCTCGGTCCAGAAGGGAGCTCGGCCCTCCAAGAATCCGTCATATCCTTCTCGATATCGGAAATTGGCCGACTCCCATTCCTACTAGAAGTAGGAATCCTTTCGACATTGCACTTCTCGTCCAAGCATCTCTCGAAGTCTCTCTATTACTTCTTTGGATCCAAACAGATTTTCAGTTAAAGTAGGATTCAAGGCATTATTTAACAATAATATTTTTCGTACCTTAAAAAAATTGTGGTGAAAGACATAGATGACTCATCTGTCATGTACTTTTGTAGATGGCTGCTTTGGGTAATTTATCATTCATGTGCATCTATATTTCTACATATTATTAATGTATACATCCGTTTATAGTTTTGAGCACTTTGCATAGTTGACTGACATGTACGTCTTCGACAGGAAATTAGCTTTGAATTTTAACCTTCTTTTCGTTTATTACTGTACTAAGGCTATGCCTTCTTCTTTCACCTAACAAAAGGTCAATTACTCAGTATATTGCTTTTCTCATAAACTATGAATTTAAAATGTAGCTTGTTATAGGATTCAGTTAGAATATGAGGCAATTGTCTTGTTCTTTATTACTCCGTATGGCTGTACCCATACTATTGCATAGGTGGTCGAGACTTTGAACTTTTTCAGCAACATGATAATACCTGACTCTCCCTTTGTTTAAGGAACTGATAAAGATCTAATTTTGCGCCAATTTGGCTATTTGATTCATGAATTCTGGGGGGTTGACAAGTGGAAGTGAATGCACACCTATTCTTTCCTCAGGCCTGCGGCAATCAGGTTCTTCGTGGGACACTCGAGTGGGAGCAGCACAAGCAAGGTCGTGGACATAGAAAGAGGATGCTTCGACTAAAAAAGAAACATCAAGCTTCTTAAAATCGGAGTTGGAATTAGTTCACTCCATCAAAATTTTTTCCACATCACCATGATCTCATTGAAAATACTTAATTTATTGATGTGAAACATCTTACTGACTGTATATTCTTTGTAAGGTGAAACCGTGTTCTGTAGTATAAAAGTAGGTGCATATCAAGGACGTCGAGGGATGAGAAATTACTCTTCCTTCACGTCCAACGTATTTTTCACATTGAGAGCTGCATTCATTGCTATAATATCAAGATCACTGTAGTGCTATCTGCAGATGTTTTGATTATTGTTTTATGCACACACCTGATACCAGGCACGGCTGTATCATTAAAGGTTGTTGACAAAGGTCATATCTTCTCTATATGCTCTTCATATTACATGTTCGTATTCATTCACAGCAAAGGAAAAATAAGACAGATACTGAATAGATCTACGAAAGTAAAGACGTTGTATTCAAATAAATTCCCTATCTATTTATCAATCGTGGTCCTTATTATACCAAATTACATATTGAGATCCAAATATTCCAAAAAATAATCTTAGAAACCCCCCTTCCGGGTAAAAGCATTTATCAAAATTTAGATATTACTCGAGACAACCAACAATACACACACATATTGTATATATGGGAGGTAGTGATATGTGTACGTGCTTTAACAATTCTATTAGCAAGGGGGAAAAAAACTAAATAAGGCGGGAGGTCTTGGGAAAGGGGTTGAAGGTTACCGTTACCTCCCCCGCAAACTCTCCCGTTTAATTTGAAATTTTAAAAAAATTAGACGGACTTATGTTTGCCGTCCGCAGTCCACAATATTCCGCTCCTCAATACTACCACTGTAATAGTCAAAACGAGTCGCTACCGAGTTGGCTCGCTACTCGGATCAACTATTTGGGCCACTAATGCCAAAAGGTTAAATGGTTCATCTTCTATATATAATTTTAGCGAGCCGTAACGTTTCAGATTATTGTACCTTTTTTTTTCATTTTACTGTTATAATATGAAAAAAATATAATTTATAAGCCAGATAATATATTAATTATAACCTATATTTTCTTTTATTATCAAAGACGAAGGCCCAAAGAGTGAGTCAACTCGGAGGAATCGGGGCGCGTTAGTGTATGGCGGTCGCGGTGGTGTTGTAGTGGTAGCAGTGAGAAGTAGGCCTTTCTCTTCCCTTCCCAATTCATGTCGCATGTCGGACTCCATCATCCATCCTCCTCCTCGCTTTCACCACGTCCTCTCTCTCTCCCACTTCCCGTTTGCAAGTTAGGGCAAAACCCTCTTCCTTCTCCCGCGAATCCGCAGCCGTGTCATCTTCCTCGATTCGATCGTTACGAATGATCCCATCTGCTTCGCTCTCTCGCTTGCTTCGCGGTTCGGATCGAGGACGACGAACAGCAGTAACCTTATTCAGATACGGCCCTCTGACTCCCTTTTATTCACTCTGCAAATTTTGATCGCCTTGTTGTGCTCCGATTTGGGAGCACTCGTCTTGATTTTCGTCTGCTGAAAACTCAACGGGAGAAGCCAAAAATCGTAGCTTATTGTGCCTTTTGGAGCGTTTCCCGTCCCCCTTCCTTTTGGTCTTGAGGTTTTCCCCTCGCTTCTTGCAACATTGATTTCTGCTCTCTATGAAGCCCTAGGCGTAAAGGAAGAATCGTTTCCTTTCTCCTTTTAGGGTTTCTGCGCATTGGGTTTCTATCTTTTTTCATATGGAATCTTAGGTTGAGGGGTCCTGTTACCGAGGGGGGAGCCGGGGAGGATGGAGGGCTACACGCTTGGGGAAGAACATCCTAGCGGCCCAAGTACCCCGACTCCTCATGGACGAGAAGAAGGTGTTGCTATTCTTGTCGGACGTTACGTGAGCAAGGACTCCTTGGATCGTCGGAGATTTCTGGTTGGTAAAGTTGCGAGCTTTGATGAATCCAGTGGATTGTATGGCGTCGTGTATGAAGATGGGCACCGAGAGGATCTTGGCCAGAAGCAGGTTCTCGAAATCCTAGTGGTTGAAGGTGAAGGGAGGGGTTCGGGCATAAAGCTTACCTGCAAAAAGAGGAAGCTTGATCAGTTGCTCTCTTCTTCATCCCTTTCTCACGTAGACGTGAAAATGCCTGTTGAAATGAGGTATAGGAATGCTTCTGATGGAATTCAATCCTCTTCACTTTGCGGTGCGGATTCTGGTCTCTCTGAGGATGCAGACTCTTCCAGCAATTCCTGTGACAACGAACAGGCTCCTCATTCTCCGTCGAACTTGGATGCTGTGATCTTAGAGTTGCCTCCATCGTCTGGGGACATCTCTGTGCCTGAGGAATCAATCAGCTACCTCTTCTCTGTATATAATTTCTTAAGATCATTCAGCATCCAGTTGTTTTTGAGTCCCATTTCGCTTGCTGACTTTGTTGGTTCGCTTAACTGCATGGTACAAAACTCCTTGCTGGATGCCATTCATGTCTCACTAATGAGAACCCTAAAGCATCATCTGCAGATTCTTTCGTCTGAAGGATCTGAGTTAGCAGAAAAATGCTTGAGGTCAGATTTTCCTTGCGTTCCATCTTTCTTTAGTTTCTTTCCATTGTTCATGTTAAACTTTTAATATGTTAATTTGTTTATTTTAAATAAAGAGATTATGCATATTTATTCACAGATATCATGATTGGAATTTGCTTGACACATTGACCTGGCCTATCCTTCTGGCCGAATATCTCTTCCTAATGGGATACAGAAAAAGTCTAGGGACAAAGGGACTTGGGATTCTCCTTTCAAAGAACGAGTACTACAGGCTTCCTGTGGAAACTAAACTTAAGGTTCTGCAAATATTGTGTGACCATGTCATGGATTCAGTGGAACTAAGGTCCGAACTCGAAACACGGGAAAACATGGAGGAAGAAATAGATGATGGCGTTGATGCTATCTTTCCTCGAGAAAGTGCAACAAAGATGCAGAAATTTATTGAACGAGGCTCAGTAGCAAAGTCCAAAGAAATAGAGCCAGATGGAGATATGTCTAATGCTACCTCTGATGGCAACAGCGATGAATGTCGTCTCTGTGGAATGGATGGTACTTTAATTTGCTGTGATGGCTGCCCATCAGCTTACCATTCCAGGTGTATAGGCCTAAACAAATCATTTCTTCCTGATGGGCTATGGTATTGCCCAGAGTGCACAGTTGAGAAGCTTGGGCCTCCATCTTCCAGAATAGGAAGGGGAATATATGGAGGAGAAATCTTTGGCATTGATGCACATGGAAGGATGTTTCTAGGGACCTGCAATTACTTGCTTGTGTAAGTATTCTTTTTTGAAGGAGAAACTCGTTTAAGTGTTCAAATGCCAGCTACAGTTTTTCTTGTTTTTCGTGTTAATTTGCATATTTAGACTCTTTCAAATAAGGGACTGCCAAACAGTTCCAAACCAGGCATGATCCTATTTGCCACTTTGCAAAGCTATTAAATTGTTTGAAATACTGAACCTGTTAATGATATTGCTGCAACATCTCATGTTGGCATATGCATATGCGTATGTAATTGGCATCACCATACATAATAGTCTCAACAACTTATTTTTCGGGAGAAAGAAGGCTGGCCATGAGTTGTGCAGCTATCCTATTCCATTAAAATGATTAATTATATCACTCAATATTACAGAAATGACATAAAACAGTAAACTGAAACAATAAATACTATATGAGGTCCATCTGTTTTTTCGGCTTCTGCCAAACCAATGAGATTAGCTAGTGTTATAATTATGTTGAATAATTTACTTTGCTGATTCTCACTTGTTAAGTTTTCTTTCTTTGTTTTAAGATATTTTTTATTTGGGTATTTGTCTCATTAATCTATCCGTCAAATAATTTTTCAGGATTCAGGCATCACCTACTGAAGAACCACTCTCTAGATACTACAATCGGAGTGATGTCACTAAGATCCTAGAGCTGATATTTTCTTCACAGAAAACTGCATTGGTGTATGCTGATATTTGTGAAGGATTGTCTAGATATTTGGAGCTACCATCTATGTTGCAATCTCTTAATTACAAGGCTGGATGTTGCTTTCTGGCTGATAAGGAACAAAATAAAAATGATGTTTCACATTCCACCACTTTTGTTGATAGGACTTCTAACTCATACAACAATGTGGTAGGTCAGCATGAATTTAGCAATACTGTGATAAGGGATGGTAAACGTGGGAATCAAGAGGTTATCTTGAACTCAGCAGTGAGCAACTCTCAAGAAGCCCAGAAACCTGTGGCAGGAATCAGTAAACAAATTCTCATGAAGTTACCAGGAGATAATAATGAGGCTACCTCTTCAAGTTTCACTAAATATGAGCAGTTCCCTTGTGCAAGTAAGGTTTCTTCAGTTCATCAGACAATGGATGATTCTTCAACAGCTATGTCTTACTCAAACATAGCAGCATCCACAGAAAGACATTCTGTGCGAAACAGTATAAGTTATGCTTCAACAAATGAGAATGGCAAAGGAGCTGGATCTAGTTCATGTCTTTCAACAAATAGTAACTCCTTAAAGTCTGATGTTCACCAGCATGGGAGCCAAGTTTCTGGTATACAATTGAGATCTGCAAGTGGTGGGGTCTTGAGTAGTTCAACATCATTTAAGCCTCATGCTTATGTAAATTTATATATTCATGGTGATGTTGCTGCTTCGGCAGCAGCAAATTTAGCTGTTCTTATGTCTGAGGAGAACAAAAGTTTGGAGGCACTTTCTTCTTCCAACCATAGAAAGATGATGGCTGCAACTATGGGTTTGCAAATGAAAGCATTTTCTGGAGCTGTTACCCAATTTCTATGGCCAAGTTCTGATAAGAGGCTTGTGGACATTCCAAGAGAAAGATGTGGTTGGTGTCTTGCATGCAAAGCTCCATCTGCAAGCAAACGGGGATGTTTTCTAAATGTAGCTGCTGCCAATGCAATAAAGGGGTTTGCTCGAAACATCAGTGGCATTCGTTTGAAACCTGAAGACACTCAGTTTGCAGCCATTGCAGCATATGTTGCAAACATGGAGGAGAGTTTGCATGGTTTGCTTGGTCGATCATTTGTAGATGTTGAATACAGAAAACAATGGAATAAAAGATTGCGTGAAGCCTTCAGCTGCAGGCTGCTCAAATTTATATTGCTCGAGGTGAGTTTTTTCTTAATGATATTTGGGGATAATAATTCTAGTCATATTGTTTTTTACATTTAGTGCTTTAGGGCTTTGCTTGTTCAGAGTTAACAATCCACACTTGGTCATGAGTCATGACTCATTGCATCTTCTTTTGTTAGTGTAACAGATGAACAAACTCTTCCGTGTCCCAAACTTGGCACTATAGTGCATGGTGACTTCTATCTTCCTCTACTCCTTAGGAAATCTCTCAGTACTTGTCATCTCTCGCAAATTGTCTCCTTTGATGACATGGTTTACTGCTTTCTGAGATGTGTCATCACTTGAACTGAATCTTAACCCAACAAACTCACTTCGTCAACTTAACAATGTACATTGGAAGAGCCCAAATCCGAACTGCTTTCCTTCTAATAGGCTTCTTCTAGGTCTGGTGCTGTTATGCTAGTTCTACTTAGCATGTGAAACGAGCTGCTAGAGTGGCGAACATGCCCCAAATACCTCAAAGAATATTTTATCCTTGATACTACTTGTTAAAGTAGTATTGAATTGAGAATGAAACCTTGTTGTGTAATTGTATCTCAAATTCAAGCACTTTTACAGAAGGAAATGGAAATAAAATTGCAGTGGTTATTTTATGAAATTTGCTCATTGGTGTCCATGATTGAATGACCATTCATGAAATTTGCTCATTGGTGTCCATTTGTGGAGTCCATACTTATTAGTCGAGTCTCTCCTCAAAAAAACTTATTAGTCGAGTCAAGTTCAGGGTAATAATCTGGCGGACGGCCTCTGGGGGCCCTTTCTGGCAGTCTCTCCGAGTTTTGGCTAGACAGAGACAGAGATGGAGAGCATCTTTTTTGGCCGATTCCTAGGCCATCTAGCTCCAACGGAATCGGGTGATTTTTTGTGGGCAGCGATGTCAGATAGAGCATATTGTACACATCTCCTTTCTTTTGCGGGAGTGGGGTTTTGGATAGTTGATATTTTCATTTTGCCGCTCTCCCCTGGAGAGCCGACACCTGTACATCATTTCTATTACATAGATATACCAGGATGACAACCACATAACTTGGTAGTCATCCATGGGCGACTCCTCACCAAATCTTATAGATCCTGTTGGCAGCCTGATGCTGACAACCACCAGAAGTCAATGGCTTAATGTATCATAAGTAGTAGCATTTTGGGCTCCTTTCGGAGTGCTAATGTGATGGGGAATCAGCAGAGTTATGTTTCGAGGCAGAGCGAGTACTGACCATATCTACTCTATGGGCAATCTGGTCACAAAGGAATGCAGTCATCTTTAGGAATGGCTATTCTACACGAATAATATTGCCAGACAAGCTGTAGAGTTATGTAACATATGGTCATGCGAGTAATGGTGGAGGGAAAATCAACGTTCAATTACTTTTGTTGTAATTATGATTTAACCTCTTTTTATCATTAATAAATCTGGATGTCTACCAAAATGGTTGTCATCCTTTCTGCTCTCTCTCTCTCTCTCTCCAAAAAAGAAGATCTAATGGACTAACTAAGCTACTTTTCCCTAAAAAACTCATATGAGCAGTAATTATTGTGGGCTCTGGCTACTACTTTTAGACTGTCTGGTCCATGCCAGCATGTAATTTGTGTCATCTCTCTAGATAGTATGAAAATCTTAGCAATTGAATGTTGGAATGTTTCTAGGTTCCTAACCTGTCAGAGCAATTGTCTTTTATTTTCATTTCTTTAACTCAAAATTTGCACAAATTATACTATTTCAGCCCTGCCTTTAACCATAACAAACCAAGCTTCTAGGATTGATTAAATTATTCACACTCAAATTGCCATCTTTTTCACACTATTTAGAATCATATTGATATTACAACAACAACAACAACAACAACAAAGCCTTATCCCACTAGGTGGGGTCGGCTACATGGATCATACGACGCCATATTCGTTGATCCATGTTCATAAGATTCGACATGATTTTATGCTGGCTGTCGGGGCCTAACACAACCCTCCTCCTTTATCCGGGCTTGGGACCGGCTATAAAATATAGGCGGAGTTAATCATATTGATATTAGCTACACATTATTATCTTTTACTGTTTACTCCGTGGAGGCTGCTTGTCATATTTTATGCATTCTATTACTTGAAGGTTGGAATTTATCATGATGCTTATACCTTACTCTTGCAGTTTGAAAAGAATATTCTTGAAGTTGCATTTTCCCCGGGATGGTTTAAGCTGGTAAATGATGTGTCAGCTGCATCTTCAGCGAATGTCGGTACTTCTCGCAGTGCACCATATCAAAAGCGCGGACCTGGGGCAAGGAAAAACAAGAAACATTTAATAACTGAATCTGCTGTTGATTCTGCTGATGATAGCTGGAAGGATGTACACTGGTGGCGAGGTGGGAAGCTTTCAAGGGTGGTATTCCAGAATGCAACCCTCCCTAGTGCATATGTTAAAAAAGCAGCTCGTCAAGGTATACTTACAGTGTTTCTAATGCTTGCCATCCATTCTAGTTTTGGTGGAAATATTGATATTCTCTGCGTCATGTTTAGGTGGTTCTAGAAGAATATCTGGTATCTCTTATCCTGAAAGTGACCTTCCAAGAAGAAGCCGGCAATTATCTTGGAGGGCTTCTGTTGAGATTTGCAGAAATGCATCTCAGCTTGCTCTTCAGGCAAGTTACCCAACTGTATTGTCAGGCGAAATACGTATGTGAGTATTTTATGGTAATTGTGTTACTAAGAGTTTGAATGTTCAACAGGTCAGATATCTTGATGCTCATATCAGATGGAAGGATCTTGTTCGTCCAGAGCCACTTTCTTTAGATGTAAAAGCATTGGATGCTGATGCATCTGCTTTCAGAAATGCAGTTGTATGTGATAAAAAGGATGCTGGAAACAAGACAATCTATGCACTTACATTTGCAAATCAGAAGCACCTCCCTTTACGAATTGCAAAGAGTATTTTGGAAAAGGAGGATGACCATAGCGGAAACTGTAAATTGTGGTTATCAGAAAATCATATTCCATTGTATTTGATAAGAGAATATGAAGAGAAAATCATCAAGAAGGGTGCATCTTATCCAATGAAGTCATCCTCACTTGCGTCAATGAAGCTTCAGATGAACCCATTAAAAGTTAGACGGAGAAACATTTTCTCCTATTTGGTCCAGAAAAGAGATGAACCAAGAAAATACTATTGTGTGTCTTGTAAAGAAGTTGTTTCTCTGAGGTATCATTACTTTCTGTATTGATTTTATGTAGGTCCAATTTTTTTTTCCAGCTTCTAATTTACCTTTTTTTTTTGGCTTATCAATGCAATCACAGGGATGCTTCCACATGCAGCATTTGTGAAGGTACACATATATTATGGATGTCTAATCTCTTTTTTGCACTTTCTGATGAATCCCCAATAATCATATATAATATTTTGCTTTTCTTTTGGGAGCAAATGCAGGTTATTGCCACAAGGACTGCACGTTACCTTTGATCGATCGAAAAGGAGCTGAGTTAGCATATAGTTTTCCATGCAAAATATGTTATCATGCTAAAACTGCTGCACTCAAGGGAAGTCGTCAGGAGATTCTAAACAGTCGTCTTTCATCCCAGAACCAAGACACGTCAGTCTATGGAAGTAAATTCACACTACAGATTTCTTCTAGCACATCAATTGCACAGTCCGAGCCTAAGATGATGGTACAGCCAATAGGTCCTGTGATTTCCAATTCTAAGGGAGTTCGGAAAACGGTAAACAAAACATCCCAGTCATATGGTCTCATATGGAAACGGAAACAAGCTGTTGATACTGGGAAAAAATTCAGGTTAGAAAATATTATCCTGAAAAGTGAAGATGGGACGAATTCTTCAGTAAGTCCGATATGTTGCCTCTGCTCTATGCCATACCGTTCAGATCTGATGTATGTGTGCTGTGAGAAATGCCAAAGTAATCCGACAACTCTTGTGATATTTCTCTTCTATGTTTTAGTATTTTTTTTTTTCAACTCCGCCTATGTTTTATAGCCGGTCCCAAGTCCGGATAAAGGAGGAGGGTTATGTTAGGTCCCGACAGCCAGCGTAAAATCCTGTCGAATCTCATAAACATGGATCAACGAATATGGCGTCGTATGATCCATGTAGTCGACCCCACCTAGTGGAATAAGACTTTGTTGTTGTTGTTGTTTTAGTATTTTTTCCTGTACCAATATTTTATTTCCTTTTTGCAGATTGGTATCATGCTGATGCTTTACAACTTCAAGAGACCCAGATATTTGATTTAATTGGCTTCAAATGCTGCAAGTGTCGGAGGAAAGGCTCGCCAAAGTGCCCTTATAGCTCAGATTACAAGGACAAAATACAGGAATCAATTAAAAGTGAGAATGTGCCTGGAGGGATCTCAATTGATACTTCCACATTGCCACAATCATCTATTCTAGGTGTACAAACTGATCCACTGGTTTATTCCTTTGGAATAATTGAGCCGATCCAACAGCATATGCTGGAGAATGAAGACAAATTGAATGAATTCGATTTGGTGCCACGTAATCAGCAGAAGTTATCAGTCAGAAGACCACATGCAAAACACGAACCTGATTTTGAAGATTCTTATATGACCCAAGATGCTGATGCACATGAAATGCTATGTGGCAATCATTTTGTTGGGAGTAATTATGTTGCTCAAGGGATGAGCGACTACGAGCCTCTTGTGGAGTGGGACAACACTGGTGGTTGCGAAGGTTTGAAAACTGAAAATACTGATGGTTGCGGTGCATGGCAAGGCACTGGAGATGGAAACTTGGGGGATACGGAATATGAACCCCAAACCTACTTCTCGTTTACTGAGCTTCTGGCTTCGGAGGATGGGCAAGTTGACGAGTCATATGACGATCCCATGGATGAGGATAGCAGGTTTCAACCAAGCATTGTTGATGCATCTAAATCTTTCTACGAAGATGCATCTGTATTTGATGATTCACTGATGGCTGAAGGCGCTGCTGTGGAAGAGGCTGCGTTTGTTATGGACCCATGCGCAAAGTGCAAGCTTAACCAACCGCCTCCGCAGTTGCTGTGTGAAGTTTGTGGACTTCTCATACATTCCGAGTGCTCTCCGTGGTCAGAGAACGAGACACTTTCCTCGGATGGCAACTGGAGTTGTGGCAATTGCAGGGACTGGCGATGATCACTCAGTATCGTCAACCTTTTTATCGCTTTTATTTCTTCTGATTTTTGTCTTCGTTTTTTTTTAAGCAAGAAGTAGCCAATGCAGGATCGAGCTGAGCCTCCGAAAGTCTGTTGAAGCCCGAAGGCTATTTCTTTTCTAACCACAGAAAATTTTTGGGCGTCCGTCAGGGTTTCGTGTGGATTTGTCACGAGATAGATACCGTTGGGCAACTCATCTTTTCCTTTGACGTTGTGTTGTTATGGGTCGCCCCCTGAAATTAGAAAAATACCAAGTTGAGCAATTAGATTTATAGATTTTTTTTTAGAGAAAATTTAGTTCTTTATATCTGTTGTATCTTTGGCTCATTGCGCCGTGTTTTTCCATTGCCGACGTATGGGTTCCGTTATCAACACGAAAAAAGTGTTCAGTGGAAATGCGACCGATTATTTCGTTCAGTGCGTCCGATTATTTCCCAAGTTAAATGTAATATTCATCGTAATCAAAATATTTTTTTATTTTGTTGATGAAACTCTAGAGTTCGAGTTTTTATAAACGTAAAATTTTATTATTTTGAATCTCACTTGATGATGATTTTATCAAATTAGTCAGTTTGATTTTTAAGTTTCGGATACTGTGCATAATCGTTTGCATAGGCGTCATGCAAATTGTTTGCATAGGCGTCATGCAAGTTGAGTCAGAATGATCAGAAACTTGCTAAGCATCAAGAATGCAAAGTTTGTTTTTGTTTCTAATGTAAAGTTATTAGTTTAATAATATATATTATATGTATATAGATTATGATATATGTATGTATGTTAAATTTTCTTTTATATTTCATTTTTAAGTTATTAATTAATTTATCTTAAATTATTTTTTCTTCTATATTTATTTAATTATAAAAATTATATAATTAATAATATAAAAATAATCTTCATGAAATAATAAATTATATTACTAGTTCTTATCACACCTATTAAAATTTATTTATCTAATTAATTTTTTAATTCTTATTACAATCACGAGAATGAGACAAATGGTAGGATAGACACATGTTAAATAATAATAATAATTAATAAAATTTTAAAGTTTAAATATGAAAGATAAAACTAATACTAAAAATTTTGTTAAATAAGGTAACAATATATATGAGTGAGGATCAATAATATATGATACATCAATAAATTTTAAATCTAAAAGATAAAATTAATCCTATAAATTTTGTTAAATGAGGTAACAATAAATAGAACTAAATATTAATAACATAAAATACATGGAAAAGTCAGATAAATAAAATTGTTTAAAAATAATCATCAATTCTGATTAGGATTGGTCATGGGTCGAGTTGGACTTGACCCCTGAACAAACCCAGTCCGACCTGATCAAATTTGATCTGAGTTACTCGACCAAACCTTTTTCTTTTTTAAAAAAAAATTTATCCCTATTTTTTATATTATTTAATAAAAAAATATTACTTAATATATAATTTAAATAATGAAATAACTTTTCAAATATCTAACTATTTTATTTTAATTTTTTCACATTTTTATTCAAATTTAGGCTTAAAAGTTGTATTAAAATATTTTAAAAATTAAATTAAATAAATAAAACTTCGGATCGAGATGGGTTGACTCGGTTTGAGATTTTTCAATCCATACCCGACTGACACTCTTCAGGTTGTGGTTGGATCGGGTCGGGTCTTGAGTTCACCATCCACCCCCGATTGATTAGGTGTGAAGCGTTTTTCATGTGACGCGTGTGCGAAGCGGCTTTACATATATTTTTTTGATATATTTCTTCATTAATAATTTAGATGATCATCGATGATAACAAAGATACGATTTAAATCATCAATAACAATTATATGCATCATTTCTAATTTTTTACGAATTTATGCACATTATTATCCTACATAATAGATATAACTATTTTTTTATAACTTTTGACACTATAAAACTATTTTTGTTATTATCAATTATCCTCTACTATTAATATATAAATATAAGAAAATTAATTTCAAAGACAAATCAAAATTATGTAGAAGTAAGATTAATTGATAAAAATAATTATAAGGATAAAAAATCTAAGTTGATTACAAGTATGATTCTTTTAATTAAAAAAAAAAATTATCTAAAACTTCATTATATAAGAATATTTACACCTCTGAAAAATAACATATATATGACTCCTTACTTTTCTATATTATTAAATATAAAAAATATTTTTTATTATTTATTTTAAGACATAAAATAAGATTCCCTAATATTGAATTTTAATTTCTAAAAAAATTTAAATCAAGTATAGAATTAATACTAAGTAAAAATATAAAAAAATTGAGTCTTCGGATCAAGTTGATTCAAATTGAAAAATTCTAATTCGTACCCGACTCGAGTCAGATCGGATTATCAGGTTCACGACCTCTGCCAATGTGCATATTTTTATGATTTCTCTTTTACCGGGTATTTCATGCAGAACTTGTGTTGTAATGCCCTTTCCGCTTGGAACTATAATTGTTTCTTCGAGATCTACAATAAATGAAACATAAAAAAAATAATTGAAATTAGATTTAACATGTTAAGATAATTTTAATTTGACTAAAAGTAGAAGTTTTAAACATGTTTAATTACAGTGGGAAAAGCAAAATATATCAAAATATTTTAAACTTTCTGTATAATGTTATTTTCTAATTCTAATGCAATAAAATTTATTGTGAAATACAAAATATAATATGACATAATATATTAGATTGAAAAATTAGACTAAATTTAAGTATTGGGAATTAGGAGACTTTGTTTGATTAAATGAATAAAACATAGTATTTTTTTTTCAAATTTCATTATCCAATAAGATTTCCATAACTAAAAATAAAAGGAATATTTATTCTAAAAAAAATTTGGCTACGAAGCTGAGTCTTTATTTTCAAAATATTATGGTACATTTTATAAATATATTTGTAATTTAATCATATTTAGTGTAAAATATAAAATATAACATATATATTTTTTGATATTTTCGTAATTTTCTCGATAAATAAAAAACCATGTTATGATAAAAAATTTGTTATATAAATCCTAAGATAGATGAATATCAAATAAAGAAATAAATTAAATTTAAGTAGCTATAATTTGGAACCTCTTTTTTGAATAAATAAAAAATATCAATGGAATCTTTATTTTCAAAATAATTTTACACTTAATTATATTTGGAATTTTTCATACTATATATGAAAATATGTATTATTAATTATTATTATTGTTATTGTTGCTGCTGTTGGAGTTTCTCAATAAATACAAAACATGTTACAATAAAAAAAATGTTATATAAGCTTTATAATAAAATATGTTGACTTGAAGTCCCCTTATGATATATATATTTTTTTCAATTTTCATTATATAGTAAGATTTGCATATCTAAAAATATAGATTGAATACACAAAAGTAAATTAAATTTGAATAAAAGTAGAAGCCTTTATTTTTCAGTTTTTCCCAAATAATACATAATATAATATTATTAATAAATAATTTCATAATTTACTCATGTCATAGACAAAATATCAAATGATATCTCTCAAGAATTTAAACTTAGAATATGAAATATAACAATAATACAATTTATTATTATCTTAGTATTTTTCTCCATAAATAGAAAAAAACTTATCTTCTAATAAAAGGTTTCTCATATCTATAAAGCCTAAAAATAAAAAAAGAATTCAGTTCAAAAAATACTTTATTTAAGTGTTTTCGTTCGAGTAAATAATTTTATATTTAATTATATAATTTTATATTTAAATATAATTTTCTATGTCATTTTAAAAAGATTTCATCAATTCATCTTATTCAATTTATATATAGAGCATTCGAATATATCCTACACGAACCTACTTAAAATTTTATATTCCAACATTTTTTAAAGGATGCGATTTATTATTTTATATGAAGGCACTTTTAAATGTTAACAAATAATTTTAATAATATTAAATATAATAATATCATAGTTATATCTTTACTAATGTTTATAATGTCCGGTACTTAGTAATAGTGTTAAATAATATACAAAATGTGGATAATTAAAGTCAAAGGGCAAAAGTATTGTAAAATAAGCGACATTAAACTTTTAGAAGTGGCAATATGATAATTATATTAAGCCCGATAAACATGGTTTACAAGCCACGTAAATTTAAATGGTATAAATAAATAATTATGTATTAGTATTAGTGCTTATTTTTTTTCATTCACACTCGGTGAGTCGTCTGTATTCAAAATTATTAAACAATAAGAAATACCTGATCAACGATGATAATTCTGAAAATCTAATTTTAAATTACACAACCTCGTTGCCCAGTACCAACCATACTTGGTTTAGTATTAGTGCTTTTATTATTTAATAAAGCTGATTGATTTGATTTTTGGCGGTCGCCGTGGTTCTTTTCCGCTACAGTTGTTGATGTCTTCCTTTTTGTGATTTTCTGTCTCCGTTACATTCTTGCCATGGAGGAAGTCGAGGTCGAGGTCGAGGTCGAGGTCGAGGTCGAGGTCGAGGTCGAGGTCGAGGTCGAGCTCTTCCTCCTGTCTTCCCACTACTACCACCACCACCACCACCACCACCACAACCGTTCTTCTTCGTGGAGCCATGTACCTTAGAGCGATGGTCGGCTGCGGTGGAGGCGTTAGGGGTCGTCGATAGTAGGAATTGTTGGGAGGAAGTAGGAGGAGGTTGGCAATGGCGGTGATGGGGCTCACCGTCAGCTTCGTGTTCGTCTGCACCCGTCTTGGATGGCCTTCCCCGCTGCCTCCAGATTCGTCCTCAGCATTGTGCCCTTTTTCATTCTTTTCTTTCCCCACATTTTTTTTTCTTCCGTGTTATTATTGACATAAAGATTGGATCTTTACCCGTGAATTATTTGGAGTCAGGCAGTCAATTACTTGGTTAATGAAGTAAGAAAAGAAAAAAAAAAAAAGATTACCTTTCTTGCTTTTGCTTCTGGTCTTTTCTTCCTTCCACTTGTGTTACTGTACTCGGCTGTCAATTCGTAAAAGCGATCTACGTTTACAGATAAAGAGGACTTTTTCTTCTTGCCCTCCTGCAACCATGGCACTGCAGTGTACGGTGTTATTTGTACTGATTTGGGGGCGTCCTATGAGTGTTTAGTTGTTCTGGTTCCGCAATACGAAGCTCTGCACTTGCATTTCTTTAATTCCGCACCTAATTGTTTGTTTATTCATCAAGTCAAAGTGGTCTTAAAGAGCTGAGAGATTTCGGTGTGACACGGTTTTATTGGCCAAAAACTAATTTTTTACTTATATCTTGCTGGAATCACGGTTCAGCCATGACCCTTTGCCATTTTGCTTTCTACATCTTTGTCCATATGGATTGACTACTTTCGTTCTTGTTGCCCCCTTGTACAGCTCGAGCGTGGGATCCACGCTTTGGAACCGGTAGCTGTGGCAAGCTTACCGACAAAGGAATTTGGCGGGAGGACAAGACTCACAGTAAGTTTCTTAATTGCTTATTGCCATCCATCAACCGCTATTTCTTTAACATGTGACATCACTTCTAACTTTTTATCTACCTTTTTTGAGGGGTAAGTACTAAGTAGTATCTCATTAGGAACTTGACGAGATATTACAAAGTATTTTAATTGCCATTTATTTCATCTCCAAATTTTTATGATAATCTCACTTGGGAGTTCATGCCGAACTTCAGTTTCAATATCAGTCAGTATTCAGTTATATGTTTTCAGTAAGAAATCTTTTACTTTCATCTGCAATTCATTTATATTCCGTGAAAGTAGATTATCTTACATGATTCTTCTGGAACCAACCAAATCTAAGATGGTTTCTCTTCAAGTTAAGAAATGGTAATCAAAAGAATATGTATTACTAATGATCTCCAGCTAGCCAAACTGTTCAAGGTTTGAAATGAAGCCTTACTGGCATGGAGATCTGTGCATTTTCATAAACACTATTTCAATTTTATCATTTTCTTCAGAAAGTTTCATTTCATCATGTAAACCAACCTTGAATCCTCCTTCTGGATCAAAAACCAGTTTTCGCACTGTTGGTCCAACCTTTTATACCACTGCATCTACAAGAAAAACTGGTAATCTATTCATCATAGGTCTAGGATGAAACCTATTCCAGTTAACCTATTTTTTGTTTGTTCAGAGAGAGTTCGACATATCCTTAGTACATATATTTTTGTGCACTAGCCTTTTGTGGTAAGGTCATCAGTGCCATGCATTCCTCAGTGGTGGTGATGTCAATGTAGTTGCTTTTGTGCATAGCCTCTAGTTAATTTCATCAGGTCATAAGTTGCAGTTGTTACCATCTCAAACTCTTTATAGCACAATATGTTTTTCCTTTTAGTGCTAGCATGCTTTAATTTATTCAATGTTTATTTTATTCTTTGGGTTGTTTTATCGGGATTCCTTGTGCTAGTTAAATGATTATCACAAATCAAACAATCATGCATAGCTTCCCTTTCTGCAATAATTGGATGTTTTGACAAATGTACAGTGTCTAGCAGAATATCAAGATTCAAGGAATAGATGTTTGTGAGCATTCTTTCCATCTCACTTGCATGGATATATGGTTGAAATAGCGCTCAACATGCCATGTCCGTGGGATATCTTTTTGTGATTCTCCTGACATAAAACGTGTACTGTTACTTGTCTATTGTCCAGCCACTAGATCTGTCTCCCACCCATGAACTTTAATTTCAGGTTCATGCCACTTTCAATTTGCAAATATTAACCATTCTCAATCATATAAACCAGATGATTGCATCCGATCATAAGGATAAATTGATATCTGAGTCATCTAACAGAAAGATTACCAATTATTTTAGTCAGAACTCGGACTCCTTGGAAAATACTCATGACTACCATGGAAAATGAAATCATTTAGAGGTCTATCAAACTGTTAGCGACTCAAAACTGCTCAAGAATACAGCGCAGGTGCTTGAGATTTATATCAGTGCAAATTAGCTAGGGAAACAAGGAACCTAGAAGTTGGCATCCAATTTTTCATCCTCACATGACAAATGTATTTTCTGTCACTATTGAATCATGATGTATATGCTACAGGTTCTAGCGGTTATGGAATGACCAATTTGTGCTTTTTTCCCAATTTGACAGTAATGCTGTTTTGTATGAAGTGTGAATAAGTTGCCTTGGTTCCTGTTGATACCATCTTTTGTAGTTCTTCTTTATTGGATGGATATTGATTTCAAGCTGTTCTCTGGCTAGGTCATTGTAATGGAAGACAGCCTTTTATGACCTTGTTGTGCTTTGGTGCATGTCATGTCTTTTTCAATGCACATTGAGAAGCAAAAACTCATCAATTTAAATAAACCTCATTGAAAGTCGGATACCATTCAGAATGGTTTCTATTCATATCAGGAATATCGATAGTGCAACGAACGATTCTCCTGGTTGAGCAATCTATTGAATTCTCTGCAAACATTTTGACTAGATGAGTGTTAAAAGGCATCTCATGGGCATTGAGCAACCACCAACAGCAGGAGATGAAGAACACACCCATACTGCCAGAGAAAGCAAATAGAATAGCTCATCTTCAGAGAAATGTTCATTGAAATTTTGATCTCACATAGGGACGACCCCATAGTCCTGCTCAGTGCTTCATTTGTTGGCTTGTGACATTCTGCCACACTTTTGGTACATAAGGTCTAATCTTTGCTCAGTGGGCCTCTGTTGAGTGGTGAATTGTGGGACTTGGGAATATTTTTAGGCAGATCTTGTTGGAGAACCTGCAATGATGTTTCATGTGATATTTTCCAAAGTGGTCCAAAGAAACAGCTCTGAAATGGCAGACTTTGCATTCATATAATCAGTCTCAGCAAGCATTCGACCAAACGAAAAAACAAAATAAAGAAAAGCATCCATTTCGATAGAATCGATACAATATGGGAGATTTCAAGCATCTGGTTCTGATGAAATTCAAGGAAGGGGCGGCAGTGGGAGACCTGCTAGAAGGGATGAAAAAGCTCACATCAGAGATTGATGCTGTCAAATCATTTGAATGGTAAACTTACTCATCGTCTTAAGAAGTTTTCATGTATCCTTCCTTTTTCCGTTTCATTCTTACTCGTTCCATTAGTTCAAGTTTGGAAAAGTTCAGATTCTTCATTCTAACAACCAAATAATTTTTTTTCATCCTCTTGTTAATTGCAGTCTTCTAGATTTTAATCAGTAACAGAAAATGATGAACATCTGAAAATATTTGACATTGACACAACCACGCAGACAATTTATGTGTCTACAAGGATACTTAGCATTTGACCAAATGTTTGAAGAAGGATTTGTTTTGTGGTTGCAGGGGGGAGGACGTGGCAAAGGTTGAGATGTTAAGTCACGGATTCACTCATGTATTCATAATTACCGCCAAGAGTCCTGAAGACCTGTCGACCTATCTGAACCATCCCAACCACGTCGAGTTCGGGAAGGTACTCAGCGAAGCCATTGATAAGGTTCTGGTGCTCGATTTCCCGACTGTGGTCGTTAAGCCTTCTGCTTGATCGATGGGAGACCCAGTGAGGTTTCAAAGACATGCTGATTGACGATCCCTGTGAGTTTAAGCTCTGAAATGGCTATACATTTTCTTCTTGCATGTTGAAGTTGTGTTGTTTTGGCTATTTGGTGATGAGAGTAAATTTAATGCACAATTGTTGTATTGCTACGAAAATTAAGACTCGATATTTTCGTCTGTCGCCATGTTTTTTTCTGGAATTTCGTGCTCTATGTATATGTTGCTTAGAAATCGTCAATACTGCTTTCCCAAGTTGAATTATTGAAATTTCTGATGGCCTAACTAAATTACTTTCTACCATATATCTGGAATGTAGAACTTAGTGTAGCATCTTAAGTATAAGAAACCAAAGAATAACTGAACTGCAGTAATAAACAACTGAACTGCAGTAACAGACAAAGGCACTGCCCAAAAAAAAAAAAAAAAAGAAGCATCAGATCTGCATGGTGCTCAATAATTCATCCATGGGGCCACTTCGATTGGGAATTTGACACCAGAAAACCATGTAAAGTAGGACTCCGCAACTTTTAGTGAAAAAAAGGGGCTTTCCGTTTTATAATGCCTACAAGGCTTCCTAGCTGCTTCGAAGAAAAATAAGGGATACTACGTATAGAAGAAGATAATGAAATAAAAGTTCCATTGATGATTTTGATGAGGCTTTGCATGATCGCTTTCCTCGCAAGATCACCTTCTTAAGGAAGATCAAGTGGAAGGGCGTCCAACACATAGACATTGTTAGCTAGCGATATTGTTTGATATATGACTAGTACTTTAATAAGATTCATTATTCGCCAATTATTCTCTTCTTAGCGAGATGGGACAATTTGCGTGCTAAATTGCTGCATGTGTGCAGATGAAGGAACCAAACTGAGAGGTCATGATCACTAAACCAAAAGAACAGATTACGTCTTTAATCAACATAATATGTATATATGTAATATATATATATATATATATGGATTTAATGGAGTTGTAGATCTATATGTAATCTATAATATAAGTAGTAGCTAATGATAAGTAACACGTGTCAAACTCTCCTATACATGTATAGAACTTGTTGCAGACAGACAGAGACTTGTGCCAACCTACGCTCACATGGACTCACTTGAATGCACCAAAAGCAACATATATATAATTAATTAAAAAGGAAAATTAATTAATTAAAGACAAGGAAATTAATTAAGCAGAATCCAAAGAATTGAAGAGTACTTAGCGAGAGCGCATCAAATATTCCACTTCCACTTCCACTTCCACTCCACTCCACTCACGAGAGAGCATGCATGATGCAAATGCAATGCATGCATGTACAGTTTCACACCTAATTAATTAACCGGCTGGCTACCTAAGTAATTTAATATTCACTTGTTCCTCGGCTTCGCGATGGCGAGGAGCCTCTGGTTCATCACCACCGTGAACTCCACCTTGTCGGCGAAGTCCAGCTTCGGCTGCAGGGACGGGTGCAGGTGCCACTCGAACGCCTGCACCATCCGCGCCAGCATCAAGCTGATGTGCGTCGTCCCCATGGCGAGCCCCGGGCATATCCGCCTCCCGGCACCGAACGGTATCATCCGTATCCCCGCCGACCCCGTGATGTCCGCCGCCTCCCCGCCCGTGATGAAACGATCGGGGTTGAACTCCTGGGGATTCCTCCACAGCCTCGGGTCGTCCGAGATCGTCGGCAGGAACAGCTCCAAGTTCGCGTCCGCCGGGATGTCGTATCCCGCCAGCTTCGCGCCCGGCTCGATGGCCGCGTGCGTCAAGGAAAAGTACGTGGGCGGGTGGAGCCTCAGCAGTTCCTTCACGAACGCCTGCAGGAACGGCATCTTGTCGATGTCGAGGTCCTCGACCGGCCGGTCGCCGATTACCGACACGATCTCGTCGTAGAGCCTTGACTGGATGGTGGGGTTGTCGATGATTCTGGCCATCCCCCACTCGATGGCGGTGGAGGTCGTGTCGGTGCCGCCGTTGAGGAACTCGGAGCAGAGCGTGACGAGCTCCGCTTCGGTGGGCGGCGCGTCCCTTCCGTCGACCTTTAGCTGGAGGAGGGAGTCCAGGTAAGAGAATGGCGCGGCGTCCGGCTCGATGCTGGGTTCCCGGAGGACGGCGCGGCGCCGGTTGATGAGCTCGAGGATGATCTCCATCTGCTCCTTTCGGATCTCGATGACCTTTCTCTGGTGCTTAGCGAACAGGGGCTGCAGGAACGGGAGGTAGTCCTCCATTCGAGGGAGGACGTTGAGGAGCACCCGCTTCATCATCTCGTCGATGCGCACAATCGCCTTGTCCTCGAGTCGGAGCCCAAACGTCATCGCGAGGAGGATGTGGAAGACGGCGAAGCGGGCGTTTCGGAGGACCCAGACGGCGCCTCCCGAGGCGGTGGCCTCGGCGCGGACGCGCTCCACGAAGCGGTCCATGGCGGCCGCGCGGAGGGGCCGCAGCTCGCGAAGGCGCGGGGCGCTGAGCATTCCGGCGACCATGTTGCGGCGGAGGGAGCGCCACTGCGGCCCGTAGACAGCGGAGTTGACGGTGAACTTGTCGCAGCTGAAGATGGCGCGCGCGGAGGTCTCGGCGGGGCGGGAGGCGAAGAGCTGCCCCTTCTCGATGAGGGCCTCGTGCGCCAGCTCCGCGTTGGTGATGACGATCAGGGTGCGGACGCCCATGCGCAGGGTGAAGATGGGGCCGTAGCGGTCGCGCATGCCGCGCACCACGTGGATCAAGGGCTTGCCGGAGAAGGCCACCTGAAAGAAGTTGCCGACGAATGGCCACCCGGGCGGACCGGGCGGGAGCCTCAGCCCTCTGTACTTGCTGTTGTAGCTGAAGACGGCCAGCAGCAGGAGCGAGGACGCAATGGCCAACACCGCAGTAGTGAAGGGGGCCCTGTTGCTGTTGTTGTTATTGTACATGGTGATCACGGCATTCTTAAGAGCATTGTTGGAACTGCTGATGTCCTTCCACATTTCGGAGGCAAGTGAAGCCATGTCATGCACGGAGGAGGAGGAGGAGGAGGAGCTAGGAATGGTTTCAGTAGTAGTTGAAGTTGACACAGAGAGGGGGACAAAGTTTGGACAGGAGGGAGAGGGTTTTAAAAAGCAGTGAAGTTGGTGCTTGGTAGCTAAGAATATTATGAGTGCATCTGTGCATGCATGAGCAGACGACCCAACTATATACGCATCGCATGGCTAGAAATTAGAAAGAAAGAAAGGAGTTAAGGATGGATACCCAGCTGGAGAGTACCAAGTGATGGAGGCAGTAATTACTATTTACTATTATTAGAGAGAGAAATAGATGGAGTATATATATTACAATGCATTGCGTGGCATGCATCTTGATCATCATGGCACGGGTATATATATATATATAGAGAGAGAGAGAGAGAGGTCATAATTTTGGGAGTAGTTCGGCAGCCCGTCAATTGGGTGATAAAACTAAATATAGTGCGGCCAATGCTGAAAAAAACGGTTGGAAAATAATTATTCATGTAAACATCAGGTATGATCTTTCATAAAATTGGATTGGTTAAGGTTATATATATATATATATATATTGGATTGGTTAAGGTTATATATATATATATATATATATATATATATATATATATATATATATATATATATACAATGAGGTTTCAGAGTGAACCAAGTTTAAAAAATTGAATGAGATAATAGTCCAACTATGTAGACAAAAATCGGTTATATAACTTTTTATGTGTCCCAGTTAGGTATTTATTTGATTAGGGAACTAGATTAATTCCATTAATTATGCACACATTCAATCGAATGTTTATATATAAACGTATGCATACGCACAACATTTGCATGTGATTCCATTAATTAAAGTAACCGCGCCATGGCATGCATTAATATTTCACCACATATAGAAGAAGTACGTGTTGCGTCATCTACTGCTACAATTCCCTGGCCTGCATGCGTGCATGTGGAATACATCATGGGCCATTCATGACATCCATCCAGATGAGGTGCAACACAACACTTGGCAGCAAGAAGCATGCAGCACTACTTAACTCCAATCTCAGCCGTACGTATATATTATATGATCCCGTTACGTATTTCTGTTTTTTTTTTAAAATATGCTAAGAAATAGATATTTTTTTTATTGATGGTATTATTCAAACCTTTATCTTAGCTGTTGAATCCATAAAGAGCACTTTATATGTGTATCATGCATGACCCATTCCTACTTTGCATGATCCCATCTAGACGATATTATTTGACCCCACGCATCATAAATGCATGCAAATATAGATCAAAAGAGAAAAAAAGGACTCGAGAGAAGAAAAAAAAAAGAAGAAACGTACAGATGTAGCTGTTGATAGTTGGAAGTGATATAAATTTTATGTTTCCTAATCGGTTGAATTGTGGTGATGGAGAGACCAGAAAGGTGGTTGGGAGAGGAGTCCGATAAAAATAAATAATGGGGTCATATTATACAAAAGGAGGAACCAAACATTACTTACAGAATAAAAGTTAAAGAGTTCTCTCTCTCTCTCTCTCTCTCTCTCTATATATATATATATATATATATATATATAATATAGGAACTAGTAGGAAAATGAACAGGAGTTTGGAGAGCTAGGACGACTATGTATAGCAGAAGAACTCATATATGAAAGCAAGCAAGCAAGCAAGCAAGGAAGGAAGAAGGGGTTTACTATGCACGTACATGAGACTTCGGTTGCTAAAAGATGCATGCTGTAGAATTGTGGGAAACTTTCATTAATGGATCGATGGTTTTTAAGTTGGGAAATAAATGCATAGATCTGGCGCCGTCCAATTGGATTAGAGAGAGAGAGAGAGAGAGAGAGAGAGAGAGAGAGAGGATTACTCCAATGGCACACACAGCTGCGGGAACCAAGTCATGAGGAGGTAGTCGATGGATAGCGAGTGAGTCTCAACTTCACAGCTTCAACGTGTTATTTGGGATAAAGTTTAATCCATTTTATTTTGGTGGCTTACTAACTTTAGACATCCGGGTGATCGAAAAAGAACCCCATTACTGTTGTTGTCACTTACTTTACCTTGAAGCATTTGTAGTTAATGCGTTTCATTTGTGTACCGGGATAATGCCCCCTTTAAGATTCTTCTCTTTCTTTCCTATCCACTTCACTTAAACTTTGATCCGTGGGGTGTCTTTGTTTCCAAGAATAATGAGGAGGGAAGCAATGTTAATCTGCTCCTTAGGGTCACTTTCACTTAGTTATTATGATAATTTGAAATACCGATAAGTAATTTTAGCTGAAGTTAGATTTTTTTAAAAATAAATAATTACGTGTTGTTTGAATAGAATTAAACGTACGAACGACTACCAGTATAGAAAAATAAATACAAGTATATACGCAACAGGAGGCGGAGAAGTGTCGACTTGCCAGTGTTCCTGAAAAGGGTAAAATATATAACAAGTGCATATTTGCGTGACGTTACAAAAGAGACCAATTTTGAATTGCGTGACCTCATGAATTGAGATCGATCCACTTAAAACATCGATCGTACTCCTTTCGAAGGAGGTCTCCGCGACCATGACGATGGATGATGGTTACAGAAAAATACCCCAAAAGCATCAACAACTTCAGTGTCTCTTTCTCTCTCTGCATGACCCAAGTTGTTGTAGTCGGAGCCTCAATTCGGACTTCTCCCGTACCTGAGCAAAATGACATCACAACGACTCGCAGCCCTGAGAAAGAGGAGAGCTACTCCTGCTCCTCCTCCTCCTCTTCTTCTTCTTCTTCTTCTTTTTCCTCCTCTGAAAGCGCGTAGACAACTGCCGACCTACTTGGTGCATAAACCAAGAAAGAGCGAGGTCTGTTGTCATAGACACCTTCCTGCATGAGGTTCATGTATAAATAAATGTCACGCCTTCAAAAATTGGAAACTGCGACCCAGGGGAAAAAATAATAAGAACAAGAATTTGAAACGAGAAAGCATGAAGGAACCACAAGTAAGCAGAAATCTTACGTTGCTAAAGTATTCTGCGGTGTGATCGATTCTATTAAATCCTCCAAAGAGCATATCATCGGAATCCAAAACCACCTGAACTTACAATAATTAGAAGCCGATGATAGACAATAAACGGCAGTCGGAATTGTAGGGGGACTCCTTTACCTTGTATTTTCCAGGCGCGAAGCAGCCAACTCTGTAGTCGAAATAGCTATTTGACCAATGGAAATTGAACACGAATACCAAGTTTCCACGTTCGAAAACGATCACCTTATCCCCTTCATCTTTTCGCGATATATACCGGTGCTCAGAAGTCATGAACTGCACAAACAATGCTTAATTCTGACTGATATCCAATGTACATTCAAGTCGACTGTTATAAAATGTTTTTTTTTCTTTTTCTCTTTCAGAATTTGCGCAAAGAAATATCTAAATAAGATCACATCAATTTCCTTGCCTCCCTGAATCAGATTTATCATCAATCTAACACCTGGATTTATGAAACCGAGTTCAAACTTGGAATTATCAGTCTCAACATAACTCTTAAATACAACAACAACAACAACAAAACCTTATCCCACTAGGTGGGGTCGGCTACATGGATCATACGACGCCATTCCGTTCTATTAGTAACCAAACCTTTCGGTATATTATTCACCAATAGATCTTGCTCTATTAGTTCGCCAAGTGTCCGCCTTGGCCTCCCTCTTCCTCTTTTAATCGGACTCCAGATTATTTGATCTACTCTTCTTACTGGCGCATCTAATGGTCTTCTCTGAACATGACCAAACCATCTCAAACGATTCTCTACCATTTTCTCACTAATAGGAGCCACTCCGACTCGTTCACGTATATGGTCATTCCTAATCTTATCTAATCTTGTATGACCACACATCCATCTCAACATCCTCATTTCGGCTACCCCCACTTTACGTTCATGTTGTCCCTTCATAGCCCAACATTCACTACCATATAACACTGCTGGCCTTATAGCAGTACGATAGAATTTTCCTTTAACTTTATTGGGTACCTTTCTATCACAAAGAACTCCAGTGGCTTTCCTCCACTTACACCAACCAACTTGAATTCTATGATTAACATCGTCATCAATCTCACCATCTTGTTTTACAATTGATCCTAAATATTTAAACTTTGTCACTTGAGGAATTATATCCTCCCCTAACCTAACTTTCAAATCGTCTCTAAGTTGTTTATTTGTGAAATTGCTATGCATATATTCTGTTTTATTCCTACTTAAACGAAAACCCTTTGACTCCAACGTATTTCTCCATATTTCCAATTTTGTATTAATCTCTTCTCTTGAATCCGCTAAAAGTACTATATCATCCGCAAATAGTATGCACTTAGGTACCTCCTCTGTGATACTCTCGGTTATAGCATCGATAACTAAGTTAAATAGATACGGGCTTAAAGCTGATCCTTGATGTAGGCCAATTCCTATAGGAAATTCATTTGTCTCACCTCCGGGTGTCCTAACCCTAGTCAATGCCCCATCGTACATATCTTGTATTACCTTAATGTAGGCAACATTCACTCTCTTCTTTTGCAAGGCTTTCCAAAGTACATCCCTTGGTACCCGATCATACGCCTTCTCTAAGTCAATGAAAGCCATATGTAAGTCTCTTCTCCTACTTCGATACTTCTCCATCATCCCCCTTAGTAAATAAATCGCCTCTGTAGTGGATCTTCCTGGCATGAACCCAAATTGTCTCTCAGAAATACTAGTCTCCATTCTCAATCTATGCTCAATCACTTTTTCCCATAATTTCATAGTGTGACTCATAAGTTTAATCCCTCTATAATTTGCACAATTCTGAATATCCCCTTTATTTTTGTAAATAGGAACTAATGTACTTAATCTCCAATCATCAGGCATCTTTTTCGACCGTAAAATCTCATTAAATAGTTTACATAACCACAACACACCTTTTTCTCCTAAACATTTCAAAACTTCAATCCGTATACCATCCGGTCCAACGGCTTTACCATTCTCCATTTTCTTAAGAGCTTCGCTAACCTCCGAGACTCTAATTCTACGATAAAATGACCTATTAAGCTCACATTCGCTAACTGTCAAATCCTCCAAATCACAACGCGAACCTTCACATCCATCATTAAATAGCTTATAGAAATACTCTTCCCATCTGTTCTTAATATCTCCTTCAGTAACTAAAACCTTGCCAACTTCATTTTTTATGCATCTTACTTGATCCAAATCTCTCGACTCCTTCTCTTTGTTCAACATAACTCTTAAATGCTATAGAAAATTATACCTTTTGTCTTTGTATTTAACATTGCAGAAGTTATTGTTTACATATTAATTTATTTGCTAACGTGAGAAAAACATGTTACAAAACAAATGTATTCTCATAACATTCAAGCATAAAAGCTGATCGTTCAGTCATAGTATCTTCTATCAATGTAACAAAACATCCTGTAGAAGAATTTGGAAAGGGAAGAACAGATAAAATGAACTTTTCAACATCTTATGAAGTTGTTGGAGTTATCTTTTGGTCAGTTTCTAAAACATTCATGAGATTATTTTATTTATTTCTTTCGAGAAGGAAAATGATGACTACCATTTTGGTTGCCATCCAAGTATGTATGTATGTATATATATATATCATTGAACGGAAATGTCATGTATAAGTGACAAGCTCTCTAGAGGAGAGTGGCAAAAAAGGAAGAGTACAGACGCTAGACAAAACCCCACTCCCGAAGAAGACAAAACATGTGGTGTACAATACTGTCCGCTTGACAACTCGCCCCACAAAAAATGACATGGTTGTGCTATGGCCCAGGCATTGGCGAAAAAGGTCACCAACGAGACTCTCCATCCTAGTCTCTGTCTGCCGAGTTCCCTCATGGCCTGACAAAAGTCTGCATGCACCAGAGGAACACTGCCCAAAATGCTCGTCCGAGACCAAACCTCCTGAGCCACTCGGCATGCAAAGAATAGGTGAGTAACATCCTTCTCCATCTCCCCGCACAACACGTAGGAAGTATTCGTGTGGGGTGCCCACCGTGCTATGTAAACTTGAGTGAGGGTTTGCTCACTCCTCAAAAGCCAAGAATAGATTTTGACTTTCAACTAAACCTGAGATCGCCAGATGAGTCTGCAGTCCGCCCTGAGATCCTCTGGATCTGTGAGAACCGGAAGAAAACTGAGGTATAGATTGCGCGCCGAGAAAGAAGCCAATATCCAAACCCAACCATCAGCCTGTGCAGGATCTGGGCGGAAGGGAGCAATCCTCTGAGTCAACTCACTTTTCTTCGGTGAGATCGTAAAATCATCCAATTCCACGAGTCAAATCGCGATTTTGACAATGGCAGCCCTGAAGACAGGAGTCCATCTCCAAGAGCCAATATGTCAGTTCGAGCGAGGAAAGCCCAAATAAGTGATAGGCAGGTCGCCAACCGGGGGAATGAAGGTGGATTTGACATGGTTGACTATGAGGCCCGAAGTCGGGTCGAAGATCTCCACCAGGATGGCCACCCATATAGCCTCAAGCTTTCGATCCCTCAACGAAGAAGACGGTGTCATCTGCATACTGCGACAAAGGCACTAAACCACCGTCTAAGCCACTGGGAGGCCGGTCTAGCATGCCTCCTGAGTTCATATGGCAAGGCTGTTGACCACTAGTGTGAAGAGCATGGGCGCGAGGGGGCACCCCTGTCGGACTCCCTGCTGTGGCTGCACCCAAGTCCCCACCGTTGACCCATTGATCAGGATCGAGAAAGAAGCGATGGTGATGCACCGATTCAGGTCGAAAGAAAACCTCGCGCCTGCAAGGAGTGACAAAGGAAGGACCACGAAAGAAAGTCAAAAGCCTTGGAGAAATTGACCTTCTAAAGGAAAGCTCGGTTGCTGCTCCGTCTCCAATGTGCGAGGATGTCGGAGGTTGTGGTGTAAGTGTCGATGATGGATCGGCCATGGATGAAAGCCGACTGAGCAGGATGGATGAGATCGGGGAGCAGGAGCCGATTAGCCAATCCCTAGGGCACCAAGAGATAGATAGTGTTTGATAGTGTTTGATAAGTCCTCCACTCTCTCTGCCAATGTGCACTTTGGGAGCATGAATAACAAGAACCAATTGAGGCGCTCAAAGCCCCGGTTCCCGCATCACCGTCCCGACGTCCTCCTGCACCACGAACTAGAACTCCAAGAAGATCGGGAAGCCGTCGGGGCTGGGGGACCCCTCACCACTGAAGTCACGGAGCGCGTCGGTGACCTCGCCCTTGGTGATGGTATGCACTAACATGGAAGATTGATCATCAGTAAAACAAGTAATACTCTTGGGGGACCACCTCCACGATGACGAGGAACGTCGCCTAGGGAAGTCCCGATGGAAAGAGGTGATGGCGATCCCGATGCGGTGGTGGTCGATGATTCGCTGTCCCATCACCTCCAGGTGATTGATCTGGTTCACCTGCCAATGAGAGCTTGCATATAGGAGGAAGAATCAAGTGTTGGCATCTCCCTCCTGAAGTTAGGTCTATTGGGAGCATTGCCTCCACTGGATTTCCACTTTCCTATCTTCTTGCTGGATGATCATCTGCCTTGGCCTTCGTGAGGTGGCAGGAATCCTCCTCTCAATCAAGTTGGGCGATCACCTCCAAAGCCTCGATCCTCTGTGCCTCCCGAGCCGCTTGGATCTGTCTCCGACAGTCCTGAAGGAAATGAATAGGAGCTTGGTGGCAAGAGTCCTCGCTGCAAAGTCTAAAGCCGTAACACACTACCAGTGCTCGGCCACCATCTGTGGAAAACCATCCTCCAAAAGCTAGGACCGTGAAAGATAGATCTCAGAAACTGACCGTCATTGGACCTCCACAAAAGGGGTGTATGGTCCGAGAACAGCCAGTCCATGGCTCGACATGTGCAAGCTGGCGGGCTTCAACTAACTCAATGGAGCCAAGGAACTTGTCGAGCCTGGATAAGGTGCCACCGAGCTCCGCCAAGTGAATATGCTGTTCGTTATCGGGAGAGTCAATGAAATCTCTGAACCCCTCTGCCCCAAACCCTGTCTTCTGGTGGGGCGATCATCCATGTCAAGTGTGACATTGAAGTCGCCCCCGAGCAACCAACGGGCGTCTGGAAGATGGAGACGGGTCTGCTCGAAGAGACTCCGAGCAAGGGCTGTAGACACAAGAGAGGAGGTAGGAGGAACCATCCATGCTACATCTCAAGTGGGCCAACATCGAGAAATGGGCCGTCCACGAGTCCACCAGGGTAAACTGATCAGCCTGCCAGCGAATATTACAGCCACCGGAATGCCCCATTGAGTTGAGAGAGGTGTTGCGATAGCCGAGAACCACCAATCTGCTCCCACATCCGAGTGCTACATTCCTCAAATTTGGTTTCCTGCAGGAAAACCACATTGGCCTCCCACTCCCTCAAATAGCGGCCAAGGATTCCGCGCCTCCCCTCAGCTGAGATCGCGAATATTCCATGTCAGCACCTTCAAAGGGAAACCATAGTCATCCCTCCTGTGGGTGACCCACTGCTGTCCGTCGTTTGGAGCCACCCCGCGCAAGCAATAGGAGTCGCTGGTGGGGCAATGAATGTTGAGGGGCCAACTTGGGGGGTGCGGCCGTGTCCGGGGGTGGCGGCAGAGCCCGAAACCCATCAACGCAACGATCGCGAGGACATCGGCTTCCGGTCGTCCACGGAGGAGGACGGTCTCGCTGTCAGCCTGGTCCATAGCTTGGGTGGTTGTGGAAGATGATGAGGCTCCCTGGGGGGCGAGAGGCTGCAGTGTCAGTTGTTGGGTGGGGGTGGGGGTGGGGTGTAGGGGGGAGGGGGAGAGGCTCCGCTGACGAAGTCAGCACGGAGCCGGCTGAGGGTGAGACGGACGGGAGGCTGCTGGGTCAGGTTGCTAGAGGCGACTTGGTGTGTGAACACAGTGTGAACGCACCCTTGTAGGTCTGGACGCATCCTTTCATTGCACCCTTTGCCAAAAGACATCCTTGGGATTACAAACAGCCACTCCACAATACATAGACTTCCTGAAACAACCCCTTACACAAAAACTGTTGGGCAACTACACGTCCAACATGGCCGCCACCTGTCCGCGTCTTCTCCCACGAGTCTTTCATGGCTGGATCCTTCCAACACTCTAAGTACTCAGTGATGCTTGGCTCGGCTCGCCGATTCTATCGCTCACTCAGAATCTCGTGAACCTCTCCGCTGTAGGATTTCGTCACATATACGGGCGGCCTGGCTAGCTCGCCCCTTTATGCATCCTCCTGGTCTTCATGATAAGGTTTCAACATACCTACACAAAACACTGGATACAGCCTTAACCTTGGTGACAAGTTGACACGATAGGCGAGTTTTCCTACTCGACCTATCACTTCAAAAGGACCCTCGTACTTCCGCACCAATCCTTTATGAAGCTTCCGGAGCTTTTTGAACTGCCTTGTGTCCAACTTCACAAGCACACGATCGCCAACATTGAACTCAACATGCCTTCTTTTCTTGTCCGCAAATTTCATCTTACGGGCAGCTTTGTCTAAGATTGCTCTAGACGTCTCTAGATTCTCCAACCAATCTTAGGCAACCTGAAATGCAGCAAGACACTTACCAGCCTGGTGTGCCGCTAATCCTGCCAGGGTGAGAGTCTGCCTCCCCTGTCATCAACTCGAAAAGGTTCTTCTGCGTTGTTTCGTTCTTTTGCATATTGAACGAAAACTGCGCCACATCTAATAGCTTGGCCCAATCCTCCTGATTGGTGCCAACAAAATGCCTGAGATAGATTTCAAGAAGATGATTTACCCTTTCCATTTGACCATCCGTTTGCAGGTGGAATGCTGCCGAGAATCTATCTGTGCCCAGCAAACTGAAGGAGTTGAAAATAAGCATAGATCCGTAGATTCCCGAATAGGTTAACCTTTCGAACTGTTGCTGAATCCATGGGCAGGCAAGAGGCAACCTGGCGAACTGTAACATCTTAGTATCCAGCAACTCCTTCCAGAATTTCCCTATGAACCTGGGATCCCTATAATGATTTATGGAACTCCCCAAAACTTCACAATGTGCTTCACAAACAACTCTGCTGTTTCCTCTGCGGAACATTCTCTTGGTGCTGGAACGAAAGTTCCATACTTAGAGAATAAGGCAGAAATGAAGTCCATGGTGAGCATTTGCCATGGCTTCTCCGGCACTGGCAGCAGTTTCAATAACTCTGCCGGTTTCTTCTTTTCAAGCTTGTCTTGCTGGCATATCAGACAAGTTCGAACATAGGTCTCGATCTCTTCACGCAACTTGGGCCAATACCAAAGCTGTATGAATCTTGTCGTGAACATTCATCCACACGGATGAGATAGTCTCTAGTTGGGACTTGCGACTCACGGCATCGGCTACCACATTCAACTTCCCTGATTTATACTCCAATATGAAATCAAACTCAGCCAGAAAGTCCTGCCACCAAGCCTACTTAGGTGACAGTTTCTTCTGACAACAAACTTATTTCCAAGCAAGTAATGTCTTCATACCCGAAGAGCACCATGGCCGTCATCTCTTTATCATGTACCGTGTACTTCCTCTCAGCATCATTAAGTTTCCGACTTTCAAAAGGCATGAGTAGACCCCCCAAGGCAAAATCCAGAGCATCAGTATGAACTTCAAATTCGTTACCATAATCTGGAAGACAAAGGCATGGTTCTGACGTGGCCGCACTCTTCAGATCATCAAAGGCTTGCTGGCATTCTGCTGTCCAAGCCCAAATTGCCTTCTTTTTGAGCAAGTCGGCGAGGTTCGCAGTGCGTTGTGAGAACCCTCAAGGAATCTTCGATAATAGTTGACCAAACTGAGAAATGAATGCAATTCAGATACGTTCTTCGGAGCTTCCCATGGATGGCCTTTACCTTGGCCGAATCCATGCGGATCTCTCCTCCACATATGTGCTGCCAAGAACATGATGTCAGTCTGCCCAAAACAGCACTTCTTCCTCTTCAGGTAGAGATCGTTTTCTTTCAGCAATCGAAAGACCTCCGTGAAGTGCCCAATATGTTCTTGCACATTTTCCGAATACACCACAATATCGTCAAGATACACCATTTCACACTTATCCAAAAGTGGATGGAATATCTTATTCATGAGTGTCGAGAAGGTCGCATTTGTCAAACCGTCCATACCTACACAGGTTGTCTTGGGTTCATCCCCCTCAGCAATGCGTACCAGCCGTACCAGCCAGTACCCTGATTGCATATTTAACTTGGAAAAGACCTTTCCTTTCCCCAACCTGTCAAACAAATTTGCTATCAGCGGAATGAGATACTTATTACGAACGGTTACCTTATTCAAGGCCCTGTAGTCGACACACTTTCTCATCGTTTCATCTTGCTTCTTTTGAAACAACATCGGTGCTCCGTACGGTGCTTTGGATGGTCGAATGAAGCCGGCCTTCAGCAATTGACCCATGCTTTGAAAGTTCTTTCAACTCTGGCGGTGCCATGCGGCAGGGGCCCATGGCTGGCGGCTTCGCTCTTGGGACTAACTTATCTCATGGTCCACTACCCTACGAGGTGGTAACTTTTGAGGCAACTCTTGAGGCAATAGTTCGGCAAATTCCTCCATTAGTGCCCGAATTTCAAGTGGCACAACAATTGGCCTACGTCATCCGAAATTAATGTAGCCAAATAAGTCTGTTCGTTCTTGCGAAGGCCTTAATTGCATGGCCGAGAGCATTTTGCTCTTAACACATGCCCGAGTCAAAGGGACTTTACACACTTTTTCTTGGGACGTAAGGGAGAGAGTATTGTTGGATAACGTTACCTCTTTGAATGCGTCCAGGAATTCCATGCCCAGCACAAGTTGATGGTCATCCATGGTGACAACAGTTAAGTCAACCTGCCTTCAAGGACACGTCGTGTGCCATGCCAAGAATAGGCCGTGAAGTTGCATTCATGGTCTTTATAAGCCCTGGCTCTTTGATGAACGAAACTCTGAGTCATGTGGCCTCCCCCATGGCCAGGAAGTTGTGCGTCGCCCCTGTATCAACCAGCGCGGATGTAGGGACGTCGTTTACCAATACCTCTGCAAAGATAAGCGTCCTTTTGTCAAAGGCTTCATCTTTCCTATTGGCATATTGACCTACAACCGTTATTGCCATTAGGAACCCCATCTGAGCCGTCGGCGTCTTCACTTGACCGACGTAGAAGCCATGGTGTTCAACTTCTTCTGAGGACACACCCATTATAAGCGTGGGCAACCACAAGTGTAGCACTTCATCGACGTTGGCTTGGCTCGCCAATTTCACTCAGAATCTCGTGAACCTCTCCGCTGTAGGATTTCGTCACATTTACGAGCGACCTCACTTTGGTAAACCCCAGGGGATGAAACCAACGTCGTTGAAGTGCTACACTTGTGGTTGTCCTCACTTACAGCGGGAGTGTCCTCAAAAGAAGTTGAATGCCATGGCTTCTATGTCGGTCAAGTGGAGACGCCGACGGCTCAGATGGGGTCCCTAATGGCATTAACGGCTGCAGCAGCCAATATGCCAACAGGAAAGATGACGCCTTTGACAAAAGGGCGCTTATCTTTGCAAAGGTATTGGTGAACGATGTCCCTACATCTGCATTGGTTGATACAGGGGCGACGAACAACTTCCTGGCCATGGGGGAGGCCACATGACTCGGAGTTTCGTTCATCAAAGAACCAGGGCTTATCAAAGTAAGTGTTGTGCCACTGGAGATTCGGGCACTACTCGAGGAATTTGCCGAACTATTGCCTCTGGAGTTGCCTCAAAAGTTACCACCACATAGGGAAGTGGACCATGAGATAAGTTGGTCTGAGGAGTGAAGCCGCCAACCATGGGCCTCTACCGCATGGCACCACTAGAGTTGGAAGAACTTTAGAAGAAATTGGGTCAATTGATGAAGGCTGGCTTCATTCAACCATCCAAAGCACAGTACAGAGCACCGATGTTGTTTCAGAAGAAGCAAGATGGATCGATGAGAATGTGTGTCAACTACAAGGTCTTGAATATGGTAACCGTTCGTAATAAGCATCTCATTCCGCTGATAGCAGATTTGTTTGACAGGTTGGGGAAAGGAAAGGTCTTTTTCCAAGTTAAATCTGCGATCAGGTACCGGCCGGTACGCATTGCTGAGGGTGATGAACCCAAGACAACCTGTGTAACCAGGTATGGATTCTATGAATTCCTAGTGATGCCATTCGGTTTGACAAATGCGACCTTCTCGACACTCATGAATAAGATATTCCATCCACTTTTGGATAAGTGCGTAGTGGTGTATCTTGACGATATTGTGGTGTATTCGGAAAATGTGCAAGAACATGTTGGGCACTTCAGGAGGTCTTTCGATTGCTGAAAGAAAACGATCTCTACCTGAAGAGGGAGAAGTGCTGTTTTGGGCAGACCAACATCATGTTCTTGGGACACCACATATGCGGAGGAGAGATCCGCATGGATTCGACCAAGGTAAAGGCCATCCAGGAGTGGGAAGCTCCGAAGAACGTATCTGAATTGCGTTTGTTTCTCGACTTGGTCAACTATTATCAAAGATTCCTTGAGGGTTCTCACAGCACACTGCGAACCTCACCGACTTGCTCAAAAAGAAGGCAATTTGGGCTTGTACAGCAGAATGCCAGCAAGCCTTTGATGATCTGAAGAGTGCGGCCATGTCAAAACCATGCCTTTGTCTTCCAGATTATGGTAACGAATTTGAAGTTCATACCGATGCTTCGGATTTTGCCTTGGGGGTGTACTCATGCAGGAGGAACATCCAATTGCTGTTGAAAGTAGGAAGCTTAATGATGCTGAGAGGAAGTTAATGGTACATGATAAACAGATGACGGCCGTGGTGCATTGTCTTCTATATGGAGACATTACTTGCTTGGAAGCAAGTTTGTTGTCAGGACAGACAACGTGGCTACTTCGTATTTCCAGAAGAAATTGTCACCAAAGTAGGCTCGGTGACAGGACTTTCTGGCTGAGTTTTATTTCATATCGGAGTACAAATCGGGGAAGTTGAATGTGGTGGCCGATGCCCTGAGTCACAAGTCCAACTAGCGACTATCTCATCCGTGCAGATGGATGTTCATGACAAGATTCATGAAGGCCTGCAACATTATACTAAAGCTGTGGAATTGTTGCGATTAGCGAAGGAAGGTAAATCACGACGCTTTCGGGAAGAAGCAGGTTTGCTATTTACTGTTGGCAACAGGTTGTTCGTTCCTTGATGGGAGAACTTAAAGAGGACAATCCTGCATGATTGTCATGATTCGAAGTGGGCAGGTCATCCTGGCACTGCTCAAACAGTAGCTTTGTAGAGGATGCCTATTATTGGCCCAAGATGCATGAAGACATCGAGGCCTATGTTTGAACATGTCTGATATGTCAGCAAGACAAGCTTGAACAGAAGAAACCGGCAGGGTTATTGGAACCGCTGCCAGTGCTGGAGAAGCCATGGCAAATGCTCCCCATGGACTTCATCTCAGATTCTCGACGGCATTCCACCCGCAAACGGATGGTCAAAAGGAAAGGGTAAATCATCTTCTTGAAATATATCTCAAACATTTTGTTGGCGCCAATCAGGAGGATTGTTGCAAGCTATTAGATGTGGCGCAGATTTCGTTCAATATGCAAAAGAACGAAGCAACGCAAAAGAGCCCTTTCGAGTTGGTGACAGGGAGGCAGCCTCTCACCCTGGCATGATTAGCGGCACACCAGGCTGGTAAGTGTCCCGCTGCATTTCAGGTTGCCCAAGATTGGTTGGAGAACCTAGAGACGTCTAGAGAAATCCTAGACAAAGCTGCCCGCAAGATGAAGAAATTTGCGGACAAGAAAAGGAGGCATGTTGAGTTCAATGTTGGCGATTGTGTGCTTGTGAAGTTGGGCACAAGGCAGTTCAAAAAGCTCCGGAAGCTTCATAAAAGATTGGTGCGGAAGTACGATGGTCCTTTTGAAGTGATAGGTGGAGTACGTAAACTCGCATATGTCAATCCAGTGTTTCATGTAGAGGCGGACGGCCGGGCGGCTGCCGTGTCGGGTTGCTGGAGGTTTGGGTGTGGTTCGGGGAGGGGGGGGGTGTGAAGATTGGGAGTGATGTTGGTTGGACACGGTTTGTGGGGATGGGCGCGGGTCTGCCTGGGTGGGCATTGATTGCGATGGAGACTGGCTGTCTGAGTTGACATGGCAGGATGAGGTGGCTGTGGAGTGATTGTGTGGCAGTCCGGGTTTGGTGTGTGGGCTGGTGTGAGGTGGCAGGGGAGGGGTCTGGGTGGGGTTATGGTTGACAGCTTGCGGAGAGGGGGGCGTTTGAATTAAAGTATGGTCGTACATCTCATGGGTCCCTCTCACGTGTTTCTTCAAGGGCAGCGGCCGAGGCTGCCTTCTGGAAGATGCCTCCGAGCCGCCGGTGACCACGTCAGCCCACGAGCCCGCCGGAGGTGGAGTAGGAAGCTGCTCTCGTAGATGCTCAAGATGATTGACAGAGGAAGGCGGCCTCTAGTCTGCATTACGACCTCAACAGAAACGACGGACAGGTCCGACGAGCCCATCGTCGGCAGGGCTCAGACAGAGGGGTTCCGAACATTCGAGCGATGGCCAGCATGACCTCCAGGTGCAGGAGGTAGAGGAGAAGACCCCGGATGTCGATCACAGTCCTTGCTGGCGCTAGCGTGGGCGAGGCACCATCCTCCTCTCGCCATGGACGAGGGTCTCCCGCTGCTGGGGACGAGGAGGCAGAGCGCCGGCAGCAGGTTGCTCAGGTGAAAAGGCGGTGAGGCGCTGACGGACGCCACCACTGCCGTTCGAATGACCGACAGTTCCATGGGGCCACCGGTGGGTTCGCCGACGAGACAGAACCGGAGGAAGTCCCTAGCCTGCTGCATCGGCAGCAACAAGGAAACGACACCATGGGCACTGACACGATCACCTCCTCCCCGACAGGCGTACCAGCAGCGTGCACAACCGGCCTCCTCGGCAGGAAATGGGGCAGAGAACTCGACGATGTCCCTCCTTCCCACATTCGAGATACCTGAAGGGAGACGAACATGAACGCGCGAAGTGGCCCTCCCTCAGGCATTGGAAACAGTGGCTGGTTGGCCGGCGGTTGGAGCGGGATCGAGAGATGGCCGTCTACCCATTACTCATCTGCTGAAGTCGCAGCCTCATCCCGGCCAAATGTTGGACGGGTCGCATCTAACTCGCCGGCAGGGGTTACCAGAGACGGAAAGGATGGCGTCGCCGGCAGGTTGGCCGGAGATGGCTGGTGGCGCCGTCGGTAGGGGCTACCGGAGACGAGCGGCTACGGGAGATGGCTTGGAGCAATCTTCCTAAAAGCTATCTTGCAGAAGTTAGCCTCCATGAGATTATAAGAAGCGTGACTATCTTTAAGTTTTACCAAAATGAAATTCATAAAGGATGACAGATATAAATCACAAAGTATTGAATATAACTTGCCTTGGATTGACTTCAATATCATAATTGCTCTAGTGAATAACTAAATAAAATAGATCGATGGGAGATAGGAAAAAAGGGACTAATCATAAAGAAAATATCTATGGAAGAAGGGATAATTTTTTCTTATCTATTGTTCTATTGTACATATCTTTTTTGGTTAGGAATTTCATAATGAAAAAAATTTCAATATAAGAGGAAGATCTACTGATTTAGATATAAATAAAAAATACAGACATTTATGGGTTCAATGCGAAAATTGTTATGGATTAAATTATAAAAGAAATTTTAGGTCAAAATGAATATTTGTGAACAATGTGATACGTACACCATATTTCTCCTCAAGATGTTGCATGGCTTGATCAAATTCTTGCATCCCCCGGTACCTCAGATAATCTGCATCCCCCTGAAATTATAATGCAATTACAATGAAAGGGTCATATTCCAAGAATGAAAATTCTAATAAACATCGCTTACTGATAATAAGCCTACTTCCCAAAAAATTGTATATCCCTCTTTGGATGCATTGGGACATTCGCCATGGGTTCGCAACATTGGAAATGCTTTGCCACATCTTTGTCACCTAACCCTTCCTCTATTTATATCCTTTTTCCCTCTGCTGATGATGTCCGTGACTCAAAAATACTTTCCTCTCTCTCTCTCTTTTTGGATTGTGCGAGGCCTGAGGCGACCAGTGTCCAGGAGTTTTAAAGGTTAATCCCTGTCCCAACTGTGTTTTCGGAATTGAACCTAGAGCTACTAGTCCCAACACAATACAGTCGGTCTCTATTCTCTCTTTCCTTCCATCCTTCTCACTCAAAATCCTTTTCTTCTCTCTCCTCCTACCTTTTCCTCTCTCTCTCTTTCTCCCTCCCTCTTTTCTTCCATGAAATGTCCCATTACTTTTGTTCTCCTCTCTCATCCTCCTCCGACTTCATCTCTCTTACTTCCATGAAACCTCTCCAAGAATTGACCATGAGTGGTACACAAACTGAAAAGACCATGGTAATCTTATTATTCTGTGTAGTCTACATGATTGTCCTTACTGTTTAAAGCATCGCGTTCCTGTCTATTGTTGCAATTTCTTAATCTTGCGAGTCAAAATCAGCGAAAGGTAAAAGTGACTAAAGATGACAGCTTTTTGCTTACCAAGTCAAATCTACGACGACATTTATCATAACTATAATTGTTTCCTGGAATCACTGCCCCGTTGGGAAGATGCTGATCTCCGCGAGGAAAATCTATCCATTCTACAATTGATGAAGACAAAGGAAACATGTGTGAGTAATTGCATAAATACGTCAAAGTACTTAAAGCTAGCTGTGTGCTCGACTGTACTAAATCAAATTAGAACCTCATGCATACAAACATATATTTACCTGGATGTCCAAATTCATTTCCCATGAAATTAAGATACCCTTCACCACCCAAAGCCATTGTTATTAGTCTAATCATCTTATGTAGAGCTATTCCACGGTCTATTCTAGGTGTTGATGGTCTGTCTAGAGCCATAAAATCATACATATCCTACACAGATAAAGAATGTAATTAACACAGATTGCATATCTAACGATTCAAATGATCAAACTTACTAATATCGTTCTGTCTCTTTCTTTCACAATAAAAAGGTGATGTTATTTTCTCTCAAAAAAGGTGATGTTTTAATATATGTACAGCCTGAACTCTGAAGCAATATGCAAAAACGAAGAAATAAAATAATATAAAAAAAACCACAGAAGAAAAGGCTTGTAGGGCTGCCTGGTAACTAGATAACATGGCAAGCTTCCACCTCACTATAAATAAACATGTGACATCAAGTTAAAAAAAAAGATGGAAACTAGTTCCACATCCAGACTCAATAATCCATGAAAAAACTCAGGGATCCTTTCCCCCCAAAATGAACCTTAAACAGGACAACTAGACGATAAGAAATATACATAACTATGAGAACATTTATAAGACATCAATATTTTCTTACTCATTATATCTCTTGAAATATAAGAAAGAATCCTAATGCTCAATAAGCTGTTCATTAGAATAAAAATGCTGATACCACAAATTTCTAAGAGGATGAATATAACAAAACAATATGCTTTTATTAGAATAGACATTAAACATGTTGAATATTCAATCTATCCACATAATAGGTTATCAGTAGACTGACTGATAGCTCTTTAGATGCTAATTATAATGGCCCCATATCTGATGCTGTGGAGATTCAGGCTCAGAAAATCTAAGACACTACTATGTCATGAGATAAGCCGGTTAAATAAAATGGTTGATTGAATTAACCTAGTTGGTTCTTTGTTTACATGCAACTACCGATGAAGTTAACACACGTTACACACCTATATTTATACGCTTAACTGATCATAGTATATTTACTGGAAACATAGTGCTACAAAGAGAATGTAATAAGAACCTTATCCATCAGCCAGAATGCGATTGTCTTGTCACCAACAAGAGCTTGATCATGGCTTTCAGCATAAACCACACATTTTTCTGACCATCTCCTGTTAGTAAGAGTGTGAATGATTTCTCCCATTTTCCAATCCTCGTCCTTTAACCTGAAGCAACCAAAATCATTCAGAACTTGATATGTCACCTAAAGTGGTTTAAGATCTAACTCAAAGAAACAGAGAACATTTATTTCAGTGTTAGGTTATATGCGCAATCTAGAATATTTGAAAAAGGTAAGTTAGTATTGTTGGAAAAGAAATAATTGCTGAAGAATCAATATTATCCCAAATCTAACGAATAAGTTTTCAAATTATCCATTAATTCACTAAATTTAGCCAAGGTAACAAGACAATTTATTAATTCTATTTTTTGCCACTTTCTTTTGTTTTGCCTTGCTCTCATAATTGCTGATGCGACTAGGGCAACAAATTACTAGCCCAATGGCTCCCAGATCCCATGACATGTCTATAAATTCAACATGCCATCCAATCTCTTCATCAGTTTCTCTCCGTCTTCTAGTATTCTAGTCATAACATTATCAGGTCATTTGTTCGGATTGAAGTGGGTTAAGAATTTGACATGATGCAAGAACATCACAAATATAATGAGGTAGAAAAAGGGTATGATATATAAACAATTGTTTTTTTTAAAACGGATAATCAACTTTGTTGATTGACTATCAATTTTGATTTTGGTCCAGACAACCTAATACAGGTTTTCTCCAGAGGAATTTTCGCATTGTATAATAATTCGAACGTGGATTCTTTCTGATTATTTCAAGTATGAGATCCATTTATCTAGACAATATTCTTGCATAACTTAAGTCATAGAATCATTAGAACTTTTTTTAAGAAAACAACAATTATCACCCTAAGATAAAGTATGGTGTTTTATGAAAGCACATTCTGACCTGATCTTTCAGTTTCTTAGCATTTTATGATGAAAATAACCTGAAGTACATTTTCTTCTGTGAACTAAAACTTGTGAAGATTGACAAAAGATCTGATTCTTTGCACAATGAGAATAAAGAGAAAGCTTACTTCAGAATTTCAATCCATTTATCAGGCATAGCCATATGAAGGCGATAATCAAAGCCTACACCACCATCTTGAACAGGAATGCAGAATGTTGGCATTCCGCTAACCTACATAAACGATTTATGGGCACTTATTGGTAAATGATTACAATTTATGTGAATATCTAAGGCAAACATAGAGAAAGGTACCAATGGAATTGATTATTAGAAACTAGGTATAATGACAAGCTATGTACAATAATGATCCAAGACAAAACACAATATAGAAACTCTAGATGCTCAGTAAATTATTGAAAGTCTTGGCATGAAAAATGTTAGTTTTGTCAGAAAGCAGTACACCTACAATTTGTTGGGAAAATCAATAATACCATATTGGTACTCTTTTCGACAGAATGTTTTTCCTGATATTACCATAATACACAAAGTTATACCTCAATGGCAATATGTACAGGCATCTGGAAAATACTTTCCAAATTGAACCAAACAGCAACCAGCCTTGTCTACAACAGCTGGTCTCAAGCAAGGATTTTCACAATTATCTTATGCATCTTGTATTCTCTACCCAAACTGAGTAAGAAACTAGCATAAGAAAGTAGAAACTCACATCTTCACCAATACTAACAGCCTCGGGATAAAGCCCATGTATAAGGTCATTTACTAGCATCAAGTAGATCACTGCATCCACATCAGTAGCAAATCCAAAGTATTCACTGTAATTCCCAGTGAAAGATACCTGCAGTGAAGGATGATCAATGCATTATGCATGTGGGACAAGTCAAGGCAAGACTCTCAAAATGGTCATCATGTGACTAGAAATAAAAGGAATGAAACAGACACCAGAAGTGTTTTGTGCCTCCATTTATTTAATAAAAAAAACTGATGAAAATTTTATGTTCCACTTAAAATCGTGATTATATCACGCTTACTTGTAGTCCATGATGAGTGTACATCATTGAGGTCACACCATCAAACCGAAACCCATCAAACTTGTACTCCTCTAGCCACCATCTTGCATTCGATAGTAAATATCTCAATACCTATAACAAAGAGGACAACTTAAAACACAGTAATCTGAGAGGCCATGGACTTCTATAAGTAGATCTCTTCACAAACCTCCCAACTTCCATAGTTGAAAAGACGGGAATCCCACATCCAGTGATGACCCCGTGCACCGCCATGAAAGTAGTGTGTGTCAGTTCCATCAAATTGATTCAGACCATCAAGGACGTTGTTTGATGCATGGCTATAAATAAAAAAGAGAAGAAATAAAAAAACGTTTTCTATTAAAAAAATTGAGTAACATAATAAGAAGAGCATTTTTCATGTAGATAAATATGATGTTGATTATATAGGTCAATATTTGGATATTATAACTGAAAATATAATAAAATATTTAACCTCACCAGTTAATTAATAAGGATGATGAGTTACCCAGGAGCATTGTAACAATGGAAAATATCTCGTTCTCTAAACTAACTGAATTGGAGAAACGTACTATCGGGACTGAAGTGACTGTAGTTTACCACACCATCTTGTTTATTGTTGCATATATGATAGGTCTATTACCAAACTGGGAACTGGGAAAGAAGAAACTCATGAGTAGTGGAAGGGATGAGACAATTTCAGTAGAGACTAGTTTTTAAGTAATCGACCATGACAAGAACATCATAAATTGACATAAAATCTAAACAATTCTCAAGTAGTTTATCCTAGTTTTACATTTATCACATCCCAATCAACTTTGATATTTGACATGTAGACTACTAGAGACTGGTGGTTCTCCTACTCCACATTTATGCATCAGAGCCTTATACTCTAAATCAGCGTCCTAGTAGGGCTTCACACTCCAAATGCTCTAATAAGGCCCAAACCTTAACTCTCTCCTTCATATCCACATAATTTACTCCATTGTCATTTTGGATCTCAATCGAGCGCCCATGGTGCATATTATAGCATGTATTATTTCATGACAACCTCGACAAGTGATTGACATTGTAACTCTGTTTGTCTGCAACTCTAATAATATGCATTGTCCAAAGTGTTGAACAGCATCTAAGACGAATCAAAGCTCACAAACTAAAGGAATATAAGAACTATAGTATTTCATAATAGGCATCTTAAATGAGATAATATTATCAAAACTAGGATTCCTTGCATTACATGTTTAGTAACATGAAAAACACATGATTGTTTCTTGTCTATTGAGTAACTAATAAATGATTGAACTGTAACAGACGTAAGTTTCACCTGTGAACAATATCCATCAAAACAAGAAGACCGAGTTCATGAGCTCTGTCAATCAACGATTTAAGATCTTCTGGAGTTCCAAATCGGCTACTGGGTGCAAAGAAGTTGGTAACATGATACCTACAACATTTAGGATATTAGGATTTGAACAAAAAAATTTACTTTGTAGATTAACTGATTTATGAAAAACATAGGATAATTATCAGAAATATGTAGTTGTGGCAGTTGTATGAACTATAGAGTTTTGGGTTAATAACTATTTCTCACAAACATTTTCTGAGATCAACTGAAAATGCATAAATCATAAAAGAAATAAGTTGCTCCAGCCCTTAATCTAGTATTACATCCTTTTCAAGTATTAAAAGAAATCGTGAGTTAAACTTCAAGGTCTTAATTGGCATGTATCTACCATTTATATATATATATATATATATATATATATATATATATATACACCGAAAGGTTTGGTTACTAATAGAGCGGAATGGCGTCGTATGATCCATGTAGCCGACCCCACCTAGTGGGATAAGGCTTTGTTGTTGTTGTTGTTGTATATATATATATATACATCATGAGAAAGTTGTCAAGTGTTGCATGCATGCATACATTATGAGAAAGTTATCAAGTGTTTATAAGTAGTACATCCTTTTCAAGTATAACCCATACTAGCTTAGTGAAAGAGGAGAGTTGACCTTCAAGGAAAGCTTGTAGAAATTCAAAATATATGTATGTATGTATGCACTTCTGTCATGCCCTTATTTTCCAAGGATGTGAAGGCCTTAGAACAATCTCAAATATTGCCTAAGCATCCGCAAATCACAAGGCTAGAATGCCCTTGATTTATTCACAAGACTCTACCACATGCAGAAATTTAGAACAATAACAATGTAAGGGGGAAAAGGAAGTCTTACTACTTTTCAACACTAGTGTACAACACTTACACCGTCGACTGGTGTAGCAGTCAAGAGACTTGACTTCTACTTATATATTACGGCACTTGGTAGTTAGGACAACTACCCAACAGATGGTTACTACCTAGGCACCCTTTGGTGTCGTATCCCTTCCCAAAAGGCAGCTAGTGTGAACGCACCCCTTAGGTGTGAATGCTCAGGTGTGAATGCACCCCTTCATTCCCAACCTTTGGCAAAATGCCTGGTGCACTTCTGCTCCATTATGGCGCTGTCCACAGCTTGTGTGCTCAAGCTGGCGAAGTGTTACAACCCTCCCCCACTGAATTCGTTGACGGCCTTGTCAACTCCTTGGAACCGTGCAATCTCCCTCTGGAATTGCCACAAGTCATGCTCCTTCTCACACAAGTCTTCAATGGTTGGAACTCCATTTCAACACACTAAGTACTTGGTGACTTTTGGCTTGGCTCGCCGATTCTGTCGCTCTCCCAGAATTTCGTGAACCTCCCTGCCATAGGACTTCGTCACATTCATGGGCAGCCTGGCTGGCTTGCCCCTGTTTGCATCCTCCTTGTCTTCATGGTAAGGTTTCAGCATACCTACATGAAACACTAGATACAATCTCAACCTTGGTGGCAAGTTGACATGATAGGATCTTGAAGACCATCAAGATGAGCGTTCACCAAATCAAGACCTTCTTCCAAGTGTGCAAGACTCGCTGCAGACTTGGTCACCCTCTTACTCTTCTGTCCTGCCCCATCTCACTGGAGGCTCCACCAATTTCTGACATGGTGTGTTCTGATACCACTTCTGTGATGGCCTTATTTTCCAAGGATGGCCAACACTAGTATACAACACTGCGTTGGAAGGTAGTGATTCACTGCGACAGAAGTGGTATCAGAGCGCACCATGTCAGAAATTGGTGGAGCTTCCAGTGAGATGGGGCAGAATGCCTCTGGACACAAGAGGAAGAGGGAGACCAAGTCTGCGGCGAGTCTCGCACACTTGGAAGGCCTTGATTTGGTAAACCCTCATCTTGATGGTCTTCAAGATCGGATGGTTGTGGCTGAAGGCCAACTTTCAGCATTGGCTAATGCTGAGAAGGCATTTGAGGAACTAAAGGTGACAGTGGAAATATCGGTGGATAACATTTCCGTATTAGAGACTACTTGGGAGGCCAAATGGGAGTCTTTAGTGGAAGATCTTGAGGCGCTGAAAAGTTCTGCGAAGGGATCAGGTACACGAAAGGCCCGAAAGTGCCTAAGTATCGAGGTCCTGATCCTCCAACTTATGTTGGTAAGTGGGAGACGAAGCTGAAACTCGAAGCTGGGTTTGAGAACAGCGACATCAGCTTCGATAAGCACAAGATATTGACTGGAGTGCGCTTCTTGGATGAAGATGCATTGCTGTGGTCGTGAACAGTTCTATCCCAAGAATGCAACCAAGGAGGCCATGAAGAAACTCACGAATATAAAGCATACTGACTCTATTAGAATTTATGTCAACTAGTTCCAGTCATTCATGTTGGAACTTCTAGAGTTATCAGAGAACCAATGTCTCTTTCATTGCTAGAATGGATTGAAGTTGTGGGATGCACAAGAGATTGAGCGAAGTGCGCCAGAAACTGTCCCCGCTGCTAACGTGGAAGGGGAACCGTTGAAAGATTACTCAAGGAATAAGGAGTCATCAGCAGGGGAGAAGACTGGGAAGCGCAAAGAGGAGTTAAAGAAGGATGGTAAACTCCATGGGATGAAACCGCAAACTTTGAAGTACTACACTTGTGGTGTCCTCAGAAAAAGTTGAATACCATGGCTTCCACGTCGGGTCAAGAGGAGACGCCGGCAACTCAGATGGGGTCGTTGATGCCATTGACAGATGCAGCGGTCAATATGCCAACCAGGAAAGATGAAGCCTTCGAGGAAAGGACTTATCTTTGTGGAGGTGTTCGTGAATGATGTCCCTACATCAGAGTTGGTGGATACAGGGGCGACACACAAATTCGGCCCATGGCTACACGACTCAGAGTTTCATTCACCAAGGAACCAGGGCTGGGAATGCGACTTCACAACATATTCTTGGAGTGCACACGCGGTGTCCATGAAGATTGGCAATTGGAAGGGAAATGTTGACTTGACTGTAGTTAACATGCACAACCATCAACTTGTCTTGGGTATGGAGTTCTTGGACATTTTAAGGAGGTCACGTTGTCTAATAATACCCTCTCTCTCACGTTCCAGGAAGGAGTGTGCAGAATTCCTCTATCTCGGGCATGCGTCAAAAGCAAGACGCTTTCAGCCATGCAATTAAGGGAGAATTCACAAGAATGGACAGACCTACTCGGCTACACTAGTTGCGGACAAAGTAGCCAAGAAGGTGCTGTGCCGCTAGAAATTCATGCAGTACTCAAGGATTTTGCTGAATTGTTGCCTCCGGAGTTAACTCAAAAGTTGCCACCTCAAAGAGTAGTGAACCGCGAGATTGAGTTGGTCCCAATGCGAAGTCGCCAGCCATAGGTCCTTACCGTATTGCACCAGCGGAGTTGGAAGAACATCGAAAGCAATTGGGTTTTGCTGAAGGCAGGCTTCATTCGACCATCAAAGGCACCATACGGAGCACTAGTGTTGTTTCAAAGGAAACAGGATGGGTCGATGAGGATGTGTGTCGATCACAGGGATTTGAACAAGGTAACCGTCTAGAACAAGTATCATATTCCGTTGATTACAAATTTATTCGATGGGTTGGGAAAAGGAAGGTTCTTTTCTAAGTTGGATCTGCGATCTGGATATTGGCAAGTGCGCATTGCGGAGGATGATGGACCTAAGACAACCTGCATGACAAGGTATGGATCCTATGACTTTTTTAGTGATGACATTCAATCTAACTAATGGCCTGCAACATTTTCGACACTCATGAATAAGATATTCCAATCACTTTTGGATAAGTGTGTTGTGGTGTATCTTGATGATATTGTGGTGTACTCAAAGAGTATCCAAGAACATGTTGGGCACTTGAGGGAAGTCTTTCGATTGCTGAAGGAAAATGACCTCTACTTGAAGAAGGAAAAGTGTTGTTTTGGGCAGACGGACATCATGTTTTTGGGACACCACATATGCATAGGTGAAATCCGTATGGATTGGGCCAAGGTGAAGACCATCCAGGAGTGGGAAGTTCCAAAGAGCGTATCGGAGATACGTTCGTTTCTCGGTCACTTATTATTGGAGTTACATTCATTCACGGCAGGCAGGGAACCTCACCGATTTGCTCAAGAAGAAGGCAGTTTGGGCTTGGACAGCGGAATGTCAAGAAGCCTTTGAAGATCTGAAGGCTGCACTCATGGAGGAGCCATGTCTTCATCTTCCAGATTATGGTAAGGCATTTGAAGTTCATACCGATGCTTCAGATTTTGTCTCAAGGGGGTGTTCTCATGCAGGAAGGACATCCAGTTGCCTTTGAGAGTCGGAAGCTTAATGAAGCTGAAAGGAAGTACACTGTACATGATAAGGAGATGACAGCCAAGATGCATTGTCTTCGGGTATGGAGACATTACTTGCTAGGAAGCAAATGTGTTGTTGGACAACATGGCTAATCATATTTCCAGAACTAGAAGAAGTGGTCACCGAAGCAGGCTTGGTGGCAGGACTTTTTGGCTAAGTTGGACGTTGTATTGAAGTGCAAGTCAAGGAAATAGAATGTGGTCTTGGATGCCCTGAATCGCTAGTCCCAACAAGCGACTATTTCATCCGCGAGGATGGATGTTCAAGAGAGGATTCGTGAAGGCCTGCGGCATGATATCAAAACTGTGGAGTTGTTGTAATTGGTAAGAGAAGGTAAGTAGAGATTCTTTTCGGAAGAAGCAAGTTTGCTATTTACAGTTGGCAATAGATTGCTCATCCCCTCGGTAGGAGAACTTGAGGAAGACAATTCTGCATGATTGTCATGATTCAAAGTGGACTGGTCACCGTGGTGCCGCCCAGAGAGTAACTTTGGTGGAGGATGTGTATTATTGGCCTAGGATACGAGAAAACATTAAGGCCTATGTTCGGTCTTGTCTAATTTGCCAGCATGACAAGGTTGAACAGAAGAAACCGACAGGATTGTTGGAACCTTTGCTAGTGCCAGAGAAGCCACGGGCAGATGCTCACCATGGACTTTATTCCTTCCTTGCCCAAATCTGAGCGATTTGGTTCGATCATTATTGTGGTGGACAAATTCTCAAAGTATGGAATGTTCATTACAGCACCAAGAGAATGTTCTGCAGAGGAGACCGCAGTGCTGTTTGTGAAGTTGTGGGGAGTCCCAGAGATCATTGTTTATGATAGGGATCCCAAATAGATGGACAGATGGAAAGAGTAAATCATCTTCTTGAAATCTGTCTCAGGCACTTTGTTGCCGCTAATTAGGAGGATTGGGCCAAGCTGTTGGATGTGGCGCAGTTTTCTTTCATTATGCAAAGAAACGAATCAACTCATAAGATACCTTTCGAGTTGGTGACAGGCAGCAGCCTCTCACCCTGGCAGGTTTGGCGGCGCACAATGCTGGTAAGTGTCCCTCTGCATTTCAGGTGGTCAGAGATTGGTTGGAGAACCTGGAGACGTCTAGAGCAATCCTAGACAAAGATGCCCGCAAGATGAAGAAATTTGCTGACAAGAGGAGGCATGTTGAGTTTGATGTTGGTGATCGCGTGCTCGTGAAGTTGGGCACGAGACAGTTCAAGAAGCTTTGGAAGATGCATAAAGGGCCGGTGAGGGAGTACAAGAGTCCTTTTGAAGTGATAGACCGAGTAGGGAAACACCCCTATTGTGTCAACTTGCCATCAAAGTTGAGATTGTATCCAGTGTTTCATGTAGGTATGCTGAAACCTTACCATGAAGAAAAAGAGGATGCAGAAAGGGGCAAGCCAGTCAGGCGTCACCGAGTACTTAATGCGGTGGAAGGGAGTTCCAGCCATTGAAGACTCGTGGGAGAAGGAGCATGACTTGTGGCAATTCCAGAGGGAGATTGCACTGTTCAAGGAGTTGACGAGGCCGTCAACGAGTTTAGTGGGGGAGGGTGGTAGCACTCCACCAGCTTGAGCCACACAAGCTGCGAACAATGCCAGAATGGAGCTGCACCAGGCATTTTGCCAAACAGGTGGCGGACGCTCCATGTTTGGGTGGGCAGTTGCCAAATCTATGTAAGGGTTGTTTCAAGAAGTTATTGTGATGGCTATGGTAAAGTGAAAGTGGTTATCTAACTTCCAGGTATTCCATAAGGTGGGATTGAAAGAGTGTGTTCACACCCGAGGAGCGTTCACACCTGAAGGAGTTGCGTTCACACCCTTCTGGCAAGGGATACCACACCAAAGGGTGCCTGGTTAGTAAGCATTTGTTGGGTAGTTGTCCTAACTACCAAGTGCTGTAATATATAAATAGAAGTCAAGTCTCTTGGCTGATACAGCAGTGGATACTGTAAGTGTACACTAGTGTTGAAAAGTAATGACTTTTGCACATGGTAGATTCTTAGGAATAAGTCCTGTGTCCATATGGTATGAGAGATTTAGGCTCTTTTCTGGGATTCTTGTTTCGAGCCTTCATTGCTGTGAAACTTGTTGCCTTCATTGCCAAGCAGTAACCCGAAAGGATTGTTTATCTACAGATTGTCATTCAAGATGTCCAAGATCCAAAAATTTACTACAGTATTTCAATTAGAAGAGACAATCCGAATTCCACAATCTAGAGCATTGCAGAATATTCATGCTTCTTACAGGTTAGATGGACAAACCTATGTTGTTGTAGGAATGCAAAATTCATAGAGCCACTACCACAAGAGCCAAATGGTTTCAATCAAGATGAGATTGATAGGCTGAGATCATTTATTAATAGTCTTGGAGAATTTGAAAAATCTGAAGATATTTGTTCTTTGGTGCATACAGGTGAACTTCCATCTTCCATTGGATTAAATGCCTTAGGTACAACCTTTACCAAATCCTGAATCATGGATTCAGGAGCTACTGATCACATGACTCATTTCAACTTGAATTCAAGAGTCCAACTTGAATTCTTTGAATGAGGTAAACACTACTGAATCCACATTGCAAGAATCTAAACCTTATGTTGGCAATCTCGAACAAGACCTTCCAATTGCTATTAGAAAAGGAACTAGAAAATGCACAAAGCAACCATTGTACCCTCTTGCAAACTTTTTATCATTTAAGAACTTTTCTCCAACACACAAAGGCTTTCTTGTAAGCTTAAATGCTATAACCCTGCCTACTACTTTATATGAGGCTTTATCCAATGAAAAATGGAAACAAGCTATGAATGCAAAGATTGAGGCATTAAAAAAGAACAAGACATGAGAGTAAGTGAAGCTACCGAAAGGAAAAAAATTAGTAGGCTATACGTGGGTGTACAGAGTGAAATATAGAGCAGACGAATCAATTGAGAGATACAAGGCAAGGCTGGTAGCCAAGGGGTATACCCAAATATATGGAATTGATTATCTTAAGACATCTGCTCCAGTTGAAAAGATGAATACAGTTAGATTGTTACCATTAGCTGCTAATTATGGTTGGGAGTTGCATCAATTTGATGTCAAGAATGCCTTCTTACATGGGGAGTTAGAAGAAGAGATTTATATGGAGGTTCCACCAAGATATAAAAGGAATTAAGCTGCACACGCTGTTTGTAAGCTGAAAAAAGCATTGTATGGTCTTAAACAATCACCACGAGCATGGTTTGAAAGGTTTGCAAGAGTTATACTAGCCATGAAATATAAACAAAGTCAAGGGGATCACACGCTATTTATTAATCACTCTTCTTCAGTAAATGTTACAGTCCTCTTGGTGTATGTTGATGATATAATTGTTACAAAAAATGATGTTGAGGAACAAGAAGCCTTGAGTCAATACTTGGCTAAAGAGTTTGAGATTAAGGCATTGGGGAGGTTGAAATATTTTCTCGGAATGGAAGTTGCTCAGTATAAGAAAGGAATTTTTATCTCTCAACAAAAGTATATCACAGATCTACTCAAAGAAACCGGTAAAACAGCATGCAAACCAACAAGTACCCCCATGGATCATAAGCTTAAACTTGGGACAGCAGATGAAGATGTTGCAGTAGATAGAGAAATGTATCAACGCCTTGTAGGAAAACTTATTTATTTATAAGCATACACTATTGCTGATTTTGCTGGATCAATTGTTGATAGAAGGTCAACATCAGGATATTGCACATTTCTTGGTAGAAATCTTGTGACATGGAGAAGTATAAAACAAAATGTGGTAGCTCGTTCAAGTGCAGAGGCTGAATTTAGAGTCATGGCTCAAGATATGTGTGAACTACTTTGGTTGAAGATCATTCTTCAAGATTTGAAGATTAAGTGGGAAGGCCCCACGTGACTCTGTTGTGACAATAAGTCTGCAATTAGTCTTGCTCACAATCCAGTACAACATGATCGGACGAAGCACATTGAAATTGATAAGCACTTTATCAAAGAGAAACTGGATAGCGGATTGATATGCAAATCTTATGTGCCTACACGTAGTCAACTTGCTAATGTCCTTACCAAGAGTTTGTAACTCAAGTGTTCAAGCTATTTTATCCAAGCTGGGAATGGAGAATACCTATTCACCAGCTTGAGGGGGAGTATGAGAAATCATATGTAGGATCTATCTTATTTTGGAAAGTTTCCTTTTCTATAATATATTGTATTTATTAGAAATAGGAGCACATAGGTAGATTTCCTATTGCTAAGAGGCTGCCCCATAATTATGGGATTTGATTTCAGCCTTCCAGATTTCATCTTTCCTAATATGTTTGAAGGTTCAAGTCTTGTATATAAGTGGTTGAATAAACAGAAAATAATAGAACTTTTTGCTACAATTTTCCACAATACCACAACATCTTCTGATGAACATTCCTCCTCTGAATGACCATCCTAGCATGGCATCACATGCTTCCAATCCTTGGGACGTCTATTACTAATGTCCCAACATCGGGCCTAACCTACTCCGCCGGAATTTGTAACCAGTAACATTCCAGAGCATCCTCCCAAGTGTTCTTTTAACTTAGAGTGCTTGCTGCCCAATTTTGTTCCTCTGACATTCCACTGGGCACACGTGTGTTTTCTTTGTGAACATTACCCGTAACTTCACTAGATATCCTTCCCAAATGCCCAAGCCATCCTCAGGGTGTTTTATTCGTAACATCCTCAAGCATCCATCCCAATGCTTGTTAACCTTGAACATGTGTGCATCATGTCCACATTTTAGCGACGTACACCAGCAATGCCATTTTGTAAGACTGCCCTTGCATTCATTTCCCCTGGAATGCTTTGTCGAGCCATTGCCTAACACTAGTGCCTTATCCCTCTAGAACACTTGCCCAAGGTTTCGCCATCATCGATGTCCTTCAGAAGACATACAGGGAACATGCTGCCTCCATATCACTAGGCTGCCCAGAATGTGTGCTGGCCACATTCTGTCACATGCTTCCTTTTATTTTACGTAACAAATGGCCCAACCATCTACTCATGGACAGGAGGGCACGAGTTCTCCTTCCATCATGGTTGCCATCTCTGTACCTATGCACAAAAACACACAGAACACAAGATGCAATTGAGAAGAAAAGGGAGTCTTTATTGCACTTTCACAAAACATTACATTTTGCACCTGGCGCTATTATAACACTAGTAGCCATATACAAGTTACAACATGTTTGTGTAGAACTTGAAGTTTGCAACAATCTGATTAGTACTGGCTAAAATTTTATAATAATCATGAAGCTAGGAAGAAAACCTTGCAGGTCTGACTATAATAATGCATAGAAAGCACTTGAGAGTTATGTTTGGTATTTCTCATTACAAAACATCTTAAGATATTTGGATTTCGAAACCATAACTTTTCTTCTCTTTTTTGGGTAGTTGACCACTGAATGAAATTAGCAACATCTAAAAGAATTAATGTATTTCTATCAACAGCAAAAGAAGAGGGTGAATGTTGCTTACATTAAGGTAATACAAGATATGTACGATGGGGCATTGACTAGGGTTAGGACACCCGGAGGTGAGACAACTGAATTTCCTATAGGAATTGGCCTACATCAAGGATCAGCTTTAAGCCCGTATCTATTTAACTTAGTTATCGATGCTATAACCGAGAGTATCGGAGGTACCTAAGTGCATGCTATTTGCGGATGATATAGTACTTTTAGCGGATTCAAGAGAAGAGATTAATACAAAATTGGAAATATGGAGAAATACGTTGGAGTCGAAGGGTTTTCGTTTAAGTAGGAATAAAACAGAATATATGCATAGCAATTTCACAAATAAACAACTTAGAGACGACTTGAAAGTTAGGTTAGGGGAGGATATAATTCCTCAAGTGACAAAGTTTAAATATTTAGGATCAATTGTAAGACAAGATGGTGAGATTGATGACGATGTTAATCATAGAATTCAAGCTGGTTGGTGTAAGTGGAGGAAAGCCACTGGAGTTCTTTATGATAGAAAAGTACCCAACAAAGTTAAAGGAAAATTCTATCGTACTGCTATAAGGCCAGCAGTGTTATATGGTAGTGAATGTTGGGCTATGAAGGGACAACATGAACGTAAAGTGGGGGTAGCCGAAATGAGGATGTTGAGATGAATGTGTGGTCATACAAGATTAGATAAGATTAGGAATGACCATATACGTGAACGAGTCGGAGTGGCTCCTATTAGTGAGAAAATGGTAGAGAATCGCTTGAGATGGTTTGGTCATGTTCAGAGAAGACCATTAGATGCGCCAGTAAGAAGAGTGGATCAAATAATCTGGAGTCCGATTAAAAGAGGGAGAGGGAGGCCAAGGCGGACACTTGGCGAACTAATAGAGCAAGATCTATTGGTGAATAATATACCGAAAGGTTTGGTTACTAATAGAGCGGAATGGCGTCGTATGATCCATGTAGCCGACCCCACCTAGTGGGATAAGGCTTTGTTGTTGTTGTATTTCTATCAACAAAGCTTTAGATTGTTATTTTCAAACATGTCTAATAAATTACATTAAAAGTCTTAAATTCCAAGGAAAACCCTTGGTTATACAGCGTCAAATCTGTCATTCGTGGCTATGAGCAAGCATATCCTGATTAGAGTTGTCGCCAATTCATGTAAATACATATTGAAAATCATTAGTCTTTGTCCCCATCTTAGCAGATAACTTTTTTTTTTAGAAGAAAAAGGATGACCACCAGATTTGTGATTGACATCCAGCTATATATATATATATACTGTCAAAAGGTGTACAAATGTAGTGAGCAAGAAGGGGATAAAAAGAGGACCCCAACCTAACCAAAACCCCACTCCCTTATAAGATAGGAGATGTGGTGTACAACACGCTCAGGCTGGCAACTCTCCCCACAAAAAATGATTCGGTTGCGCTGCAGCCAAATGGCCCAGGCACCAGCCACAAAAGTCGCCAGTGGCACTCTCCAACATCTTAACAGATAACTTATAGGAAACAATATTCCCATAAAAAGTTATGTTGTTCATGAAATTTGTTTAATACATGCAAATTAAACAAATTCTTTTCCTCTAAAAAAGTTGTTTAATTTGCAGTATTAGAAAATAGGTTTACTAAAATCTAATGAAGAACTGTACAGAAAGAAATATGTTTGAAGAAATGTTTGAGGGCATTGACATATTTTCCTAGAATTATAAATTAGAGAATCCCTTTCCAAAAGAAAAAAAGATGAAAATTAATTCTTAGCCATATTCTACTTAAAATCTAGATGCCGATAATCAGAGAATTAACCAAGAAAAACTATAATAGCATTAAGATAATTAAACTGTGGAAAAATATTGAAATCAACTTCATTAAAGTCAAGAATACCATATAAAGTGGTTCATTTCACAAAGAGAGAGGGACAAAAAGTATACCCAAAGCTTGCATAATAAGAGTGTTCCTGGATGGCCATTATCTGAACTGCATTGTACCCTAGTCTCTTGATTCGAGGAAGCACATCATCCCTAAAGCTAGCATATGTGTTAATCTTGGGCTCCTGCATATACCCATAGGTTAGAGAATGCATTAGCAATTGATATGAGTGATGACTAAAGTATCAACTCCGCCTATATTTTATAGCCGGTCCCAAGCCCGGATAAAGGAGGAGGGTTGTGTTAGGCCCCGACAGCCAGCATAAAATCCTGTCGAATCTTATGAACATGGATCAACGAAGAGCGGAATGGCGTCGTATGATCCATGTAGCCGACCCCACCTAGTGGGATAAGGCTTTGTTGTTGTTGTTGTTGTTGATGACTAAAGTATCAACTAAACAATTTTTTTAAGGCAATTATCCACAATTTTTTACATAATGTAACTAAGAAAGCTAGATTCATCAGCAGTTTTGGCTGTGTGATTCATTGACAAGCATAACATCAAACCAACCAAATGTGTTCAATAAAGCAAAACTCATTCTCAACTGTAAAAGAACTACAACTTAGGCAGGTGAAAAATAAATATAATTAAAGCTTCTCAAGTCAAACTTTAAAGACATGAAATTGATTTTAACTTGTCCAACTGAATTTACAAACGTTCCTTGGTTGGATGATCCCACACATCTAATGGATCTCTCAATCTAAGAAGAATGAAGAGAAAATATGAATATCATAATTTTTCATTGCACATAGCGCTGGACACGAGCTAGACCGAGTTAGGCTTCCACCTAAATAGGCCAAGCCTGCTACAAAATAAAAATATTTAAGCCTGGCCTATAGCTTGTAACAAGCCAAGAACATAAGCTTAGTCTGACTTGTTTGATTAATTTTTATTGCCTGACCTAGCTTATTAGCCTGTCAAGCCAATGGTACTAGATTAAATATAATAAATCTTATTTATTAAAAAATAATAAATATGAACTAAATAAAAGAGACATCACTAATTTACTTTTTTTGAACATATAATAAAAATAGCACTATTGAATTCAAAATTGAAGATTTAAAAAATAAATATATATATTTTAAATTATATATAAAATATAATATATTAATATATCTTGGCCTGATAGGCTATAAGGCTAGGCCAATTATTAAGAGGCTAAGCCTTTTTAAGAACATAAGCTTTTTTTTATTTTTCAACCTGGCCTATTTTAATAATAGGCCAAGTCGAGCTAAGCCAAAAATAAGCCGAGCCACGGGTGGCTCACGAACGGCTCGGCTTATTTCCAGCCCTAATTGCACATTTACTCTACATGAAAGCAGAGATAGCCTGACCCAAGCGCACCCGTTGTCGGCAGCCCCTACCGGTGGCGCCAACTCCGTCACCGGCGGCCCACGCCAGAGGCGCCACCCCCTCTAACAAAGCCTCTCCCTTACATCCAAAATGCGCATAGGACACAGCGCCTCGATGACAGGTGGACCAGGTTCGCCCATTCTCGTGTCAATCACGCCCCCTGCCAGCCACCACCGCACTGCTACAGATGCCTGGAAGTTGGCCATTTTGCACGTCACTGCTCAGGTCCCCTTCGTTGTTTCCTGTGCTGAGGAGAGGGCCACCGGAGATCATCCTGTCACCATGCCTCGCCAACATGACCCCTGCTTCGCGGCCAACCAGAGAACCCCGTACCTCAGGCGCTTCCCTCCTTCGCAGCCCCGTGGTCGCCAGAGATTCAGCACGGCGTCAACCTGTTTAATGGTTCCGTCATCGGTGAGGTCAACGGCGCCTCACCAGATGCAACCGTTCCCCGTACTGCGGTAATCGCCGGAGTGGAGGCTTCGCCGCCTTTCCATCTAAGCCGGGTGTCGGCGTCCCTTTGGCTGCTCATCCCAGGCTCCCCGCAGCAGCAAGAGGCCCTCCTCGCTATGCCGACCTTTCTATCACCACACCTCCAGGTTCTACGGCGACCATGGAAAGCAGACGATGGAGCAGTTATGGCGCCAGCCGGGACACGGCACTCTGTGGATATCCTACCGCCCCATCTCCAACGACTGGAGGTTGCCCTGATGGTGGCACGGCTGATCGGGAACCTCATCGCTGTCGCTCTCCCCACTCTGGGCTCGTCGGACTTGTCCACCATCTCCATAGACATCGAGCTTCAAACCTCCCCATGTCGGTCACTCTCTGTGCGTGCACCAGCAGCTTCATCATCTGGCTGCAGCGCTACGTCGGGGAAGCCTCGCAGGCGGAGGTGGTCGCCTGTTGCCGGTCAGCATCATCACGGCTGTCAGCACTCAGCGGAAAGGACACCTGCAAGCCAGCCTGTTCTGTCAACGCGAGGGGCGCGCGTGCCAGCCGTACCGACTTTCAAATCCCTCACCATCACCAAACCCAAAAACCCGCCACCAGCGAGACGGGATCTGGATCGCGAGCAGATGCCATCTCCTCCCACCCTCAACCCAACATGCAGCAACTCCTGAACCTGACCGTGAACCCAAATCCCCACTTTACGAACCCAATCCCCAGACCATGAACCCAAAACCCATAGCCAAACCAGATCACACTAGAGCTAGACTCGAGCCGAGGCGCGGTAGCCCACGAGCCCAGGCACGACTCCAAGCCACGAACCTGACCTTATCCTCTGTCTCCTTCACTCCTGATCGCACGAAGGCCATCTCCGGCCGCCTGCCGGTGTTCCTTCAGTGGACGGTAGCCACCACCAACACATCATCCTCACCGCCGACACCCTCACCCCACATCCCTAATCCAACCCCCACACCAACCCCTCGCCCCAGGTACGGCTCACGTCGACTGGACAGTCTAGTGCCGCTACCGATGAACAATCGCCTGAGGATCCGCCAGCGACCACTGCTGATAATGGTGATCCGGTGGTTCCCTCTCACCACTACCAGCGACGCTGCTTGACCAGGGGAGCAACGCTGCCGCTACCAACTGATCACCAGCAGGGTGCGCCGCCCCTACCACCGTCAGGCCGCCAGATTGAGGAAGGGATTTCGCCGGCCGGAGCTATGATGCAGCTGCTCTAGGGTGATGTGGATGGGGCACCCCTCCTCATCTCATGTGTATATGGCCCCTGCTCAGCGTTCTTATGCGACACTATGTGGTAGGAGCTCAGAAGTGCACGTGCCCATCTTCTAGACGCTTGATTGGGGGCGACTTCAATGTCACGCTTGACATCAATGATCGCCCCACCAGTAGACGAGAGAGGGATTTATTGATTCACATTGCTCGTCGATTTTCCGGTCTCCAACTGCAAATTCACATGGACGAGCACAATCGCACCAGCCAGATCGAGGATCGATCGCTTCTCAGATCTTTGGAGCTAGCAGAGGCCCATAAATTGGCGGATGTTCAGGCTCTTGATTGACCGTTCTCGAACCACACTTTCCTCATGTGGCAGTCCAACGACCGCCAGGCGCAACGCTCACTCTTCCGCTTCGAGCGGTCGTGGCTCTTGGAGGTCTCAGGAAATCATCCAGCTAGAGGATCGGGTAGTGGAGAACCAGTGGGAAGCAGTGCTCCTGACAGACCTAGTTTCAGAAGGGAGATGCCAACACTCGATTCTTCCATTTATATGATACCTCTCGTCGGAGGGCTAACAGATTGAGAGGATTGGCGTACATGGCCAACAGAGGCACGATCACATCAGAGCAGCCATCACCTCATACTTCGTGCATCCTCCCGACGATAGACATCGGGTTCTTGGCAGTGGGCTACATGGGACATTCCCCGATTTACTGATGCACAATCTTCTTTGCTGATGCAGGAGGTTATCACCGAGGATGAGATCACTAAGCCCTCCGAGACCTCAATTGCGAGGCCGCCCCGAGCCTGAATGGCTTCCCAGTGTTCTTCTACAGGAAGTTTTGGCCGGTGGTGCAAGAGGACGTCCTGACAGTTATCTCGGAGTTCACTACTGGAACTGGGGCTTCGAGTGCCTTAACCGGTTCTTGCTATTCTTACTGCCGAAGTGCTTCCTGAGCACATCCACCTTGCTCGGTCAGCTTTCATCCAGGGCCGGTCCATTACTGATAGCTACACAATCGCCTCAAAGATTTTTGCTCGATGGAGGAGGACTAGTTGTTAGGCCTTGTTATGGAAGGTCGACTTCTCCAAAGCATATGATATGATCTCGTGGTCTTTTCTTTGGTAGTCACTGTAGGTGGCTTCCCGGAGACTTGGATCACCTGGATGAAGTGATGCTACAGTCGTCGGGGGAGTGGTGCAGCTGCAGCGGGGAGTTCGCCAGGGCTGTCCCTTGGCGCCTCTGCTATTTGTTCTGGCAATTGATGCTTTAGCCAAATGCACCCAAGCATCTTGTTGGGCAGGCCTCTTCAGCGGTTTCATTGGGAGCCTCGTCCCCCTCTTGGAGTATGCAGATGACACAGTGTTCTTAATCGAGGGCTCTGAGCAAGAGGCTCGACGAGTAGCCATTCTTGTCGAGTTATTCGATGCGACGACCGACCTCTAGATCAGCCATACCAACTCTTAGCTCATCCCTTTTGGCATGGTCCTCGAGGAGGCAGCTTGATGTGCAACTCAGCTTCACACTCCAGTCAGCACTTTACCGATCACTTTACCTGGGCCTTCTGCACTTTACCGGTCATTGAGCGTATGGAGCATCAAGTTCATGGCTAGAGTTCACATTTGTTATCACGTGACAGTAGGCTCATTTTACTTCGCTCTGTCCTTTCGGCACTCCCGACATATTATATGATGGTCCTCCCACCGCCAACTCAGGTTCTCAAACGCTTGGATTCTTTGAGGAGCAAGTTCTTCTGGAAAGGTTACACCCCAGATCACTGAGGAGTCCACTGTGTTGTTTGGAGCAGTATCTGTCGTCCCACATCCGAGGGAGGCCTAAGGGTTCGTGATCTCCGCTGCACTCCTAGCTCGGTGGATAAGGTGGATCATGGGGCCTAAGGATAGTCTTTGGAGTACAGTCTTCTTCACTTGTTATGGGCGTGATCTCTCTTGGGAGTCGAGGGCCACCTTGCCCCGTGTGTCATCCCCAACTTAGGCGATCTCCGCTGCACTCCTAGCTCGGTGGATAAGGTGGATCATGGGGCCTAAGGTTAGTCTTTGGAGTACAGTCTTCTTCACTTGTTATGGACGTAATCTCTCTTGGGAGTCGAGGGCCACCCTGCCCCGTGTGTCATCCCCAACTTAGGTAGGACCGGGCGCACCCCAGACGCTCCCGAGGCACGGAGGCTCCCGGGGCGGCAAGGAAAGTCCCTACCCACTTTGGCATAATGCATACTTTGGCACTATTTAGGCAGCAGATGTCGGGCGACGAGCGCGAGGGCGAGTCGCACTCCTACTCCTACTTGGAGTCGGATTCGTACTCCTACTTGAAGTCAAAGTCACACCAACCCCCAGGACGAGGCGATGAGGCATCGTGGGACGAAGACCCCTGCCCAAAGTGTCATAATGTCCGGTGTGGCATTATGCCCACTTTGGCAGCGGACGCGGCAGGACGAGGACGTGGCCGGGTGCAGCGCAGGCGCGGCAGGGGCGCAGCAGGGCATGGCGGCTGGAACCCTAATGGGTCCAGCCCATCTTCAAAGGTCCTGGACGTCCCCTAGAGGGATGGAAACCTCAGATGCATGCGACTCTCTCCAAAGAAGAAAAGGTGGCCAATGAAAAGTAAGGTGCATGGGCACTTACTTTCCATTGCAACCAAAGAAGGCTTCGCGAAGGAAACCTGGTCAGAAGGAAGGAAGGCTGATCTCCTAATTAGGAGGGCTGAGAGATGGAAAGCAAGGGTGGCCGGCCCTAGTTTTCCATATTATCGGCCGAATTTTGCGATCTCCCCTTTGGCCGATCAAGGGGGCTATCGACGGAGGCGATCGTCCCGGGTGTTCGACTTGGCAAGTAGGCTAGGAATTATAGGAATGTAATTAGGACACCCAAAGGGGGTTTTGGCAAATCAAAGGTCATATAGGACTCCTTGATTTAAGGAACGTTATTAGTGACAAGTAAACTTTATATGGCCGGCCCCTATATAAGGATGGGCCCGGGGCCTGTGTGGCAGTCACTTTGAGATTTGGCCCATCAGAGACAAAGGTGGAGGCTGACACTAGCGACCTTTTTAGCTGGTGCCTGGGCCATTTGACTTCATCTTTTGTGGGGAGAGATGTTAGACTGAGAGCATTATATACCACATTCTCTTTCTTATTCGGGAATGGGGTTTTGATTAGTCAAGATACTTTCCACATTTTGCTGCTCTCTTTGAGTGCCTACACTTTTATATGACTTCCATTTCACAGTTATATATAGACGGATGACAACCACAACCTTAGTGGTCATCCTTTTTCTCCTCAAATTTTTTTTCATTGCTACGTGAAATAGTAGAAGTAAAGGATGTTACTGTTTTGCACTCGACTGACCATCATCACTTATATGCATCGTAACAAAACAATCGAGAATTAGTACTGGAAAGAGCAAAACTAAGGTTTCCTTATGATATGTTTAATAAATAAGAAGTACAATATTCTGTATTTAGTCAAGAAAGAATTAGTACCGGACTGCTCATCCCAATATGTGACTCATAAATACGTAAAGATTTTGGAGCTTTTGGTTGAGGATGCTGAAACACATACTTTTCCTGAAAAAGAAAATGTAAATAGTGAATTGGTATCCTCATATATGTACTGTAAGATAACAATAGACATCTGCAGTATTTTAATACAAAATTTATAAGCATGAATATTATGCTAGAAAAAAGGAAGATGCATACAAATATTGGAAGTTTTCAATTTTCGGTTAAATCTTAGATTGAGGAATGATACCTCTTCAGGAGGATCGTAGTATATGCCGTTGTAGGGTATTTCACCTGGTGCTTGTACTGAGAACTTTATCCAAGCAGGAATAGAATCCTTGATGCCAGATGGAGTATCCATATGAATCTATTACAAAGAGTGTCGAGTTACTTAATGCACTACAACAACAACAACAACAAATCCTTATCCCACTAGGTGGGGTCGGCTACATGGATCATACGACGCCATCGTTGATCCATGTTCATGAGATTCGACAGGGTTTTACGCTGGCTGTCGGGGCCTAACACAACCCTCCTCCTTTATCCGGGCTTGGGACCGGCTATAAACATAGGCGGAGTTGAGTTACTTAATGCACTATGTAAAAAAAATTGCTTGTGTGTTAACTTATAATATTAGTGGTTTTTCCCCATTTATAAAACATGATAAATGCAACACTAAAAGGAAAAGGAATGAACAGATAAAAATAAATTTAATTCTCCATATGCATGTAACAACATAAAAAAATGGGTGATATGCAAGCAGATGCAAGTAAATGAACACAGCATACCTATAAATAACTCAAAAAGACACAAAACAAATACCTCAAATAAACCAAGCTTATATAAATGACATGCAATAGAAATGTAAACTAGAATACCATGTCAATAAAAAAGACACAAAACAAATACCTTTACACGAGAGCCATGAGGGATAGCAGGTGTACCATCAGTATTATTTGGTAGAAAGATCTCCCAAACACCAAACTCATTCTGACAAGGTGAATTAGTTAGCATAATTTTAACATAAGAGTTTGTATAAAAAAGTTGATATACGAAAGAAATGGAGCAAAAATATTCTGATTTGACACTCCTACAAATAATTAAAAGTAGAAAAATCAAATAATTGTTATCCACACTAAGCTGACATTAATAAAGTAAGGGTTTTAGCAACTCGAGGTCAAAATGTGCATTTCCAATATTAAAAAGAATGATAGTCACTTGTTGCAACCATAGTAACTTCATTTTTCTTTAAGCTATCAGGAAGGAACCAAGAATTATTTCCCACAGAACATAGCATTTAGAAGATAGGAAAGTAACAAGTGATACAATCGGAACACATGGCAAATTCATATTTTACCACTTTTATCTAATAAATCTATTTATCTATCTTAGTAGGTTTTTATCCATTACATGATCAAGCACATGGGCAAAAAGGTTTTGAAGTGTAATGAATGGAAATGAACTTGTATGACAATTATGAATATATCCTTGGTTTCAAAACAAGGATAACAAAGTTTCAAAATGGCATAACATACTCGGGTCATGACGTCTGCATTGGGGTTCCAATTGTTGAAGTCCCCTACAAGTGCTGCTGACTGACAACAGTAAACAAGCAATTGTTGCTTAAGAACAAATAAATGTAGAGCATGTAAGAATTTAAAAAGAACACTTAATAACTAGGTGTTAGTTGAAACAGTGATATGGTCTCTAAAAAAGAAATCTATTCAACAAAATGTGTGAAATAGCATGCCCCTAACCTGCCAAAGTCAGCTGCTATTCATGATGACCAAGATAATTATAACACTTAACTCATCTTTAATAAGTTATTCATATTGAAACTTAAGCTAAGAAATAAAAGGAATAGTGGAAGCAAGAGAATAATATGATGAGAATATAAGAAAGAAGTGGAAGTTGAATAACAACAACAACAACAACAAAGCCTTATCCCACTAGGTGGGGTCGGCTGGAAGTTGAATAACAAAGTTATCAAAAAATCTGGCTACTGTTCCAGACACAACCTGTTGTACATCAATATTGTAGACTGTATAAGCAATGGAATAAATATCAAGAATTTTTTTAGTTAATATTTTAAATACTGCAAAGTAATGTATTACACATGATAGCGCCAAACATGTGGCATCATAAGCAACCTTTTGGAGCAGACATGTATACATGCCTAGTTCCTGTGGACCTTACTTCGTCAAATGAACGAGAATGAAGCAAAGGATGGAAAAAACATTGGGAAACGAGTGAAGAACAATATATTAACGTCTTATCACAATATGGAGCAATTACTCAAGATTGCACATAATTGTCTTTGACCTTTTTAGGTTGTATTTTGCATAAAAGATATCGATAAGTATTATGATGAGTACTGAGGTATGTACCCACTAAAGGTACGGGCACGCAAAGGGATTCCAAGTAATCATGCTTCACAGTTTATTTGTTTGTCAAAATATATGCTATTTTGAAAATTGAAGAATTTGCTTCATAACTTTAAAAGGAGAATTCCTCTAAAAAAAAACTTTAAAAGGAGAATACAGAGCCATATCACAGGTAATAACTTGAAGAAAACATTTTCAACTTCTTTAGGCAATAACAAAGAAGATACCACGAGTTGATTAAGATGCAACTATCTGATTAAGAAATAAGGAAACAAATGGCAAATCCAAAATATTATCACGAGAACACAGATATGCAAAATGGTTAATCATGAAGGAAAATTAATCACATGTGACCTCAAACCAGAAATTTTAACATTGAATCTAGCATGTATTCATTTTACTGAATTATTGTCAAAGATTTAAGGATGTTTTGACAAGAATATAATCATACTATACTATATGCAAATAACCCCAGTAGAGACAATATAAAACAATATGATTACATGATTCCTGTGAGTCAATGAACAAGAAACAAATATTGCTGAGATTACTGAAAAGACATGCCTTTGCTCCTGGGGCCCATTCACGATAGGTGATGCCTTCAGCACTGAAATAGAATAGTTAAAAATTTCCTAATCAGATAACTCAAATCAGAACTTTACGCTACATAAATTAACAAACAAAAACAACATTGGAAATATATTGGTCATTACATATTAGAAATTAGACGATAATACACCCAATACTACAACTTAAAATATGATAAATGAAGTGGATAAAATAGGTGCGTATATTGTAGCATGCTTTCATTGTTTTTTTTCTTTCAGTGTTCTTTCCATAAAGAAAACAACATTATGCTAAAGTTGCATCTCGAGCAAATAGATATAAATGTATATACAATTTGATACCTTTCACAAGAAGATAACCAATTTATTGCAAAAAGTAGAAAAAGTTATATCATAGCCTCATTGCACAATTCCATTCAAGAGATAGGAACATGATGAATTATAAATTTGAACTAGAACATACTAAAGTCTTTGAGCAATTCTACCATACTAAAACTTAAATTTAATAAGCAGTATTTAAACAAAGATATCCAACTACCTTGCATGGAAACAGTTTTGATCAAATATATTAAACAAATGACATAGTTAAAAAAGTAGGGTAATAAAATGAAAAGTTAAACTGCTACTTATCTTTGACATGAAATATCCATAAATATTTGTATTATTCTAACATACAAGTGACTGCAAGAAGAGTGACAGATAGCTTAACAAGCGGAAGATCTGATGTTATTATAAAGTAAATGTGCAAAAAGCATTCATTGAACTTTATAGGAAGCAACATGAAACCTTTACCTGCGAGTAAAGCCAAATTTCTCATAACCACGGGAAAATGCATCTAAACCACCCTCATTCTTATCAATCAGTTCTCTCATCTTCTTGTACTGACTGAACCTGTTGATGAAGTTAAAAGTTTTACAGATACATGCAGTTCCAATGAGAAAGTCATTTAGTTGGTCTTATTTTTTCTTTTGGTGGAAACCAAATTTTAGTAGTTCTTTTAGAAGGGAAAGGATGACAACCACACTTGTAGTCATCCAAAAATAATTTGTGTAACTTGAAGTTTTAGAAGTTATCCTGTTATGCTAATGAAAAATTTACCATATTTTACCTCGAACAACTGTGGTACATAAACCTGACTTTTCATTTAATATGTTTTTCAGAGAATATTTTTCTATTGCTACAAGCATGTCTGTTTCCTCTCGTAGCAGACAAAAGCTTGTTTCTTAACATGTAGACACATGAATTTCTAAAATATCATATCTTAGAAGCCTGTTATCACAATTAGAAAACTTGAATTTGGGCATACTTGGACCAAGTTGAAAAGTTAAAAGGTTTGTTCCTCTTTCTATTTTAGTCTCAGTTACAGACGTAACAAAAGTATTAGTCACACTCCCAGAAGTTGATTCTAAATGATCTCCAGTCATTGTTAAAGAAAACTGAAGAAAGAAACTCCAAAGTAAAGGTTGTTTACAGACTAAATTTCATACCATGTGTCAAAAGAAACATCCCCTTGAAGAGAACTCTAAAGATCTAAATAATTCAAATCGAATGTGCCCCTAAAGTTATCATTCCAGAGAATTTGTAGAGGCCACAGAGCAAAAATGGAAACAAAGTGCAGAAAGAAATGCATATTTAAATTTCTTTCAACAATTAACATATGTGCCAATTTTTTGTGTTGTCGAATTGTGCACTTGTCGACTACCGTAAACCAAGAGAAGCATTTATTGCCAGGTGGATGGAAACAATAACCTACCGGTAATCGAGATGTGCTTTGTGACCAAGTAGATGGGGGTCAATTTCATATATTCTTTGTCCACTGCCAGGTGGAGGGATGCATCTTGGTTTCTTTTCTGCTTCTGCTGTTGATTTCTCTTCTTTTTGTTCAACAAAGGTTGATGTTTGGGCCAGTTCTGTCTCGGCTTCATTCTCAATTACCTGGAAAACATAAAATCTTTTACAAGACTGGTTACATAGCAAGATTATTACATGTTAAGACATTTTTACATTACTTTTATTATGGTACTCACATCATTTACTTCAGCAGAGCTTGGTGTTTTTGTCTGTCTACTCTCAACTTCATCCTTAATGGATGAAGAAGTAGTTACCTGAAAACATAATGGTTTCCATAACTAGTTATTCAAGGAAGGTTATCCTTTACAAGAGACATAAAAATTTGAAAAAAAAAACAATAAATGACATTTGATCACTGCTTCTCATTTTTCTAGTTTATAGGCCACGTGGCAACTACTATGAGTTGAAATCCATGGTCATAAGGACAGCAATGTCACTCTAAGATATAAAACATGGACTAATCTTGGAAAAAGAAACAGTCATATGTTTTTTATAACAGAAGAAACAGAACATATAGCAAAGTGAGGATAGATAACCTGAATTGGCATAAAAGTTTGTACAAAGATAGAAACATTGTGAAAGTAGTTGTGTTAATTTTGTATCCTCATTGTTTTAGAGAGAGTAGCTACGTTTCCGAAAACAAACAATAGAAAGCAACTTGAGCATTACCATCAAGTTATCAGAAACTGGTTCAGGATCAATTATTGGATCAATGGACGTTGGGATGTCATCACTTTGGCTTCCTGGAACTAGGACTTTTCTGGATGCAGCAACAGTTACAGATGAAGATTCTATTTCAAAAGAAGTTCCAGCAGATCCTGGAGAAGACATCTTATGCGCATTTGAAAGCGGAAAAGAGAAGACTCTCAAGGAGACAAACTTGCAAATATTGCAAAGCAAGAAAAAAAAATTTATAACAGTAGTTAATGATTTAATGAGTTAGTTAGATAGATAGAAATTTCATAAGAATGCCCCTCAAAAAAAGAAAAAAAAGAAGAGAAATTGCATAAGAATATCAGATGAACAGGCAATAATTGACAATGCATCCTCCAAACTAAAACCTCATGAAAGCCATCAATTACCCTACAAACTCTACAACTTTATCTTTAACTATTTTTCCTGTGATGCTCATTTTTATATATGATTTTAGAGAACCATTCGAGCCATCTTATCATTTTTTTTAATGTTTTCCCCCACCAGCAATATGTTACCATGACAAAATGGAGTCATATAATCATTTGTTACTAATATCTTTATGTGAAATAATAGTGCACGAACTTTCATGAGTAGGTATTCTTGGATCAACATGAGAGGTATCCCATAGCATTATAGATATTCTTGGATATTTTCTAGTAAAAATTATACCTTGTTTATGCTATTCGCAAGTAGTGTCAAACTATCAAAATGGTGCTCTAAACTGTTTCGTCCGATTATAATAAGATTTAAGCAAGCAAACCCAATCGCTCATGCACAGTTTTATCTAAGTGAACTTCCATAGCACTCTATGGCCTAAATCACCATGATATAACATAATATATGAACCAAACAACACAGCAGGCCATAACTCTTGCTTGTCAATTGTCATTGATGATTTCTCTTTTCTGTTGCAGAGAAAATATTTGATTCTGTATAACATTCAGCCAGCCAAATCCATCACTTAGATGGAAAAGATTAACAGACACAGTTATTAAAAACTTATTATTGCTGACTGAGAGCAACGATAGCAGTTTTGTTAGCTCCAGCAGATGTTGCACACAATCACTAGTGTATCAGGAAGCATTCGCAACAATCGTTGATATGACAACATTATTGCGTCGTCAAATATATGAAGACAAAAAATGTTATAACTTCATCGTGAGATTGATAGAGAAATCCATGTTTTATGAAGGACCTTTCCGGGGTTGAAATATGTTGGATGTTTAACAAAGAAGTGTATCATATCCCATATTAAGAAGTAGTAAAAGAATGAACAGAGGGCATAACATTTTTGCGATTATAGCGACAAGAGAAGATGCATCACCAAGATCATCGTTAATCACAAGGGAAAAAAAAAGAGCAAACACGACGCAGACATACACCAAGATGACTAACAAAGATGAAGTAGAGTGCATCGGTTTTCACGAAGCATAACGACCTCAAGAAGAATGCATCAACAGATCGACTCACCGGGGAAAGCGCCTTTCGTCTTCTGGCTCAAGAGAAAGGACAGATTGGCGCTGCCTTGGCTCCGGTCTCCGCCACCATTCCCGGATCGCCACGACGATGTCGCCGGAGCCGGAGTGGCGGCAAGACGAACTCCGGCGAAGGCGAATGCCATAGTAGCACGATCCTCGCAAGCAACAGGGGAGAAGGAGAGAGAGAGCGGCAGGGCTCTTCACGGGGTCCGGGTAGAAAAATTCGGAGGGGTTTTAGATAGCGAAGGAGAGACGCGGACTGAGGAGAGAGAAAGAAGAAGAGCGAGAGAGAGGTAGTGGGAGAGACAGATGGAGAGAGGAGGGACGTGAGGATCCCAACGGAACGGACCACATTTTGAAGGAGTTTTAAAAAGTAGCAACCGAGTAAGAGGGAGAGAGCAACGATGCTCGTGTGGAGAGAGAAGAGAGAGAAATAGATAGGGAGGTGGAACCCCCCGGAGAGATGTCCTGTAGCACCCGGGCAAATGGCGTGGGGCCGCGCGGCTTAATTAAATGGACGGTTCGCGGTGCACATCCGCAATTCCCTGTTTTCTCGTTTGTATTTATTACGTAAGCAGATAATATATGGAAGTGCAAAACGTATAATCTATCTATCATCATCTTTTAACAAACATAAGGTGTAAATTAAATGTAAATAATATAGAGTGGCAATACATCTATATGTTTTACATATGTGACGGTTTGTAATTGGAGCACTACTATGAAGTATGAACAATGACGATTATGTTCATCATAATAACGTTCATATGCATGCATTATCATATAAATGAATCTTGATACAGTTTCATATATAATTCATTTATTTAGTTTTTCGTTTAATCTGCTGTCGTGAATAAACTCGAAGTTAATCTTAGGAAATAAATTTACAGCATATCATAAACCCAAAAAAGTTTCAGTCGAATATAAAATATTTATATTATATAATATCTTACATAGATATCTGGGTTGAAAATATCTATGAAAAAGTACGAAAATATGTGTTTTTCCCTTTGCGGCCATTATCCAACCGACCAATATGAGAGGAGAGGAGAAGTGCAATCAGTGGACTACGATCATTGAGATCGAATCTTTAAAGGATATCTTTCAGTTGTGATTGTGCCACAAGTAGAATCTACCGTTGCAATATTCGCATCATATATATATATATATATGTATGTGTTTTATTTTTTAAAAGAAAAAACAAGTAGTTATTGAAATTCATTTGAAAACAATTAAGAAAAGAAATATTCATATTATAACAAATGCTGTAAATAATTTGCAGATCTAACGATTGACTCGAAAGGAATTATCACGACGAGCGATGGACACAAAGGGAAAACTTTATGAAGTTGTATCACCGTTGCCTTCACGAAAATGCACATTCCTACCAATAATGGAAAAAAGCATTGTTAAAAACTCATTTTACCATGTATGCCTCCTCATGGCTGGAAACAAGAATTGGACTACATAATCGAACTCATGAAATCTTTGAGCTGTTCATATTACAAGTATTTAGTTGTCTAACAGGAGCTAACTCCAGCGGCTGTTCTGTCAAATCCTATTACTCTTTGAATTATTTATTTGCATTCTTCTCTTGATTGTGTGCATTGGAGCATTGCAATGGCAAGGTGAACAACCTCAGCGGCGCTCTGCAATGACATCGGTATCCCGTATGATGGTCTTGGAAGGAAACACAATCGCAGCGACCGGCAACTGCTCTAACCCTGATGGGAAAATTCGAGAACAAGGAGAGAAGAACGCAGAGAGATTGCAGAAAAATAGAGGAGACACACGAAATTTACCCAGGTTCACCCTTGAGAATAGGGCTACGTCCTGCAAAGAGGTTCCACTATATCGTTTAGGTTTACAGCCGCCACAACAAATTACATCAGAAATTAGGCTATTAATAGCCTCTCCAAACCGGGTTTAAAACTCAAACAAACAGAGAAAAAACCTAATCCGAACCACACGGGCCGGCTAAACAAAAGCCCAAAACCCGTCTAGGTTTCGGGGGCGCTGCCCCCGAACCCCCGCCCGCTCACCGGCGAGCGGGACCGCCGTCGGGGGGCGGGGCCCCCCGAACCCCCCCTTTCGTTCGTACGCCAGCAATACTGTTAATTGGGTAATACTCAGATTCTCCTAAGCTCACGTGGGCGAACCCGATGTGAGAAACAAGGGGCCCTGAAGTATTCACCAACTCTAACATTCTCCCACTTGGTGGATACTTCACACCAATGAGAGCCTTGCCAGCAACATTCTTCTTCAATCCGACAGCAGTAGAGCACCACTCAAACTTTACACCTGTAACTGCTTTAGTCAGAAAATCAGAACTATTCTCTGTTGTATCAACCTTTTCAAGCTGAACCTCTTTCTTTTCCACCTTTTCCCGAATAAAGTGGTATTGGATGTCAATATGCTTTGTGCGTGAGTGAAATGCGGGATTCTTAGCTAACTGAATAGCACCTTGATTATCACATCTCACCTCTATAGCACCTTGCTCAAATCCGAGCTCCAAGCACAACCGTCGTATCCATATGGCCTCTTTTGCAGCATGAGTAAGAGCCATATATTCTGCTTCTGTAGAAGAAAGTGCCACCACGCTTTGTCTCTTGCTCATCCAACTTAGTGCAGCCCCAAATAATGTAAAAACATATCCGCTAGTGGACCGTCTACTATCAATGTCTCCACCCCAATCAGCATCTACATGGCCCACAATATCAAGCATCTTTCCTTTTCCCGCACCTTCAAAGCACAAAGCAAAATCTGAAGTTCCACGAAGGTACCTGAAAACTCTCTTGATAGTATTCCAATGTTCCCTGCCTGGGTTAGACATATACCGACTCAAGACTCCCACTGCTTGGGCTATATCTGGACGCGTGCAAACCATGGCGTACATCAAGCTGCCCACTGCACTTGCATATGGCACACGGTCCATCTCTTCGGCTTCTTCATCCGTCTTCGGGCATTGCTCTGCAGAAAGTTTGGTTCCTAGAGACATAGGAGTACCCACTGGCTTGCAGTCCGACATGTTAAATTTCTTCAACACTTCTTTTATGTACTTCTCCTGTCCTAGCCACAACTTTCTCTTCTGCCGATCCCTTCTAATCTGCATACCCAAAATAAAATTCGCTGGTCCCAAGTCTTTCATCTCAAACTTCTTGGCCAACAAACCCTTCACTGAATTCACCATCTTCATACTGTTTCCAATCAGCAACATGTCATCCACATACAGTGTAAGAATGACAAACTGATCTCCAACTCTCTTCACATAAACACAATGATCTGAATCTGAACGTACAAACTTGAGTTCGAGCATGTACGTATCAAACTTCTGGTACCACATCCTTGGCGACTGCTTCAATCCATACAAAGACTTCTTCAATTTGCACACCAGCTTTTCTTTACCTTGAACTTCAAAGCCTTCTGGTTGCCTCATATATATCTCTTCCTCCAAGTCCCCATGAAGGAATGCCGTCTTCACATCCATCTGCTCTACCTCAAGATTATATGCTGCTGCCAGAGATAGAACAAATCTGATTGAAGTCATTTTCGCCACGGGAGAAAAAATCTCATCATAGTCGACTCCCTCAACCTGAGAGTACCCTTTAGCTACCAGTCTCGCCTTGTACTTCTCTACAGACCCATCCGGTTTCAGCTTTCGCTTGAACACCCATTTGCAACCAATTGCCTTTCTATCCTTAGGCAATTTACACAAACTCCATGTTTCATTCTTATCCAGTGACTGCATCTCATCTGCCATAGCAAGCTCCCACTGATTTGCATCATCCATAGACCTTGCATCTTTTACAGAACTAGGTTCTTCTCCGATGATGCTCAAAGCATGAAACGAACTCAGAGCACTAAGAGAGTATCTCAAAGGTGCTCTTCTTTCTCGTGTCGATCTCCTGAGAACTGGTATGGTAGTACCAATATCTGGGTCTTCATCTGAATCTGCATCTTCAACTTCATTAACCGAGTCCTCTTGATCCGGTTCTATAACAGACTCAACTGAAGTATCTTGTGCATCCACCTCTGAAGTTTCAGAATCAGAATCTTCTTCAAGCACTACCACTTTCTTAGGTTCATCACCTTTTTGAACTTCAACTTGGGAACGTGATTCACGGAAAACAACATCCCTGCTGTAAACAATAGTCCTTGACTTTGGATTCCACAATTTGTAGCCCTTGATCCCTTCCTTGTATCCGACAAATATGTTCTTTTCAGATTTACTATCAAGCTTACCCCGCTTTTCCTTGGGTATATGAACATATGCGTCACATCCGAACACTCGAACATGAGACAAATTTGGCTTCTTCCCAAACATTGCCTCATAAGGTGTCTGATCATTCACTGATGAGGTCGGTGAGCGGTTCTTCAGGTAGTTTGCTGTGGCTACAGCTTCTGCCCAGAATTCTTGCCCCAATTCAGCCCAACTCAGCATACATCTGGCCTTCTCTATGAGTGACCGATTTAACCTTTCAGCTACTCCATTCTGCTCAGGTGTATATGGAGTTGTCTTCTGCCTAACAATACCATTGTCCACGCAGAAATGCTCAAACATATCTGAACAAAATTCACCTCCATTATCTGTACGAAGGACCTTGATCTTGCAGCTCAATTGATTTTCCACCAAAACTTTAAATTCTCGAAACTTATCGAATACATCTGATTTATTCTTGATAAAATAAATCCAACTGTATCTCGAAAAATCATCTATAAAAGAAACATAGTACCTGGACCCTCCAATAGATGGAGTCGGAGTTGGTCCAAAGACATCACTATGAATCAGTTCGAGAATCTTCGTTGCTCTTGAACCTGTGTGTTGAAAACTGACTCGGTTCTGTTTTCCATGGAGGCAATGTTCACAGAACCCGAAGCCCACAGAACAATCCGGAACTCCTTCTACCATCTGACTTGATGCTATAGTGGAGAGTCCTTTTTCACTGATATGGCCTAATCTCCGATGCCACAACATAGATTTGCTGTCTTCATCTTCTTTGGCCTCTTCAGAAATAAATCCGCAGCCCACAGATATTGTCTCTCCGAGCAACTTGTACAACGTGCCATAGCGAACCCCTCGTGCAATTACAATCGACCCTCTGATCATCTTGCACGAATCCTTATCGCAACTGAATATAACACCCGAGTCAGCCATTGTACCAACAGATAATAAACTCCTGCTCATAAGTGGTATATGCATCACATCTGGTAGAGTCTTCACCGTGCCATCATTCATCCTCAACTTCACCCTGCCACGTCCAACAATCTGAACCGCAGTGTCATCTCCGAGCATGACATCCCCACCATTATACTCCTCATATTCACAGAACCAGTGTTTATGAGGTGTCATGTGGTACGAAGCACCAGTGTCGATAAGCCAGACATCTTTATCTGACTGTGCCGTACATGCAGAAGCCACATACATATCTCCTGCCTCAACCTCCTTTTTGTCCGAGGTTGACTCCGCTTCTTTCTTATGAACCGGCTTGTTTTTGCAATCTCGCTTCAGATGGCCCCACTCTTGACATCTCCAGCATTGCACCTTCTTATCCTTACTCTTCGAACGCCCACGAGATTTGGATCTCCCTCTCTGATTTTGATTCCTTTCTGGTTGCCTTCCTCTGGCCGCCAGCGCCTCTTTACCAGAACTTGCTGATCCCTTTCTCCGTATTTCCTCTGATAACAAGGCAGCACATACACTTTCATACGAAAGTTCTTTATCCCCGCCACCAATCACAACAATCAGATTGTCCCATGAATCCGGCAGCGAACAGAGCAATGTTATTGCCTTATCATCATCTTGAAACTTAACACCGATTGATACAAGTTGACTGATCACCGTGTTAAAGTTATAAAGATGGGTAGAAAACGAGTCACCCTCCTGCATCCGAAGATTGTACAATTTCTTCCTCAGAAATAACTTGTTAACTAACGACTTACTTTGATATAGGGATTCTAACTTCCTCCACAGATCTCTGGCAGTAGGTTCGCCCATCACATTCGTAAGAATTGAATCCGCGAGACACAGCCGAATCAAACCCTTCGCCTTTCTATCAATCCGATCCCACTCTTCGATCGCCTTTGGATCTGCCTGACTGGAGGAGGCCTCGTCCGCGACCTTCGCCGCCTCCATGCCTGGTCTCTCCTTCTCGATTGCCGTCCAAAGATCTCGATCACAGAGAAGATCCTCCATCTTCATCTTCCAGAGATCAAATCGCGTTCCATCAAATTTTTCTATCTCAATCCGCGATCCTCCTGACATCTCGAATAAACCCTAATTCCTCGAACAACCTGTGCTCTGATACCAATTGATGGGAAAATTCGAGAACAAGGAGAGAAGAACGCAGAGAGATTGCAGAAAAATAGAGGAGACACACGAAATTTACCCAGGTTCACCCTTGAGAATAGGGCTACGTCCTGCAAAGAGGTTCCACTATATCGTTTAGGTTTACAGCCGCCACAACAAATTACATCAGAAATTAGGCTATTAATAGCCTCTCCAAACCGGGTTTAAAACCCAAACAAACAGAGAAAAAACCTAATCCGAACCACACGGGCCGGCTAAACAAAAGCCCAAAACCCGTCTAGGTTTCGGGGGCGCTGCCCCCGAACCCCCGCCCGCTCACCGGCGAGCGGGACCGCCGTCGGGGGGCGGGGCCCCCCGAACCCCCCCTTTCGTTCGTACGCCAGCAATACTGTTAATTGGGTAATACTCAGATTCTCCTAAGCTCACGTGGGCGAACCCGATGTGAGAAACAAGGGGCCCTGAAGTATTCACCAACTCTAACAAACCCACCACACTCGTCAATGATGAACCGAAGGCCTTCAACGCGAAGCTTCCCGTGATGTCCGCTGATGATAATTGTTGGAGTCGCAGAAAGCTCCTGGACATGTAACACAAGAAAATAAAGTTGCTTGTATGAAATAACTACTAAGGCATTAAATAGAATGACCACATTTGATCCCCTTTTTTTTGTACAAAATACTATTACATTTCTTACCTTTTTTATTTCTGTATGTTTATAGCTTATCTATTAGTATATACAAAATTTCATTAAATGTAATAATTTTATACTATTTTTTTTATTATGCAGTGTGTAAAATTAGGTGCACGGTCATCAAAGCATTGTTAGAAGTCAACTAAGACCTTTAGGTTTTTTATTTCCATTAATTGCAGCGTTAACAAAATTAATTGCAGTAAATACAATGGAAGTTCACTTTACAGTGAATCACCTCACCTGTAGTCACAAATGTAGGCAACCAATCTCACCAGTCTTCATGGTAAAACTATCATGCTTTGATAATATGCATAGTAGGCAAACCAATCTCCCAATGAATGAGCAGTATATGTGCACTGTACTACGCCACATTGTATTAAAAAACATGTTTCTTTCTAGGCATACAAAGGAGATCGAAGGCTAGTTTATAAAACAATGAAATTAGAAGTATGCAATTCATAGATAGTGACTTCAATGAGGAACTTTGATTAAGTAAGGATTTTTTTTTCCCACTTCATAGTGAACCTACCATGCTTTGGAATGGTAAAATTATTTACTACTATCCCATTCAAAAAAATTATTTGGTACATCTCTGGTGCATTAAGCAGCACGTCTAACAACAGAATCAGATTTTTTTAATCAATAACTAGTGTGTTACGACAAGTAAATGAACGTGCTTGATACTTTTTTTTGGAGGAAACATGTTTCATACTACATAGACCAAAGATGTGAGTTGGGGAACATAACCACCACCAAATCATCTTGATGGCATAGTTGTATTTTCAATGGGAAATAACAATTTTGTTTAATATCTTGACAGCATAATTTTTTTTCCTTTTCAGTAGAAAGGAATCAGAAGTGGGTAATGGAAAGAAAATCAATGCCCCTTCTAAAACTAAAATGTGCTAGTTCCCACAGGACTACTGAAATGTTTACAAAATTTTGTAGTTGTTTCCTTCAGTTCCTCATTCAAAAGCCGGCCTTCCCAGTATTGCTGAAAGTTTGTTTCGTATACATAATACTCTTTCCTAGACTAACCACAACGAAATAATCGTAATGTTACATTATACATGACAAGAGCGGAGCAAATAATTTAATGTTAAGTGCGCCAAACTTTTAGACCATCTCAGTTTCAACCCTAAATTCATCAGTTTGTGATGTAAAATTGAACACCAACAGTCAAAGGAATAAGAGAAGGTATTAAGGAGTGATTCTGCATTACCTTGGGTATTTCCCAGACATTTTGCCTACCACTTAAACACTCCACCTTCGGCACTCTTGTATCCCTAGTCCTCAATATTTTTAGCTGCTCGTCAACCCCTTTAGATTTCTCCAACCCAGCATGAACAGCAATCATGTGGCAACGAACAGTTCCTTCGGGGCTGTCAATCCAGACATCATCCTAAAATGTTGAACACAAGAACAGAATTTACATTTCTTCTGCTCCATGAATCCGAATTCATCTATTTCTCAACGCACTAAGAATGCCGAATTGAAGACATAAATACCTCCTCATGAATCCAAACCAGCTCGGAAAGAAATTTCTTGTGATCATCAGGGACTGCTTTTGCCAAATCTGTGTAGAACATAAAATTCACCCGAAAAAAAGGTCATTTGTTTATCATTACAGCAAGAACATGTTATCGTCTACGAATAAGAAAAGGAAACATGATAAAGGAAACGAAGTTTTTAGCAATTCAGAAATTTCACGAAGAAGAAAAGAATGTTGAAAGACGAAGATTCACCGGCGGAGCCATGGGGAACGCCGTAGGACTCAAAGGTCGGGCCGGCATCATATATCGATCCTTTGTATGCCATGCCTTTCTTCTGGTTGAAGCGGCCGCGCATGTCGCCGCCCCACCGGCGACCCTGGACGTGCATCGTCTCATATCCCTCGCCCTTGAACCACCCCTCGCGCTCCTCGTTCACTTCGTACTCCGCCCAGGTGGAGGAGAAGGGCGAGCCGTCGGGCGGTGGGGGGAGGGCGCCGACGAAGGCAGCGAAGGCGAGGTCGTGGTTGCCGCAGAGGAAGACGTGGCGCTGCCGGGGATAGCGGGAGGGGAGGGATATGAGGAAGTCGATGACCTCGCGGGTCTGCGGCCCCCGGTCGCAGTAGTCGCCGAGGAAGACGACGAGAGCTGAGGCGAAGGCGTCGGGGCCCACGGAAGCCTCGAGGTTGGACCAGAGGGAGCGGAGCTTGGCCAAGAAGCCATGGACGTCACCGATGCACAACACCGTACGCTGCGGCCCTTCGCCGGCGTCGGATTTGAGTTGAACGGACGACGGCGATCCTCCGGTGTCTCCCATCTGATTGATAACGAGTGCTATACGAATCCGGTGTGGATGTCAAGTGGAGAGCTATCGCCCACTGCAGCGTCTGGGCGGTGGTCACGAATTTCTATACACTTCCTTGTCATGTAGATTGCAATTGACAGTAGTTAAAGTTTCAGTAATATAAACAATTCCTATTAGTTATTTATGAATTGATATATTTTTTTTATCAAAATATCCCCAATAAAATAAATTATGTTTGCATGTATAAATATTTTTAACCGGGTAAACTTAAATCATAAATATATATTATCATTCATAAAATTAAAATTTATAAAATAATTAATATATTTTTTGAAATATGATAATAATCTATTTATAATAATTAATTAATATTCATTTGATTAATTTCATAATTTATTTAATTAATTTTATAATTTATGTAAATAAAACTAAATGAAAAATGAGGAATGTGAAATTAAAAGGATTGTAACTAATGTAATAATTTGGATTGTCACTTGATAAAAAATTCAAATTATTCATTATTCGTCACAAATAAATAAAATAATTTGCTAGATCAAATAATTTAATATAATATTTTTTTTGATAATGTACAAAGATTGCTTATAAAGATACGTCCCAAAAAAAAGATATACAAATTATATGACGTGAATCTTTGAAGTATAACTAATAATAATGTTGTATTTTTTTCATATAAATACTATAATAACAATAAATACTTACAACTTCATCACAGAAAAAAAAAATACTTCCAAGTAGAAATCTAGGATGCATCTGAACTTTTTTAAAATAATTTTACATAGTTTTTTGTAGAGTAAAATGTATAGGTAGAGTATTTGATATGAAAAAATATTATAATAAAATAATTATATATTAATTTTTTTATTAATTAAATAGTGAATTTGATCAAAGTTTAGATCCATCCGATTGTTTTATATTTATGATCTAGCTATTTTAACATATACAATTAATTCGACGATCGTAATTTACTTAACTTTTCAAAGTCAAAATTTTCGTAAAACAAATATTACTCATTTATGAATTGAATTATAATAGTTAAATTAATTAAATAACAAACAAATAAATAAATACTCTATATTAATGTGTAGGTGCTCTCTACACTCATTAATCTCTTTTTTCATTAGGAAATTCGCTGTTAATAATTATCTCGAAAAACTGTATAAAAATATCCATTTTAACAAAATGAATTATTTTAAAACATATTGTGCAATCTGCAACTAGCCATTGAATAGTCTTCCATAAGTTATATGATTCTTTTCTTCATATCCTAAATTATGCTTTTGGTACCGTTCTTCCAATGCAATGCACAAAATTCTCTCAAACATCTGCTGTTGCATGTAAACATGTGACTTCGACAGAGTAGCATATATTTTGTCAAGACAATTTACTTTCCCATATGCTGATCTCGTGATCAACCATCTAATACTATGCCTTAACAAACCATGCATGCCCATATGTTTTGGTGCTACAATCTCTCTTTAACTATTGTTGTTCTCATCTCCTTGCTGTTCCACTCGATGACTATGGTGTCCCTGTGCACCGGCCGAAAGGCCTTTGCTCCCTGAAGATCGAAGCCACACGTCTGAGACTTGCAACGACTGATCTTCACATGGCTAAGGAAGCATCTCTTATCACTCTGCAACAATTAATAGGCAGAAGGATATAGTCAAGGCCTGCTCTTCCGGAAGTGCAGTTTACATATTTAGTATCTGCTGTCGTTGTTACTCACACTCGGGCTCTCGAAACCTTCTCCGCAAGCATCACAAAGATCCAATGCTAGTTTTCGAAGCAGCGGAAACTGGCAGTGTAGAACACAAAGCAATCCTATCTCAGATTTTCAAAACTCTGCCAATATAAGGCAATGCTTTTTACTGGGAACCAAGAGTGATGATGTTACCTTTAGAACAGCATCATATATAAAATTCCTTTCAATGCCTTTCCCCTGTGAATCAAATATGAAAATGTTAATCAAGAAAACAAAGAAATCGAACCTGACATAACAGTTCTTGAATAATGATTGCTGCTCAGTATATTCCACCACCAAAGAAAATAAAAGAAACATGACCTTTGCAAATTTCAATCGATTGATGCCCTCGCTTGCTTTCCCATGTATAGAATGTTCCCTTTTCATATAACATACCTTCCTCAAGGTGTTCAACAAACATATATGTGTTCAGATTCGTAATGGAACTCTTTGTGTTTTTTTTTTTGGAGAAAGAACTCTTTGTGACATTGTCCGATAAAAGGTTACATAGAGCAAGAGTTATTAAAGATTCAGTGAGAAACTATTTTAATCTGATTTTCGCCTTAGGTCAGATTAAACTGGCAGGAATGCTAGAATAGATACTTCGATAATCTACATTATGCAATTACTACACACACAAGCTCATTATCTGATTTTTACTTTTTCCAGACACAACCATGCCTAGTTCATGATCCTGCAGGTTTTCTTTGCTTTGACAAAGAGGAATTTTCCATTTTTCAAGCTCACAACTCTTAGTCATCGAAAGATATATAACTGTTGCACCAAGACTCACCTTTTATAAATTTCCCATGAAAGAAAAAGAAAAAATCAGTTCTACATTGTGCAGATCAGGACTATGTAATATGTTTTCACTCACATTGTGCCGTAATAATAGATCTTCAATCGCCTTACAATTGAAAAGAGAAGAAACTCCATTTGAAGTTATTGCACCACATTCCTGAAAATCAGACGAACATATAGCTAGAATCAAAATACACACTTATTCAAAAGTAAAACTTCGATATGACACTATGCAGTCAATTGCCCAGCGCCTGCTGGTCCAAAGTCCAGCATAAGTCTACATGAATCATTCTTGTTGTAACATAGATGTACTGAAAGCAAAAAAAAAGTGTCACTTCCTGAGGACTAAACCTTATTTATGATTCAATAAGCAAATGCACTTGGGATACAGGAATATTAGATATGCTCCCAACAACTGTTTGAAGTTATTCGCGACAATTGTTCGACGACCATCTGGACATACAAAACAACTATGAAGTAGTTACCTGGACCACTTTATCAGACATTAATTCATGATCAGGCCAGTTTCTTTCCCATATTTATTTTTGGGGAGAAAATGTAAGGATGAGCACAATCACCAAGAATCAATCTTTTATTACTGGTCACACAACAATGCTGATCTTGTGCATCTAATTCATATCAGTAATAACATAAGAGAGCACCTATATAACCACAAATTAAAGAAAGATTGCTGCAAACATCAGTTCCAATGCCCTAACAAAAAAAGGTCCAGCAATGACAAACCTCCAAATGAACAAAAGTCAAGCCTGGCCATCCATGTGAAATAATTTGTTGAGAGTCTACAAATGGTCAGAGTGGAGCAGGAATTTAGTATTTCTATATTAAATTGAAATAAAACAATAAGCTGGATATTGAGATTAGGAGTATACATAACCTGAGTCAAGAAGTTTGCATCCAGAAAGTGAAAGTTCTACTAGATTTAAGCAATTCTGAGTGAGAATATCTAAGTCATTGTTTGTCATCCATGAAGCTACCCATTCCAGCTTTAAGATCCTTAACATTGGCATATTTATACGAAAGCATGATGAAGTAAAGTTGCCCAGACATGAATACAGCCCCAACGTCCGCAAGTTTTTCAACGATTCAAGGATATTTCTCAGCACCCTGTCAGAAATTACCTGAAAAAATAGTGCTATTAAGACAAATGAAACCTGCACGTGACAATGAAAAATCGGGATGCAGATGATCAAAGAAAGAACATCCAACAAGAGTAAACCATTTTCATGAAAATCACATGTAACCTGAAAAATAAGAATCAGTGACTCCAGCAGTTGGCAAATCTGCGGTAGTGCAAACAAAAATTGAAGTCCTGGGGATGCCCCAAGGCCCAAAGTTATGCTCTTTAATGTACACAGGATTCCACAGATTTCCAATGGTATTAAAGAAAATCCCCATCCAAATGCCACATCCTCCAAGACACGACTCCGTGTTATTTCGGAAAGTAGATCTTTGAAAGAACTGCCTGAGATCTGATTATGGATATTAGGCTGACATAAGTTCTTACAACCAGTAGCTTTCAAAAGTCTAATACTTTGGTTCCTCCTTACTACAGATATCAAACCTTGCAATGAAACCTGTAATTTTCAAAGGATATGGAATGTTAGAAGCAGTCACATACAATAATAATGTCTAGCATACAACAAACATCCCCACTGCTACCAAATTTTTTTCAACATGCAACTTCTGCAAAGCAGAATTTACAATACAACATAGGTTCAGAAATTAAGAAAATTCCAAAAACTAGAAAGCAGAACAGTGCTCCTCATGGGCAAAGAAGAAAAGTATAAATACTAAAAAATCATTACCACGGTCTCTGAAACATCAAGACTCTGCAATGATGAACCCTGAAATTTGTCAAGTGCAGTGTCATCAAGCAAAGTTTCCCTTAGCCATAGAGTATTCAACATGTATGAATGACTCATAAGCTGAGACATACAACTCTGGTCAATACCTGTGCAGAAAGTCAGATCATGCATAAGATACATCAAACAAAAAAAATTTTTTTTGAGAGGATACATCAAACAAAATTCATTTAAATTTTGTGGCTTATCAGGTTGGACTATTGTGCTCTTGATTTCCTACAACGCAGTCAAAGTGCCCTAATTAGTAAGTTGAACTCTCTAATTTGACAGAGAGAATGCAATATTGCAACCTTTTTCCAATTTAGATATTTTTGGTTTGTTACACCATGTAAGAAGAGAACTAAATTAGCTTACCTTTGCAGCTGTCGACTTGAAGCTGTTGTAGTCTAAATGCTATGGTATTTGAGATTTGATAGTGAACTTCGGGAAAACCATCACTGAATATGCATCCAGAACAAAGTGCCTGGACAGAACTTTTACCAAAGGATGTGTGTGATACAACAAGTGAGTGAATATTGAAGCACTGAGAAATAAACTTGGATATCCCAACATCTGTTAAAAGAGTGCAGCCCTTGATGTTTAAGTATGATAAGGTACCACAAAGCGCAGATATCCTTGCCAGCTCCACATCTGATGAAAACAAGAACAAGAAATCAGTCATATTCGATGGAAGAGTTTCTGGACTGGCTAACATAACATCTGACTTTAGCTTTTGTACCTAGGGTTGTGATTTGTTAATGTTTGTTACAGAAGTAAATATATATGTTTACTCTGATTTCTCTGTGGGGAATAGAAGCTGACTGAATCAACATTACCATGAACATCATTCCGTCCTTCCAACGTTAGTTTTGAAATACTCGACAATGTTCTCTCACCCATCTTACTTGTTGCAATAGTTAAAGATAACATATCTTCAGTCATCTCAGATCTTGCATGATTTGGTTGTTGATACCTTTCACTGTTTGTCGACTTAATTGATACTTTCGAAGGTAGCAGCGAAGTTACATCAACAGTCAAATCAAGTTCATTGATATTCGGTATCTTTTGGATCAAATATTGGACATCTTCCATTTTAATTTGCAAACAGTGAGATGCTTTCAAAATGCTTAATGATGGGCATGCCATGAGTAACCACTTAATGATAGCACTAACTCGCAATTTTGGACATTTAGAAACATCCACTTCACGTACACCACTAAACGACATTGCTCTGGATGATTTCTCAAAGAATTGAAATTGATCTGCACCATGGGCATCAAGTTTCAGACACATATGCAGCATTTTGTTAATCGATATGCCTTCCATATTAGGTGGGAGCAGGGAAATAAGCAAAAAGGGTGCTGTTACATGGATGCAGCCTGAAAGTATTATTTTCTGGACTCACAGAAGAAGAAACTATGTTAGATAACTTTGGGATTATATCATGACCCATAATCTGAAATATAATTTAAGTAACATGATAAAGTTGAACTAGAATATACAGTAAACAAAAGGGATAAAAGCATCTACTGCAGTTGACCAATAAGAAGAGAATTAAGACAGTTTCCTACAATCAAACAAATTTGACTCTTCTGTATAAAAGATATCCTAACTTTTTTAAGCAGTGTTTTATTAAAGGGACTATAAGAGGATAGGGATCATAACTCATTCATTCGTTTGGTATCTTCCAAATGTATGGGCTACAGCAGTATTTGATTAACTTCTCTATATCGCTGTTTGAATGCATGATGTATCCGACCAAATGCTACAGAAATCACTTTTTCTTTTTTGGGAGAGGGCAGAAGTGAACAACTTTATAAGTCATATATCTGCCATGGTCCAGTAGAAACAATCACAAATAGATCAGTGTCATTATCGAAATCAGGGATGGTGTCAATCCAAAAGGATATGCTGAGCAAATCTAGGACCAAAAATCAGTGGGTGCAATTGTTATACACTATTTTCGAGCAAATTTAACACCACAGACACAACAATTCATTAAGTAGTAACTATTAGTAAACAAAACAAAACAAAATCTACCGCAAAGGTAGATACTAAAATGCAAAACTAAAGATCCAAATGACGGAAGAAACGTAAATACCAACTAGTTAAAGAAACATTTGTCAAATGATAATATCCTCCATGGTAAAAAAATAATATCCTTTATTAATCATACTAATAGATGTATCGCCATATATAGAAAGTTAATTGACTAAGCATTAGAGGAACATTTATGTTGTGCGAGTGGAAGATTCTATAATCATTATTCAGCACTCTGTTTTCCATTTTTCTACTGACTATTACCAAAAAAATTAGAGGAGTATTTGTAAACAATTATTGAAGACAATACTTCCTATCAAAAGGAATTATAGGGAGTAAGTACAAGGAAAATAGAATTAGCACCTCAGAATTTTCTGTTAAGTGAATCCTGAAATTATCTATGTTATCATTATTAGTGGCATGTAGAAGGCTTGAGGAACAATCTTTTATCAAACTTGAGAGTGTATCAATAATCTCATCTGCAAACTGAGGGATCCATCTTCTGAATCCTACAGAGCATAACATTTCATGAGATATTTGGAAGCTAATGAGAACAAGGTAGTCAACGCCCTCTTAGGGAGATTAATTAACTATTGGACATACCTGCAACAAATCCCAAAGGTAAGAGATTGATTCTCACCTGGTGAAGGAAAATAAATTATCCACCAAAATGTACAAGTAACAGCAGTGTACAACACTTTTAACAAAAAAGATGACCAAACAGAGCTGTCTTCTAAAATTGTGTGTGTGTTTTTTTTTTTTTTTTTTTTTTTTGAGGAGGAAAAGAATGAGTACCAAGTTAGGGATGTCCCTATTACCAATAAATTCTAGGCCCCAATACCAAGGAAATTGTGTTCAAGGTGTTTGACAGGGTAATTATTCCCAACTCCGGAGGTTCTGCCTTCTTGTTGACAAAGAAAAAAGGAGAAATGGAAACATGAAGTATTAATCTTATCGTTACTTTACCTTTGACTCCCAGAAAAATATCCAATATAAAAAGCATCGAAAAATAAGCAAACAATGTTCAAAGTATTTTTCTTTCGAAGGCCAATGTTGAAAGTATTAGACACAAACTAAATTCACTAAACTGAAATCTGCAATTAAGAAAGAAATTTATAAACTTTCAGACCTCTTTAAGACAAAATCATATAGCAAATCTTTCCCTTTTACCTTCTTAAGAATGTCAAATTTAGAATCATTTGTTGTGCATTGTAACGTTCCACAATTCCTGGAAAGCCAAAGCAAAAGTGCCTCACAGAGTTGCTTCTCACTGTACATTGATCACAGGAGAATTAGCATAACATTATCACAATGAGAAATTATTAAAGAGAACAGGGCAAACCTATCCACTGTAAGTTGCGGGTGTTCAACACATGAAGTCAAGAAGTCATAAGGAATATCAGAAAAAGAGACCTGACATGTGGCCCATGCCTGCACATGCAAGATGGATCAACTTAATTTTGATTTTTTTATGAGGACTTCAAATTGTGAAATATAAATATATGTATGTGTGTATATATAAAAAAGAATCTCAATTTTATGAACTGATGCTTAATTACTAATTATATTGGAAAACATCAATGCTTAATAGGATCACAGGCAAACTAAAAGCTTTTTACACATGGAACAACATTGTATCAGACTATCGGCTACCTATTGTAAGCACATTTTCTATAAGAACATAATCAATACAAAAACACATACTTGGGGAGTACTATAATCTTGAAAATCATAGTTCTCCACATAACATGACTAAAAGACCTATAAATATCATTTGTTAGCATAAAATGTCCAAATATATGCAAGTTAACTGGAGCTAAGTTTCCTTTCCGGCAATGATGGGACTTATAATTTAATTGCTGAGCTTACATTAATACCAAACTAATACAGCAGTATTAAGTGTGTAACACATAGAAGCAACTGATTGGGACCCCGAAGTAGCATTACACAAGAAGAAAATAAGTTTAAACTTGACCCTTGAAGAAGTATTACATGAGGAAATAAGTAATAGTCATTATACAAAAAGCTTATTGATCAATAATTGAACATAATAAAAAGATTGAAATGAATTTCACAGAAAAAGAGTGATATAAAGTTTTTTTAGAAGGAAAAAGGTGATTAGGAGATAAACATGAAAGAGACAACGCATGCAATTCAGATGAACCACAACATGACTTGTACCTACAAAGTTCCGAGCTAAATAGTCTTTGCATTGTTCTGTGACAAAGCTGACCCCTGCAAACCATAATTGCATTCAGACATCATATGATGGATGTAAATGGAGATGATGAAAAAATCTGATGTCAATTATATGAATTACCAAGGACAACACTCACCATGCTCTAACCCAAAATTCCAGAGTTCAATTAAAATGTCCAATGGCACAGGCTGCAACCTTGAAGAGGTAATCTGACTAAGCCAGGCTTCACACTCCAGGAAAAGTTTCTCCACTCCAAAGTATAATGCAGCCTGAGAAGGCATTCGATCAAACAAAAAACATCGTTATTTTCAAGCAAACAAATGGTCCTCTTGGTAGCCCCATAGCCGATAGACATCAGATATGCATATCAAAAGCAGCATCTATGCGGTATTGAAACTTGGATATAGGAAAAGCATCCTTTGCTCCTTATAAGAAGAACTAAGACACACCTCCAAAAGTTGAAGAAAATTATTGGATGTCACATTAATCGAACATCCATATATGAACTGCAAGACCTGAATCATCACCTTCAGATTCCATCGGATAATCGCATGCTCATGATGTGATTCACTGCAGAGCGAGAAATATACCAAAGCTCAAATGAAGTCAGGACCTTGGATTAAATTGCAAACAAGACAGACCGTGCCTGCGTACATTATGCTCTTCCATCCACCATGTATAAGTTAGTCAAATGAAACATAACCATGCTACTCCTAAGAAGGGGGAACCAATTTGGAACTTCCACACGGTAAAAGAGCGATATACCTGAAGCTACCTCCAAGAAGGGCATGGAAGTAGGACGACTGCCCGATAAGCCTACAAGTGAACAGCAAGTCTCCTATAAGCAAAATCAGCCAAAGCACGGCAGAGCATTCCAACTTTACCATCTAAGGATAGAATAAGAACGACTCGCCTGCTCCGATCAGCTCGCACTTGGACGATCGGCGACCGAAGGATTGAATTAATATCGCAGCTCTCCAAATGCGAAATCGAGATCGCCTCCTCTTCTCCGACCACGTCGTCTCCGGTGGCCGACGAATCGATCAGCCGCAGAACCATCGAGCCGTCGTCGGAGTCCTCCATGGATTGAGATCACGCTTCGCCGACTTCCAAATCCGCGCCCTAGCGAACGACTCTTTTTAGCCTTAACGGTGACGTGGTGCACTGACCCCACTTTAAATAGTCTTGGTTTCCCTAAACCGCGAAACAAAAACCTTCGGCTTTTGGAATCCGAACAGATTTTTTTTTTTTGTTTTCGCTCACATTTCCCTCCTGCGGCGGGATGCCCTTGCCCTGACGACAGGGAAGAGGACGATGCGGCCCAAAGATAGGATCGCTTACTTCTACGACGGTATTGCTTCTCTTTTCCTCTCTTATGATCTTGAAATTTGAAAAAAAAAGTGAGACCTTTGCGATGCAAAATCAAACCCTAACATCCTGGTTCACCTGTTTTCCTCTTTTGGCTCAAGATTACGGTTTTATTGATGCTTCTGATTCTTTTTATGCTGCTTCTTATGCTTGCATCACTCTTTCGTCCATATTTGATCATTTGGAAGTGTCGAGAGTAGGTTCTTTAATCGTTTGGTTCACGTTTTGATGGAGACATATCTGTTCGATGAAAGATTTGAGCTTTTGTGCTATAACGGTTTACGGAACTATCCAGGGGATCATCTTTCACATGTTTTCTCCCGTTCATGTAATGCAGGGGATGTCGGGAATGTTTATTTTGGACCGAATCATCCGATGAAGCCTCATCGACTATGTATGACACACCATTTAGTGTTGTCCTATGATCTTCACAAGAAGATGGAGATATATGTTAGTTGTACAACTTCTTTCGTTGCGAAATCTACAGTATGTTTCCTTCTCCATTTTGACAACAGATGTGCTTGACACTTCCATCTTTACACCTCTGCAGCGACCGCACAAGGCATACCCTGTAGAGCTTGCGCAGTTTCACTCAGAAGATTATGTGGAGTTTTTGCACCGGATAACTCCTCACACACAACAGCTGTATTCTTACGAGTTATTACAATGTAAGGATAAAACAAAGTTGAATTCCTTCAAATAATTTTTTCTGAGTATCCTGGACCGACTTTGTGTAGGTCAGTCTTCCATTATTTTTCTTTCCTTTATGTGCTTCAATCACGAATAGGTAGTTCAGGTTGTTCATCCTCTTGAGCTGCTTTAGCAACTTAGGAATTGATACTTCAGGTGCCATTTTCTTGTACTTCCATGGACTCTGCAATAATCGTACCAATTATTGTTAATGATTATGATGGTCATTGGATACCAGTTGGATAATAGGGTAATACTGGAATTTCTTTTATGTAAAGGATGTGTCTTTCAATTCATTGACATGTAAAGAGGATTTTGCACATTTAGGGATAAACAATTTACACACTACTAGACATTGCATTATGTACAAGTGGGTTTCCGCTCGTATGTTCCAGGTTGAAAGTTTATTAGTTCACCACCTAGATATTTATTTCTATTGCAACTGTAGAAATTGATGTCCTTGTATGATTATGAGTAATTAAATTATCATCGAATTACCTGCTGATGCTTGTCGGCATTGCCATGATAGCTCACTTTGAAACAAGAGTACCTCTCAAAAAAAGAAAGTATATGATGATGTTAGCTTACTTTGAGACAAAAGATTGTACTGATGGCAAATATATTCATATCAACTGGATTTGAACTGAACTGTAATAATCATCATGGAAATATTTTTAGTTACATTTTCAGTTGACATTTGCCATTGTGCAGATAATCTTGGAGAAGACTGCCCTGTCTTTGAGAATCTCTTTGAATTTTGTCAAATATATGCTGGTGGCACGATAGGTACATGGGAAGTTATTTGTAATGATTATCAGTCATATTCATTTCACTAACACTAACGTTATTGTAGATGCTGCACGAAGATTGAACCATCAACTGTGTGATATTGCTATAAATTGGGCTGGTGGTTTACATCATGCGAAGAAATGTCAAGCATCGGGATTCTGCTACATCAATGACTTGGTATTGGGAATCCTGGAGCTGCTTAAATATCATGCTCGAGTTCTCTATATCGATATTGATGTTCATCATGGTGATGGTGTTCAAGAAGCTTTCTACTTTACTGACAGGAAATAAATTTTATTCAAATTTTGTGCCTTTCTTTCTTAGTCCTCTCTCTGTTATATTTTGGCATAATTAATTGACTTGCTTTTTAGAAATCATGAAATGCAATTTAACCTTTTATGGATCATAATTTTTTTTCTCTTCTACATATGAATGCATAATTGAATTGTAAGGACTTGGCTTGTACAGGGTCATGACAGTGAGTTTCCACAAATATGGTGATATGTTCTTTCCTGGAACTGGTGACATTAAGGTAACTTTTGAAGCTATTTAATGAATTTATCAAATTAAGATAACTTCACTCTATAACGTGGTTACAATATCTTAGTACAATACCATGGAAAGCCAACTGATATGTATTACCTTATCATGTTTTTTTTTTTCATTTTTGTCATTGCCATTACCCTAAAAAGCATTTGTTGTTGGCATAATCCAATATATCTTTTGTTATTTCTTTGCTAGCATTTTGAGTATACCAAATTTAATATGGATATATAATGTTCCAAGGAAGTAGGTGATCGGGAAGGAAAGTATTATGCTATTAATGTCCCACTCAAGGATGGAATAGATGATGCCAGTTTCACTCGACTTTTCAAGATAGTAAGTTTTGTTTCATCTCTAAAAGATTCATCTACTGAAATAGCTTTACCATAATATTTGTATTATGCAGATTATTGCCAAAATAGTTGAAACATATGTACCAGGTGTAATTGTCCTTCAGTGTGGAGCTGATTCACTAGCGGGAGATCGTTTGGGGTGCTTCAATCTTTCCATTGAAGGTAGTTTTTCTTCCATCTCACTGATTCATCTACTTGGGGACTTATGAATAAATCTTACTGAAAACGTCATTCAAGATTACTGTCCATTTTTATTGTTATAGTTGTTCATGTCAACTGTATGTAAAAGCATATAGATATAGATAATGTTTAAATTATGGGCACCACTATTGCCACTCCATTTTATCTCACTAGGATAAAAATGTCCAGCACTTTTCAACACTCATATGATGGAGTGGCAATAGTGTGTTTTGGAGTGGCAATAGTGGTGCCCTAAATTATAACTAACGAATCATTTGTTTACTGTGTTCAAAGTTTTTGTCATGAGATGGCCACTGAAAGTTTGTTGGATATATGATTCAATGAGTTTTTGCTAATGTTTTGACGATGACTTCTAAATTTGTTAGTTGTCTGCCAGGTCATTCTGAATGTGTAAAATTTGTGAAGAAATTCAATTTGCCTCTGTTGGTAAGCTCGTGTGCAGGTGACTTCTCATTATCGTACATGTGGTTTAGGTCACTAACTTATTTTTCCAATACAGGTAACTGGAGGCGGAGGATACACAAAAGAAAATGTAGCCCGCTGCTGGACTGTTGAAACTGGAGTTCTGTTAGATACAGAGCTTCCAAATGGTATGGTTATTATTCAAGCTAAATCGTATGCCCTGATGTTCAAACTTTCTTGCCATTGTAGTTTATTACTTGTCACTCAGAGCTAGTTGAAAAGGAATGGACTTTAGGTTGACGTGATATTAGCTTAAGAAAAATTTCTTCGAGGGAGATTAGCTCAAGGAAAATAACTCTTTAGTACTAGTGTGCACATTGATCTATGCTACAGTATTATGCTACCTGCTTTTCCCCATTTCCATATTTGAAACAGTTGCATTATCTGAGCTGGCACATCGTGTTTCTTGCAGAAATTCCTAATAACGAGTATATCCAGTATTTTGCACCAGACTATACATTAAAGATTCGGAATGGCAACATGGTAAGTCCTTTGGTTCCTTTCTTATGAATCACATCATTGTATAGCCTATTTACTATCTGAAATATTGTCATGGAACTTGGTAGTCCTGGTATCAGATGCACCTTTTTCCCAAGTCAATAATGGACTTGAACAAATTCAGCAAAGTTGATGGCGCATTTAGAGTGACAGATCTTTTATTATTTCACTCTTTAAACCGTTTGCTTAATGGAACAGGAAAACTTAAATAGCAAGTCATATCTTAGCTCACTGAAGGTCCAAGTGATGGAAAGCCTGCGGTACATACAGCATGCCCCTGGTGTTCAGATGCAAGAGGTATATCCTGCATCCAGGTCCTGGTGTAATTAATTTAGATCTTAATTTTCTTCGTTCACTTTCAATTATTGATATCACCTGAAGAACAACAACAACAAAGCCTTATCCCACTAGGTGGAGTCGGCTACATGGATCATACGACGTCATTCCGCTCTATTAGTAATCAAACCTTTCGGTATATTATTTACCAATAGATCTTGCTCTATTAGTTCGTCAAGTGTCCGCCTTGGCCTCTCTCTCCCTCTCCCGCCTTCGCCAAGTGATATCACCTGAAGTAAAGATAATATTTGCTATGTGCCATAAGTTTTTTTTTTTTTTTTTGAGAAGTATGTGCCATAAGTTATTTATGCTTGTTTCATGCTGGTACGGTTGCATCTCATACATGGCAACAGTTTTAAAAGTGATAAAGGCACCCATGCATCTGCATGCATATTGCAGAACACCAAAAGACATATCTTTTATCTAGTTCAGGCAACATTGTAACATACGAAAACTAGAAAAAGTGGAACATAGTTTTTGGGCTGCTATTGCCTGCTAAAATGAGTATCTTTGCAGGTTCCCCCTGACTTCTATATCCCAGAATTTGATGAAGATGAGCAAAATCCTGATGAGCGAGTTGACCGTAAGTGACATGTGTTTTCTTTTCAAAAGAAGTTAATTATCTTACACCCAAATGTAAAAGAAAAATAAAGAAGTTATATGTATAGTAAGTGGAATATTTAGAGACAGCATTTCAGAACATCACATCTTGCTTCAACCATCTAACAATGCATTTGCTTCTCAAAGAATGTAATACTGTTCCTGGAATTTGCAGAGCATATCCGGGACAAACAAATTCAACGAGATGATGAGTATTATGATGGCGACAATGATAATGATCGCAACACAGAGGATGGCTCTTGAGCTTGTCAGGACAGGACCAAGGAGAGGAGGGTTGTATCAATGACCCTATTTGTCTTGTACAGAAGGACCAAATGCATTCAGACTTTGTTTGTAGGTGATGACATTGTTCAATGGGAGAAATATATTTCTAGTCATACAAGATGCAGATAGGGAGGTATTAGAATGTTTTGGTTTCCTGTCGGGTAAAAGCTTCCCTTATTTGAAAGAAATGTGGAATCAATAGATTTTATTAGTTTTGCTTCCTGGTGAACAGCTCTAACAGGATGATGTACGCTTCATATATATATATTTATACATCGACTGCACAGAAGTTGCGAAATCTTGGAGGATGATGATAAGAAGAAGAAGGGCGCTTTCCTCTTGAGGATATTGTTTTAACACGTTGCCCCCTTGTTGGATTTTTTTTTGAAGGAAAATAAAAAAACGTGAACCTGACCGTTAAACATGTGGTTGGATATTAATGCGAACTAACACCATCTTTTGCAACAAAGAGAAGAGAGAATAAATGGTTCAATTTTTAAAGAAATAAATTCAGACGTTTACAATGAATAATAAATTTATCAATTAATTATTATTTAATTTATTCGATTAATGGAGTTTGACAATGCTAGCTATTCCTGGAAAAGAGTAGGATGATAATTTTTTTTCAAGAATAAAAGAACTATTTTGCAGAGGAGGAAACGGTACACACCACAAATTAGGAAGAAATTAGAAAACTGGTTATCAAAATAAAATAAAAATAGTTTGAGAATATAAACTATTAACAATGCAAGAGAGGACTCGTTGAAAGAAGAGTTTTAGACGCACTATCCTTTTTTATACTTTTCAATTTTACCCGTCTCAATGAAAAGGAAAATAAAATTTCATTTTAACGATGTTTTAAAAATAAATAAAAAATAAATAAAATATCCCTTCTCCCTTTTTTCCTTCATTTCCCTTCGTTAAATCATCCAAACAAGGCTAAGTAACCTTCCTCTCACATCAAACAAAAAAAAATAAAAGAGGATTTTTTTTTCGATCTCTTTCCATTTCTACAAACAAAATACCCGATCTTTTCTTCTTCCTCCTCGTTATTGTTCTTCTCGTCTCGTCGTCTCTGTGTGGTGTGAGGCGAACATTGGAGGAGGAACAGTGCCACGCCACCGCATCGCCAGCGCCCATCCGGTGTTCGCCGTCGGAGCAGGTTCTCTCTCTCATGCCCCATCTCCTTCTTCATGCGCGATTCAAAATGGTTTCTTTATACTTGTTCCTTCTCTGTCCATCCTTCGTAGTTGTCTATAGAATAGAAGCTGTTTATTTCTTGAAAACGCATTAGAAAGAATAATTTGAAATCTTTTAGATAAATCGCAGTTGCCGCTTGTTGATGGTCTGTTCACCTTATTAGACAATAAATTTAAACTCATGCCAATCTATCTATTACGCGATTCCGTTTGCTAAGTTAATTTGAGAGAGTGTCGTTGTCCTCGTCTGATGATTGGATCCTTTGTTTCAGGATTCGGTTGCAATATTTACAAAGATTGGATATTTTTTCCTTGAGTCCCTTCTTCGATGATGGCGGTGGTGGGTGTTTCGGAAATGGCACTTCATCCATTAGCTAGCACTGCGTCCGCCCATTCTTGTTCCACTTTTTCCATCAACAGCTTACAATTATGCGTCTCCTCCAAAATTCATGGCAAACAGATCAGAAATAAGAGACAAAGATGCTCATTGTTTCGAGCAATTCGTGCTAAATCGAGGATGCCACCATATTCTGTAAGAGCTCTTGGTGATTCATTTCAGTCCCTAAAATGCCAGTGCCAACGAATTGATGGTGCCACTGACATCACCAGTGAGGATGTGAATGGTAACTGGTTCAGGGAACCCGCTAGCATGAAAAACCAGATTCTTGGTGATCTTAATGGGCAAAAAATCATTGATTCAGACAATGGTTCTGCAATGACTAATAATGGTGAACCCTTCAGCACTGGGGCAACAAACAACATGCCACACAAGAAAAAAGTTAATGTTATTGAGGATGAGGCTTGGCGCCTTCTGCAGGAATCCACAGTTTATTACTGTGGCAGTCCAGTTGGAACTATTGCAGCAAACGATCCATCAGATAGCAGTGTTCTAAACTATGATCAGGTCTTCATCCGTGACTTTATTCCATCTGGGATTGCTTTCCTTTTGAAGGGCGAGTACGAGATCGTTCGCAACTTCATCCTCCACACCCTTCAGCTGCAGGTTAGGCACATTTGTTTAGCTACTGACGTCCAATGTGTTAAAATTTGCCTTTGATTATCTATCAAAGTATATATTTTAAGATCTAAGCAATCAAAATAGTAGATAAGACACATTCGTTTAGCTATTGATGTCAGGTGTGTTAAACATGCTAAAATTTCCTTTGATTACCTATCAAAGTATATTGTTCTCAATCCTCTGTGTTCCTTTTCCAATGTTGACTACTGTAACTAAAAGTATGGAATGTTTATATTGCTGAATGTGTGTAGACATTCGCTTACTTCAATATTCTTGTTTGATCTAAATAGATTTTAACCTTTGCTTGCTATGTAAGCTGAACATTTCAGTCACCAAAAAAAATTTGAATATTTCAACCTTTTAATTATCATATTTACTAAAACCATACTAGTATGTACATTATGAACTAAAAAAAATAAAAAAGTTACAACTTACAAGCAAAAATAATCCGTGAAAGAGCTTTTGCATAGTGGTGGTTTACATTTTAGTTGCTAATGCAATATCCTCTTGTGCCTCTGTACCTCATTTATTTTGATGCACATCTTCCACTGACACCCTTCTAAAAAAACTTCCACTGACACAATTATATATTTTTCAACTAATAGAGCTGGGAGAAAACAATGGACTGCCACAGTCCAGGACAGGGATTAATGCCTGCTAGCTTCAAGGTGAGGACAGTTCCACTTGACGGTGATGATTCTGCTACTGAAGAAGTGTTAGACCCTGATTTTGGGGAAGCCGCAATAGGACGAGTAGCACCTGTTGATTCAGGTAGTACATCTGCTAGTCCTTGCATATGACTGTGTCCAACATCCTGCATTTCAAATTTCTGGTGCTTAAAAACATATTTTTTTCTGTTCCTATTGCCATAGGGTTCCCTCCATTGCTTCGAAACCTAAGTACTCAATGTTAACTGTTGGTTGCAGGTTTGTGGTGGATCATACTTCTTAGAGCATACGGGAAATGCTCTGGGGATTTATCGGTTCAGGAAAGAATTGATGTGCAGACGGGCATTAAGATGATTTTAAAGCTCTGCCTGGCTGATGGTTTTGACATGTTTCCGACATTGTTGGTAACAGATGGTTCATGCATGATTGACCGAAGGATGGGAATTCATGGTCATCCTCTAGAGATTCAGGTATTTTCTTACATGGTTAACTATTTGAACTTTTTTGCTATTTCCTTTAGGTGCTTATATACCCTGTGTTTATTTCAGAATATTTTCACAAGTTTTCCTTTACCACTGCCTTGCACTAATGCTCCGTGAATTGGTGTTCCTTTTGTGGTGCATATACGTTATACATCATTTCTTAATTAACTCCTAAAATTGTTGTCAATGAATATTGATCTCTGCGACATTGTCAAGAAAAATGTTGATTACTCTTTCCTGGTAATCTATGGGTATAATCGACAAATTCTCTATTTCTCAGGCACTCTTCTATTCAGCACTTCTATGTGCTCGTGAGATGCTTGCACTGGAGGATGGATCAGCTGACCTTATTCGAGCATTAAACAACAGGCTCATAGCACTATCATTTCACATCCAAGAATATTATTGGGTTGACATGAAAAAACTTAATGAGATCTATAGATACAAGACTGAAGAGTACTCATATGATGCTGTGAACAAGTTTAACATATATCCTGATCAAATTCCTCCGTGGCTAGTAGAATGGGTTCCTGATAAAGGAGGCTACTTCATAGGAAATTTGCAGCCTGCTCATATGGATTTCCGTTTCTTTTCTCTAGGAAACTTGTGGTCTATTGTAAGCAGTCTTGCAACTACACATCAATCCCATGCTATTTTGGATCTTATAGAAGAAAAATGGTCTGATTTAGTAGCAGATATGCCTGTTAAGATATGTTATCCTGCTCTTGAGGGTCAGGAATGGCGAATTATCACCGGCAGTGATCCCAAAAACACGTAAGTATCTTTGAGATCTTCTTTAGGCAGTTCCTTTAAAGTTTTAGTTTACATTATTGATGTTAATCTCCATTTCTGCTATTCTATGTAGACCTTGGTCATACCACAATGGAGGTTCCTGGCCAACACTACTCTGGCAGGTATGTATTATTTTAATATGTTGTTCTTTCTTTAAGTCATTACGTTGTAAGATAATGCTTCATCTTTACCTTCCATATTTTCATGATATGAATATAGGCGTGAGGCATCTCCGTTTTTGCCTGTTTGGTACCTTTTCTTAGATCTTTAAATTATCAAAATTTGAACCTTGTGAAACCTCCAATGGTAGTTTGAATAGTTAAAACGGGATACTGATAAAAAAATGCAAGCAAAACTCAATAAGTTATGGCTTGACTGGGCGACTATTCAGCCTGCATGTTGGCAAGTAAAATAATTTATTCACAAGTCACACCTTAATTTCCTCAAATTGCTGATTATTATCCCCTCATCCAACTTCAATGGGTTCCAAAAGGACAAAAAGCCAAAATGTTGCATAATATTCCAGTAGCATAAATAACTTTCCGCGATGTTGGAACTTGATGAATCAGTACCTTCTTTCATGAAATTGCTTTTGGGCATTCACAAAGCTGAAAGCTGTAGCATGGCCTTCATTTGTCTTGTTGTTGCCTTTTTTTTTCTTGAAACATCTATAATAGGATTTCAGTATCTGCCATGCTTGTTGCTTATTATTCAAGCAATATTCCAAGTGTTTTATTGTAGCAAAATGTTTGACATTGGCATTGATTGTATAATCTATGCAGTTCACTGTTGCATGCATTAAGATGGGCAGGCCAGAAATTGCTGCAAGAGCAGTTGAAGTTGCAGAAAAGAGAATAGCAGTTGATAAGTGGCCAGAGTATTATGACACCAAACAGGCCCGATTTGTTGGGAAACAAGCTCGAATGTACCAAACATGGTCGATTGCAGGTTTTCTAGTGGCAAAACTACTGCTAGAGAATCCAGGTGCTGCTAAGGCTATCTGGAATGACGAGGATGCCGATATTATCAATGCTTTAAACACTATGGTTGATTCCAATCCGAGACGGCGCGGTAGGAAAGTACTAAAGAAGACATATATAGTGTGAAGGGTTATATTAATTTTTGGGAGGACGAGGATGGGAAATAATGACGTTTTTCACTAGGAAGAAAAACCAAACCCAAGCAGGGAGGCCAACTGTTAGGTGTTGTAGTGTTGTTGCAGATGTATCCCAAAGACAATTTTCACTAGGAAGAAAAACCAAACTCAGGCAGGGAGGCCAACTGTTAGGTGTTGTGGTGCTCTTACAGATGTATCCTTACATCTTGATGGGTTTGTAGATAGGCATCCATCATCTTAACTTTAGGCCTGGTCCCCTGATGCTTTCCATACTTTCATGAGATGGCATAAGGCGCCAGGTTGTATTTATAGGGACGGAATATGTTACCTACCATTTGATTTTTCAGTGATGACTACAAATTATAGTATTCTCCTTTATCTGATCAATAATGTAGCAACATGAGCATCAAAAGCAGGTAACTGATGAAGTTTTTTTTATATAGGGCGTTTTCTTGTTAAACTGCAAAAGCAACAACAACAACAAAGTCTTATCCCACTAGATGAGATCGACTACATGGATCATACGACGCATATATTCGTTGATTCATGTTCATAAGATTCGACAAGATTTTATGCTGGCTGTCGGAATCTAACACAACCCTCCTCTTTTATCCGGACTTGAGATCGGCTATAAAATATAGGCGTGCTCCCATGGATCACCATTACCTGCTTTCGAATAAAAGTTATATCCTTAGTTATTAGGATTCAAATATGTAAAAGGCATATTAAAATTTTATTTAGGAAGGCTACTTTATTTCAATTTTTTGAAAAAGTCGTCATTATGTTACGTTTTGATCTCAATTTTAATAAGAAAAAAACTGTCGTATTTGCTAATTTGGCGATGGTTTGGGTTAATTGCTTATCCGAATTAGCCTTTGAGATACAGGAGACGAACTGATAAAAAAAATTAGGAGTGGATGACTTGCCTTAATCATATTATAAACAAGGAATGGAAGCTTACAGGAAGACTTGGAACCACGTATATATCACAACACATCATCAAGACAACTAAACAAGTGTGCGTGTAGGACAGGCGGCTGCTACTCATCTGCCTAACAGCCGGGACACAAAACTTTTGCTAGAAAATTTCGAACTCCACATCCTCTCTGTTGGTTCTGAAATCAAGACACCTACCTGCCTTTTTCTTCTGCACCACCACAGGAGTTGTTCCCACATCATAGCCCCTTAGGACCTCTGGCGGTGCAGCACAACGGACTAGCGCCCAATTTAATCCTTCAAAAAATGGATGCTTCTTAATCTCAGCCGCACCCTTGACAGACCCCAATCTGTTCTCAGGCTCCTTCACCAGCAGGCCTCTAATCAAATCCCTCGCATGAGAGCTAACAGCTGGATGTTCAGGAAATTTCAAACTCTGTGAAATCACATTTGCCAACGTTTCCTCATTCCCAGGCCCCTTGAAAGGTGTTCTTCCGAAGAGTAATTCATAGAGAAAGATACCAAAGGTCCACCAATCCACAGCACTCCCATGTCCATCTCCTCTAATAATCTCGGGGGCCAGGTATTCATGAGTCCCCACAAATGAGTTGGAACGTGCATCCGTCGGCTCCACAACAAGCTGTGGAAGAGGATTTACATGCCCATCGGCCTTTGGCTTGCAGGGCTTTCCTGCTGCTGCACTAGATATTAGACGAGGTGTGAAGCAAGAAGTTTGAACCCAAGATGGCTGAAGACAGAGAGGTTCAATACAGCTGTTCTCGGAACAGGGGCCTGCCAGCTTCTTTGATGATTCTCGTGTGTCAAAGGATGGTCTAACGAGCATAGGGCTCACTGAGCATCTGAGAGACAGATCAAAATCAGAGAGCATGATGTGACCATCTTCACGAACTAGGATGTTTTCTGGTTTAAGATCACGGTATATGACCCCTAGCATGTGTAGGTACTCCAAAGCAAGCAATACTTCTGCAACATAAAACCTACAGAAGGAATAAAAAGTGATGAGTTTGTGACTATAAAATGTATTCTCATTTCAACTGTACAATTGAAATGTTAATATGAAGCAAAAAAACGTAATATGATACACTATAAAATGTATTATCTTTTGAATTCTACAATCAAAATGTTAAATTGTACAGAGGGTATAGTGAGAATTACATATACCTTGCAGCAGGTTCAGTGAAACACCTCCCAGGTTGTTTCTGTCTTAGGACATGCAGATCACCACCTGGACAATACTCCATTACCAGACATGATAAATTATCTGTTGTGAAATGGGCAAAGAGGGTTGGAAGAAATGGGTGATCGAGCATTTGCAATATTTCTCTTTCTGTTTGTGCTCTCAGCATCTTCTTCCTACTTATTAGGAAGTCAATGTCCATAACCTTCAAAGCAAATAAACATTCGGTGCCAACAAGCTCAGCAACGTATACTGTCCCAATGTCTCCACAACCTAATTTCTTGAGAAGATCGAAGTTCTTTAATCCTAAACCACCCTGTTGATTCACAATGTCACGGATTGAAGTCCATCTTACATCCTTGGACATGTGAGGCCTACTGCCATTACTACTTACTACACTCTGGTGACTCTCATCACTCATACTGGTGCAGCTACTATAATCCCCAACGCTGCTTTTGGAGCTGTGGGAGCACTCACCTTTTTCTCTTGATCTTGCACATTCACTCATCTTTGCGCCAACAATTTTACTTGGCGTTGAAGCAATTTCAATGGCACCACTATCGATGGTTTCACTAACTGAACTAATAGGCTGAATTTTGTTGGGCACAGGACATGCAGATTCTTTAGAGTGACGTTCCTTAATTTTGCTTGGAGGAGTCCCATTTTTATTAGCTTCAGAGCATTGACATGAGCCATCTGATGCTGATGACAATTTTTTCTTTACTTTCTTCTTAACAGAGGTCTTGCCCCGAAATACTGGCTTCACTATTCGAGAACTCACAATTGGCTTGTGTAATGCAATAGACTTCTGTGATTTTGAACTTACTTTCTCCTTCCTTACTTGTGCATCTGATAGGCTCTCACCAGATTCTTCAGATGTAGGATTGATTACATCTTGGATCCTCATCTTGGGCAGCTTAATTTTGTTAGAAGATGCTACTTCCGGAGGCGACATAGCTGTCTGTGCAGATGATTCCACATTGTCAGCTCTGCTGTATTTATTTGACTTTGTAGATGAATCCACCATTATTTCTTCGGGCATGATGGATATTTCTACTACATTTTTCTTGTCTTCATCAACAACAGATGCATATAGCCTTTTAATCATTCCAGCTTCAGATATTCCAGAAGCACCAAGGGGTTTTGTTAATCTCTTCGTAGCAGCCATCTCTGAAGCCTGGGAAATGCATAATCTTCTTAAGGCCTGCTTCAAGGTGACAGAATCTGATATCCCTATTCCTGATGCTCGAGATATCTCAACTCTAGCAGGCCTTTTCAGAATATCCTTCCTCAAAAGTTCTGAGGCAGCCTGATTAGAAGGTCCTAGAACTCTTGAGGAAGTTCTCATATCAATTGCCCTTATAAGTCGGTCAAGGTCATCTTCTATGGCATAAGCATCAGGCTTATCCGCTCTAACCCTAATACTTAATTTATTAGAGCCGGTGGGAGGATGAACAGAGGTCAGCTCCTCGTTTGTTTCAACAATCTCAGAAGTACCAGCTGAAGAACCCATTTTTAGGTTGCAACGACGAGAACAGTCTATCTCAACAGGAACAAAAAGATTAGATCATTGCATCACCAACTGATGAACATAATGCTTTTCTCTGCAGGTTCTGTACATGCGTATAGGCCCTTATATTTGAAAAATAGTGGATTGTCTGGAACAGTTTTCATCATGCTCCTGAAAATTTCAAATCGAGCAACACAAAGACAGGATTCCTGGATCATTTTAAGCATACACCTCAAAGTGCGAATATTAATGTCTAATCAAAATAAAGATCATTTTAGTTTCGACAAATTCTTAGCAATTCTTCTACCTAAGCGTACATTCACTCAGAAACACCTTGCGTGAATGCAATTAGCACAAGATTGATTCAAAAGAAGAACAAGTCAACCAAACAGCATACAAAGCCAATTTCCTGCAGCGTTCGTTGTTCATCAATCTTCCTAAGTAAAACCCCAAATATAATCAACAACAAAAAGAAACAACGGAAAAGGTAACGGAACTTAATACCACACATATTTATCTCTTAAGACTTCCACATTGTATCCCATAAGCCAGCGTTAGTTAGAAATTGTTCAAACAAAAATATAATTCATTTGCCCCACAGCTTTCAGGAAAGTTGGACTGTAAAGGCAAATTGATACCAGCTGCAACCGCGTCAAATTCCAAATACGTTAAAAACGATTCGTTTTTATTCATCAAGAAGTTCTGATCGAACAACTCATTCAACGCCTTAAAAATGCATTTATCAGAACATCGAAACTGTGGCGGGGAGACTCGTGGCATCACAAGTCGCTCCACTTGTGCATTTAAACCGAATAAATTGGGAGAGAACAAGGGGGAAAAACGCAACCAGAAAACAAATCGAGCAACACAAAACAGCAGAATAGCTCAAAAGGCGTCGATCTCGCAGGAAGAGAAATCATACCACCAACCAACCCCGGCAGGACGATGGCAACAGCGAGGCGGGCGGAGAGGGGCGGGGCGACGGACGAGTCGGCGAGCCCTCGATGAGACATGGGAGCAAAGCTGCGGCAGGATCGGGAGGAGGACGTCGATTGGGTTACAAGGGTTTGGTGGCGACAGAGGGGGAGAGAGAGAGAGACGAGTCGACGAGATGTCGCGGATAAAAGCAACGGGGGGGGGGGGGGGGGCCGAGGTTAAAAACGCTCGATATCACGAGAAGCGACAACAACAACGGCTCGATATTACGTAATTAATTAATTATCGGTTAATACTTTAGAAGAAAAAAAAACACAAGTATTGAATATATATATATACCAAATAACATATATATATACACTCTTAAATATAATTAAGTTTTGTTTCTTTTATATTTTTAACAGTTCCAATTTTACATATTTTTCATACATTAATTGTTATATACATGCATATATAGATAGAATGCATATGTGGCTCCACACTTTTGGGTTATGATATTTGATAGAGTATTTGAATTCGATTCAACTAAAATAAATGCGACCGTATAGAGATATATGACATATATGCATTACTTATTCGATTGAGTTTATTTTCTTATTTTTCAAATAAAAAAAAGTAATGACAAATAGAAGATGGCAAATGCCTAGTTTCTTTTTCTTTCAAGTGTGGGATGTTGTTTCTTTTTCTTTCAAGTGTGGGATGAGTAATCGGTAAAGATTGTAAAAATAATAATAATAATAATAATAATGCCATCAAAAGTTATTGTTCGACATCTTGTTGCGAGTTCGCAGAGCCTTCGTTTACATTATTAATTTATTGTTGGTTAGCATTAATACAGTATTGACAAATGAGCCATCAAAAGTTAGAAAATTTACGGTTTTGCCACTGCGTTGTTCGACATCTTGTTGCGAGTTCGCAGAGCCTTCGTTCCTTTTGACTGCCGACGAACAAACATATTTTTGAATTGGATTTGAGCATTCAAACCAAATTAATCCTAGTGATATATATATATATATTTGGGGGATTGGATCAGGTTTAAGTTTTGAATGCCACATCGTTCATTCTCTTCATGTGACTAATTTTGAACACGTATAGTATGCATCATTCAATGTCCTCGAGTGGATTCTTGTGCTCTTAGTTTTTATATTGCAGAATTTTTTATACTGATTTGAACAGGTTTTAACCCATATTTTGAAGTTTGAATTCTGATCGAGAATAATGGAGCAATTAAATAAGCACGAGGAGAAGGGACCTAATTATCAGCCTTGTGATCAGTCATCAGAAAGAAACCTGAAACTCATAAATGTCACAACTTGCAGCCTTTTTTTCTTAATTAAGAGAACAAAAAGAAAAATATCATTCAATTTAAAGCATTATTATATATTACACTAGTCATAGAGAGCGAGGTCAAAGATACATCATATATATTCGAAAGAAGAAAAATATCATTCTCAATATATAGATCTTGGCAGGTGATACTCACACTAGCAATCGGAAATGCATGGTTAAGCTATGAATCTTTAGCTACTTAAACACACTTTAATCAGCTTAGTTGATTATTAAGAAAGAAACTTAATGAGATCGATTACAACAGCTAGTGAATTAGATTCCACAAATTCGAGTCTATATCACTTTGACCGGAGTCCAAACAAAAATTATTCTGTTTGTTACCTTTCAAAGTTATCAAGTTGCCAACCATTGTTTTTCCTTGCCACAAGATGAGTAAGTTTTTCTATTTTTTTTTTCCTGAAACTAATCCAAAAAAGGACAAGAGGAATCGAGGTCACGCCAACACATTGGAGCTTATGCCTTTTGGATGAGCACTGGATTAAATCCAAATTATTACCTCCACTGAAGAAAAGAAAACTCGAATTAGTTTGACTAGCTAGATTTGTCTTGTGATGCAATTTAATTTTGTTTCTTTTATTTCTTTTTAAATATTAAAGAAACTAAAAAGGAGACAAATAACAAAAGTGGATCCAGCAGCAGATTAGAGATTATTAGATCCGGAATACGTACGTACATCCAACAAGATCCTGCTAGCTCCCTCTCTGTTTATTGGGATTGGACTCGCACACGATCCAAGCCTTCCCTTGCCTTCCCTTTTTAACTCTTGTGCGTGATGTCTTTTATTTTATATGCATGCAGATGCACCTATCCAACTAATTTGTCGAGATTAGACGATCCAACAATGGACATATTAATTGGTTCCTTTCTCTCTCATCAGCTCTATGCAAAGTCCAAATGAAGCCACATTTTATATGTATCTATGTATATTAATCACAGCGTCGTCATCTGTCTAGGGATCGATTACTGCAGGAGAGGTCAGTAATAACAGAAAGAGGTGGAGCATTTAACTCTCTCTCTCTCTCTCTCTCTCACTCTCTCACTCTCTCTCTCTCTCTCTCTCTCTCTCTCTCTCTCTCTCTCTCTCCAGTGTACTCCGCTTCTGCATGCAAGCGTTCGGATCGCGTGCAAACATTAACTCAGATCAACATGCATTTAATTCACCCTTCCCCTTCATCAAATTAAATGAGGGTTCGAACTCTCGTAATTATGACCTTTTTGAATCTTTACTGCACTCTCTGATCATGTATATTTCATCTGTTATTTGCTTCTGGTGTCGTTAACATACACCACTCGCGTACAAAATTTGCAGTGGGGGTGTGGGGACTGTGAATTCGACGCAAAAGGATGGGGATTTGTTTTTTTTTTGAGAGGCAAATGGCTTTAATTAATAATTAGTTAGTTAGTTGTTATATATGTGTTTTGCCACCTTCGTTGCAATCATAACACCCACTTCTGCTGCTGCTGCTGCTGCTTTGTATAATATAATAATATAATTTGCATGTTTATATATCTTTGTATGCGTAGGAGGTCGAGGTGGAGGTGGTGGTGGTGGTGGTGGTGGTGGGGAGAAGCAAGTGATGGTTGAGAGGACTAAAACATCACACAAAGTGCTGCGGCATCATAATTTTGCTCCAATCAACTTGATGCCTTTAATTTGGTCACCACAAAAAAAAAAACTTCTATGTAGACGCATTAATTAAATAATTAATATATAGTTACTTAGTATCAAGCATGCATGCATGTATTAGAAAATTAATCATCTCAAGAGGTAGGTCAGCGGCAAATCAGCATGCAACATCGATCCTGTTTATATTTGCCATTTCGTTTGCCATCTCCTCTTCAGTAAATGAAAACTTGTAGGGGTTCTATATGGAGTACCTGTTTATACTTGCTTTCTACTTGATTTGGCAATTCAAATGAAAAGCATCCATCAACTCGGACATTTATTTTATTAAATCTTTTTCCAATCAAGCAGCGTAAGTGTGAGACTATAATTTTGTATCTCAAACATTTTCAGCATATTATTAATATATTGTTCTTAACTTAAAACTCGACATTTTTTAATTTCTATTTCGAATAATTTAGATGTCTAGTACATAAGATGCATCTTCTTATCTGTCATTGTGACATTATTACCAACGAGCAAAATATATCTACATACAATGATAATATCACAAAATTGCTCTCATTTTTTCTTGATGCACATACAATGATCCAATTTATTTGTTTTAATACCAATTTGAACTATCATCTCGTGAAATTTTAAATACAATTGTCTACACGATTGTTTAAGACATATAATGATTTCTTCAATCTATATACTTGACATATAATGATTTCTATACACTTTCAGCTTGAAACCCTTAAGGTTTACACATATACATATTTTTTGTTCTTAACATCCATTTGAAATAATTTCAAATTCATATATGCGTCTATCACTAAGATCGTCCTAATTGATGCAAATTTAACTACTGTAAAATAGATTTTCTGAAAATCAATTTTGACTTGCTAAGTATAACTTTTGACAACTAACCTAACTTTTTGCCTATCAAGAAAAATATTAGTTCTATACTTTCTCTTGTTTGCACCATATGAATTGCGACAAGTCACATAGCATACATATTCCATTTGATCAATTGAGTCCAATTCACATTTCATGGCGGGTGACTGAATTCTAACTCATTAGAAGTCATTGTTTCTTTATAAGTACTATGATTTGTACTATCCTCTATGTCAACATTGATTGAGGCCACACACTCGTATAACACATAATCATTCAAATGTGTAGGTTTCATCCGTGATCTCTTGTTGTCGATTATACTCGTGGAAAGAATGAGTTTCTTCATTTTGTGCAAAGTTACAATATTATGTGTAGCATCAACTCCCGCTGTTGAATAAGTGTATGCTCAGTTGACTCCATCATCCTCATAGTCATCAAAGTATAATCATACTTTTGAATGCATTGCTTTTTATTTTTTTGTAAAAGTAGCACCTCTATTTGGTTGAAAGAATCTATACCTTTTGAAATTTTGACCATATCTAATAAATCTTCGTATTTCCATCATAAAATTCAGTTTTGTCCCTCAACTGAATAGGAATTAATGCATGTGTTTTACATCTTTATTTTTGAAAATGACCCAACTTGAATTTCCTATTATTCCATAACTTGTATGACGACGATTCTATAATTTTTGTAAAAATTCTATTTTGTATGTAACTCGTGGTTAATACTGCCTCTCTCCAAAATTCTTTGGTAACATATATCTTACTAACTCATTAGTGACCTATTTTTTCTTTTTGTCGCTTCATTTTGTTGTGACGTATACATTATCATAGTTTGCCTACGTGTGCATTGTACAATACAGTAACTTTTAAATTTTCAGAAGGTATACTCTCCTCTTTTATATGTCCTTAAACACTTGATAGGTCTTCCTAACCTTTTTTCAACATTTATCTTATATCTCTTGAAAGTTTCAAAAGACTTGATTTTTCTTTGTAAAAAATAAACATAACAATAATTAGAATAATCATCACTGAATGTATATTTAGGAACACTCAAATATTATAATGAACTAATCCCAACAATTTCGTCAATCTTGTTCTAATTGAAAAATGTGTATGAGTCATCTTATGGGTCAAACAATGCCCACATGACATTGTTTTTTTACCATATATTTAAGCACCAGTTCAATTTGATCCATTCCTGATATCCTAGTCTCTAATATTAGAGATCAAAATCAAATACATAACACAAAATATACTCAAAAGAATTTTCATTGATTCACTATTATTTATTATAGTCAAGTTGAATAAGTCGTGTTCATGTACAATTTTTTCATGGCATAAACATTTTTTGTATTTTCTTACTGTCACACGACCAATATAGAATATAACTTCTAAATTATTATGCAATAGGTTTGGGATGGAGATTATTTTTTGCCGAATCCCTCATGTACACAATATCACAAATCTGTCTACAATATCATGTTTGTACTTTTCAATATCTTCAATGTCTAAGTAGGTATTGTTTTCCATGTAGATTCTCCGCTCCCTTATTCGCATCTCTCTGAATTCTGATGGACTTTTTTCTCTTAATAATATGATGTGCTGCTCTAGAATCAATCCAATACTCTTTTATGACTATCATTGCAGTATTGCAAACAATGACACTGAAAAATGACACATTTTTTGAATCTACTCCTTTACTCTATTGTCCACGTTGTGGACCCTTGTTTGGGCTATGTCCAAATATCGTAGAATAATTGGACCTAAAATTATCAAAAATTTCACAACCATAACTAGCTCTACATTAAGTCTTCTTGACTTTGGGTTTCAATTATCTTCTATTTGGGCCAAGATTCTTTTTGTGATAAATCATGTGAACCTCATCCTCTTGTCCTTCTTCATTTTTCTCGATATTGAAGATTTATATTTTTCTTATTTTTCTTAGCATGTCTTACTCGATGCTAAGATGGAAGGAAATTGTGTCACTTACTTCATAGACTCATTTCATGAGAATAGTGATCATTGTCATATCGAATGTAGGTGATAAATTGTTTAGGATTGATGTTATATGCATGGATTCAAGTAAGGGACATCATGTAATTTCTAAGTCCTTTATCATTACAATGATTTTGATTGACGTGATATGATACATTGTCATATGTTTTCATTTTAGTGTATTTATATAATAAGAGTTCTTGATAATGCCTTAAATCTGAGCGTAACTCTAAGTGAGCCTTTTAGTTAGGCGCTTCAGCAATAGGGGCGGCAAAATCACTCATCCCATACAAAGTCATGAGGGGTTTAAGGGGGGATAGGGGGATCTCCCTACAGGGGCTCGGGGTGGAGCCCTCGAAACTTAGACACTTTTAAGATGTATGTTTTCTATTTTGTTCTCTATATAAACTCCATGACGACTGGATTATTTGGCATCCTTGTAATAATCAATATTCTATAACAAAGAAAGCCGCCACCCAAGGACGTAGCCTAGTTTAGAGTAAATCTCGTATTTTCTTATGTGTTTATGCAATCTCTCTCCCTTAGTCCGTAACAAAAGTTGTAAGTTCATATTTCTTTTGGATGCATGCTTTATTCTTTAAAGCATTCCAAAGTTCATGTGCATTTTTATGTGTTTCAAACACTATAATGAAAATTGTCTTTCATATACATCAATATAAAGGTTGATGTTTTCTCATTATTTAACTTTTTTCCATAGCCATTGTATGAGCTAAGTTATATTCATTCGTGGCCCATTTTGGAAGCGTTAGGACAACATTGTTAATATATTTTTTTTGCAAATTATTATGAACTAATCTATACCAAAATTTTTGACTCTATACACCATAATTGGCACCATTAAAACGTGTCAACTTGATTAGTTCAATAGCAATAAATTTTGACATCTTTTTATCTAAAATGTTAAATAGATATGCTTATAGTTCAATAAATAAGTTTGAAATTGTAACTAAAAAATATACATTTTAAAGAATTTTGAAAAAAAATGAGAAATTTTAAATTTTAAAATTGGATATTTAAATATCAAAATTTGAGAAAAAGTGAATTTAATTAATTTTTAAAAATAAATCGGATATTAAAATCTCAAAATTTTAAAAATTCTAATTTAAATTTCAAATTTTGAAAATTCATCATCTCATTTCTCATTCTTTCGAATTCATTCCTCGATAGGAGGTGATCCCTCTTCTACCGATTCCTCGGTAGGAGGCAATCCCACTTCGTAGGGCCTCCGCTTGATCCCTAGCATGCTCCGGCTTTCGAGCGGCTAAGCGCGAAGGAGCCCCTTGTCCTCGAAGATTGCTTGCTCTATCCTATCAATTCTGTCTGGTGCCGCCAACCTACCTTGGTTCGATTGTTCAGCAGAGCGATCAAAAGACTTGACTTTTTCCCCTTTTTATCCGAGGTAAGGATACATGGCCCCTATCTGCGGTTAATAAATGGAATCAGACTTCCTCCAGAGTTTCTCGAACCCCCCGAGTCCAAAGACGAAAGAATTGAGCCGGCTCCCACATCTCTTCTTCGGTAAGCGGACCTTGGAAGCTGGGGGATACCCACTTGGGACTGATAGAAAGCTGTAAAATTAAAAATTTTAAAACTTCGAATTTGAATTTCAAACTTTGAAAAAAATAAGATAATTAAATTTCAAAATTTTTAAAATATAATTTAAATTTTAAATTTTGAAATTCGGAAATTTAAATTTCAAAATTTGAAAACTTCCAATTTAAATTTCAAAATTTGGAAATTTGAAATTTAAAAATTCAGATATCTAAATTTAAAAAAATTTGAAAAACTTCAAATTTGAATATCAAAATTTGAAATTTGGATATATACGACAAAAATAAAATTTGTCCAAGAATATTACTAAAGGTCTAATATTAATTAACAAGAACTTTGAGAACATATGTACTAATGATGCATGCAAAATACAACATATTTTATATTATTATTTTAGTTAATTTTTCTATAATTTGATCATGGCATGCATCATTTTAGACCATTTTTAGTCCTAATTCCGGATTTATCGATCTTAATTAATAATGCTCTGAATATTTTAATTGTGGATGGATTTACTTAATTTTTATAATTATTTTACAGGCAAGTCGAATTAACGGATGGATCGGCCGTAAACCACATATTTTGGGCAAAATACATATGAAGTTATCACATGTTGGCCGAGATGATCATATTTTGGGCGTAAAAGTAGTATGTCTGACTTCTTTTGGGGGTAAAAGAAATGACGTAAAAATAAAATGACTTATCATTTTAGCTGAGATTAGAAGAAGGGACTTATCATTTTCGGCGAGATTCGAAAAGGGGTAAATATAAGAAGAGTCTATCGTTTTGGGCGTAATGACAAGAAGAACTCATCGTTTTGGCCAAAATAAAAAGAAATGGAGTAAAGATAAGAATTGTTTATCATTTTGGCCGAGATTCCAAGAAGGGGGTAAAGATAAAAAGAGTCTATCATTTTGGGAGTAACGATTATAGAAGAAGTTATATTTTGGCCAAAATCCGAAGAGGCCGTGATCAATTTTTATCCGATGAATTTAATTCCAGCCATACGATTTACGTCCGTAATCAACATGAAGACTCGTCCGCACCTATAAATAAAGGACGAAACCATCAATCCAATTCGTGCCTTGAAGTATAGTTTTCGTCCACAGCAAGTCGTGAGCTTCGCGGACTTCGACCAGGGAGAGATTCGATCGGACGACTGTTCTAGAGCTTCGCGGGATCCGAATTATTTCTTGGTGTAATTCTTCCTATTATTATTGTTAAATTATTATTATCTCTCTACAATTCTAGGATGAACTCCATGTTTTTAATTATTTTATTTTAGGAGATTATTATTGTAGGGAAATTCTATGAACCCTTATTTCATTATTATTGAATTTCTTTTAATCAATTTTTAATTGTGTTTAAGTTTTTGATTTAATTATTTAAATTTCTGAGTTAAGTAATTACCAGCTTGTGGACTAATTGATTTCAGATTTTATTTAGTTCAATTAAATGATTTATTATGAAATTAAAAATTGACATAGGTCTAATAACTAGTGTGTGGAGAATTAGATCTGTGTGGTCTGTTAATCTATATTAGTTTGTGGAGTGATTAATAGTTTAAGATTTTTATATTAATGCATCTTAATTTTAATCTCATCTGACGAACACCAGTTTGTGGAATTTCAATTTTGATTAAATTTAAGATACTTTGATTTGCCAGATTAAATAGCAGAATGACTAATTTGTGGACTCTATGATTTTAATCTTGTAAATTAATAACTTGAAAAAAAATTTAATCCATCTTAAAAATTTTAATTTATCTTTTCTGATTCATATTTTTATCCTTTATGCATTATCATCCTAAGATCAACTTCAACATCATTATCTTATTATTATCTTATTTTCTCTATTTTATTTTACAATTATAAAACTTCTTTATAAAATTTCATATTTTTCTTCTCTTATTAATTTATAAAATTAGTCATTGAATTAATAATATTTCTCGTGGGTTCGACACTCTTTACTCTTATTACTATATTACGTAAGCGACTAGTGCACTTGCTAATGATTTTACTTTGCTACATCATTTTAGGCATCAACTAATCTTAATTTAATTTTAAAAAATAGACTTATTATACTTGTGCTAACTTTCTAAATTCTAACCACTATGATTTTTGTTAAATATGCTACGAATTGGAACAATAATAAAATATTTTTATAATCAATTAATATTAATTGTGTAAATACTGTTTAAATACAAAGTGGCAAAAAAATAAATAAAAGGTCATTCAAAATAAATTGTTAAACCAACTAGAACTAGTTACTTTTTTTTAAAAATATGCACATATATTTTTTAAAATACTAATAAAATAAATAATAATTGGTTGTTTAGAATATCAACGTTCTTTGATGCTAATAAAAATATTATATATATATACATATATTATATATATTATATATGTATATATATATACATATTATATATATTATATATATTATTTTCTAGCAATAATAACTTTTAACAAAATTAAAAGGTTATGACATTGAATAATAATTAAACTATAAGAAGTAATATGGGCTTTACAGATAGAAGGCCCAAAACAAATCTCAACTAATAGCTATCGTTAAAATTACAGATCCATGGTTATTAAATAAAATAAAATAGAGATCATATCTTAACGAATATATTTTAATAATAAAATGGATCAGATTAAATCGTATAATTACAAATAAAATAAATAATCATTGGTTGTTTAGAATATCAACGTTCTTTGATGCTAATAAAAAATATTATATATATATATATATATATATATATATATATCTTTGTATAATTGTTTGTAATAAAACTTGTCAATTAAAAAATGATCAGAAATTTAGGAAATTATATATCAAAATTGTTTTCTAACAATAATAACTATTAACAAAATTAAAGGTTATGACAACAAATAATAATTAAACTATAAGAAGTAGTATGGCTTTACAGATTGAAGGCCCAAAACAAATCTCAAGTAATGCTCATAGCTGTGGTTAAAATTACAGATCCATGGTTATTAAATAAAATAAAATAACAGATAATATCATATCATATCTTAACAGAATATGTTTTAATCATAAAATGGATCAGATTAAAATGGATAAGAGCAAAATTAAGCGTAAGAATCGGATCATTTTATCACCATAGATCTTAATCTAAATATACATACAAAATTGTTAAATCCCGCATGGCATGTCCACATTTATTTGATTCAAATTAATTTTGGACTTTCTTTTGAGACAATAGAAAAATAATTGACTACAGGCAAGAAATTGGTTAAAACAAATGAGAAAATTCTCTTAAAGTTAAATACATAAAGTAAATTTAATTTGATAGAAGTGCACATTTTGATCACTTCTATTTTTTATCTCTCAATATTTTTAAAATTAGATAAGTGAAATAATTTGACTACGAGTAGAAGTCTTAGTTTAATTAAATGAAGAAAATCTATTGAAGGTTAGTAAGATAAATAAAGATTACAAAAAACTATTCAGAATTATATTAATAAAAATAATGTATTTTAAAGTAAAAATTATATATTAAATCTTATTTTAAAGTAATTGTGTTTTAGAGAACTTGAATCGTGCTTATTTTTAATTTTTTATTGTAATATTTAAACCATAATTTGTAATATCTTTGTTCTTTTTCATATTTTTACTAATTTGGAAATTCTGTCACAAAAAAAATTAAATATCTGAATAGTGAATGAGCTATATATATATTCTTAATTGTAATCTTAATCAAAGTTGAATAAAACATATAAGAAAAACAAATTTAATATGGCAATAAATATTATACAGGATTCTTAGTTTCATTGAATAAAGGAGATAATTTTAGTTTTCAAACTTCTCTTATGATTTTTGGAATTTTCCTAAATAAAAATGTTATAGTTATTTTTTAGAATTTATCAAATAATACTTATAGTATGTATATAGTTACCTGTGAAGGGAGGTTGCAACAAATGTCTTAGGCATCGTTTATATCCATTTATGTAAAATAAAATAAATACACGTGTTAAATTTAATTGCAGTTAATTAAATATAAAAAATTAAATATTTATGTTGGGCTGCCGAAGGACTCTTGATATGATTAAATATGGATAAACTAAGAAGATAAATGAATGCAATAATTAGCATCGGGATCATGGTTTGACATATGTCCGAAATGTGATTTAGAAGTTTATTTTCCAGGATAATATAAATTATAAATAACATACAAAATAAATATTATTTTAAATGTATATAAGATCAAAGTTAATTTGAGTACCATACCTTATCAAACTAAAAAAGAAAGAAAGTAAAATTAAATAAAGTAGAAGTAAATATCCATTTAGTTGAAAATAGGATTTTTTATTTAATAATAGCAATAATAATTTTGCTTACAATACAATAAAAAACAAATAAACCTAACAAAAAAGTTATTATATACTATGAAAAATCTTAGGAATCGAAGGCATGAATGGGCCAAGAGCTGATGGATAATAATGAACAGCTGATGGAGCCTCCCGACCCCTCCACCCCCACCTTCCTCATCCTCCTCTCTAACCCTCTCAACTGATCTTCGTCGAAATCTTTGGACTCCGACGGTGATGCTATCTCACCCCTTAGATCTACACCCCCCCCCCCTATTCGAATTTGCCGCGTTACCCCTTCCCCATCTTCTTCTTCACTCAGATCAACATTTTCCTCCACTTCATCTCTACCTCCCTCTACTCTTCCTCCACTAATCTCTGAATCTCCCTCACCTCTCCAACATAATGCTCCTCATATCTTCGCGAGACCTTCATGGGCGCACATCGCCAACTGAAACTCTAGTAACCTTGTTCTTGCTATCTCACCCTGCCAACTACGGACGTTGAAGGAAACGATCACTGAAGTCATTGAAATCCCACTTGAAGAGGTGCAGCGATCGGCGGAGTTGTCCAGAAGCCTTCTAGGCCGATTCGTTGGAGATAGGGGGGCGATTGAGAAGTTGCACTTGAAGCTGCTTGATCTTTGGCAATTGAAAGGATCTATCAACATTGAAGACATTGGTAACTGCTACCTTCTCTTTTTCTTTTCTAACAGTGAGGATCGTCTTCAAGTGCTCACTAGCGGTTCTTGGGAGATAGATGGATATGTCATTCGCCTCTCTCAGACATGGCCGTTCTTCAGGCTTGAGGATCATGTTATTTCTACAACTCCTATTTGGCTACATCTCCTAGATATGCCTTTTTAACTCCAGAATTCTGTGTCTGTTCTTTGGATTTCTAGTTATATCGGTTCCCCACTGCGTTTGGACCTAGAAGATTTCTACTCCCGACGGTAACAATTTCTTCCAACGTTTTACTTAGAAGATCTCCCTCTTTTTTGCTTTTGGTGTGGCCTTGTAGGACATCGCCTTGAACACTGCAATTGCAACTGCTCTGATGCTGGAGGGGTTCTTCTTTTCGGACCCTGGTTGAACTCTTGTGCAAGGTAGGGGGTCCTCACCAGACACGGCCGCCGCGGGGCCGACTTGTGGTCAAAACCCTAACCCTCACCACAATCCTGAATCGTTTGATCTCAATCAGTTGTCTGTTGGAGCCGACCTATCATCCCAACGGTCGGATGAGGGGTCCCACTTTCAATGGGCAGATGTCACCACACCCACTGATCGTATCATGCGTACAACTCAGTCTATCATCTCGACTCTGATGCCCACTACCCCGAGCCCTAACCTCACTATTGATGGCCCGGATCCCTTACTATCGTCCCAAATCCATCTGATCTCGACACGTGGATCCCACCAACCTCTCTCCGCGTACTCTCCCGAGATCAATTCCACTATCAATGGCCCAGATCATGCGTCAAGGGCCAGATCGTGCCCGGCTTTGACGGCGTGGCAATCTCCGCACTCCCCCTCTACCCAACCTTTGCGTAAAAGCCCCAAATCCCTCAAACTGCTCTGAACCCTCCCCTCCTCGTGCATCGTCTCCTCCTCGTTCGAACAATACCCTCCCTCTGCAAACCTCTTCACCATCTACCTCCCATTCGGTCAACACCTGTCCTTCTACTACCTCCCCCCTCACGTCCTCTGCTATGGCACACTCTCCATCAAACAAAATGTCACTAACTACTATTACTCCCCTCACGTTTGATAGCCATAATGCTCTTGTGGATAAGGTGACAGGGATCTTAGCTGCGGCATCTCAGCAATCTCTGGACCCCCTGCTGGTGAACCATCATATTTTGAGGAATAACAGGACGTTGATCACCTATCACCATTGCATGATGGCTGCAAGAGAGAGCGTCTTCGGCGACAACTTCCATCGCGAATGGCATCCACACCAAATCTAACCTCAAAATGCCCTCCTTCAACTTCAAAAAAGAAAGGTAAAAATGTTAACATGCCCAATGATCTAAACTTATGTGATCCTCCCTGTGTGTAGGAAGAACAAACACCATCTCTCTAAATGCTCTTAATAGCCAGGAATTGCAGAGGCGTGGCTCGTGGCAAGGTCCGGGACCGCCTCCGAGACCTCCTCAAGCACGAGCTATAGGATATCTTAGTTTTAGTAGAAATCCATGTAGCTATAAACTCTGTTAATGTAATAATTCGCCGCTTAGGGCATAACTGGTCAGAACTAGCACAGGGTGGTACTAGAGCTTCTGGCGGAATCATCATTGCCTGGAACCGGCAGCACGCTTAGGTGACCTCGCTCCTCACTTCTCCCCAGGCTATGCATACCATTATTATGATTGAGAACTTTTCTTTTTTATTGTATGCTATCTATGCTAGTTGCTCCCCAAGTATACTTACTCTGGCAAGACCCCTCCTCCCTACCTCTGGATGAAACCCCATGGATAGTCATAGGTGATCTTAACTCTATCCTTAGCTCGTTTGATAAGTGTGGGGGTTCTGCTTTTCGGCAGACTAGATTCACTTCTAGCTTAGCTAATCTAATGCATGTACAAGGACTCTTAGACCTTTCCCTTGCTAGTAATCAATTTACTTAGTGTAACAATCGTCGGGGTGATACTCTGTCGTCTTGACCGGGCTCTCTGTAGCCATCATTGGTTTACTCACTTCACTGATCTATCACTTACCACCCTCCCCCGATGTGTATCTGATCACAACCCCCTACTTCTAACCACTAGTTCTCGGAGGTATAAACCTAGAGGTTTCAAGTACGAACATTTTTAGGAACATTATTACTGGTGAATGGATCTCTCAACACCCTGGGAGATCTATCACACAAGCACTTAGTAAAATTAGAATGCAGACCTTAACTTGGAATCGCGATGTCTTAGAAAATTTAGAGAAAAACTCATCTGATGTGGAACACCAAATTTCTAAATTAGAACATAAGGATTCTACTTCTGGACTATACGATTGGGAGTTTGACCAATTGCGATCTGCTTACCATCGGCACGCTCCCCTCCTCCGTAGATCTCTGTCAAGTGGTGGAGGAAACCACACATTATCTAGTTGAAGCATGGTGATAGGAATACTTCCTTCTTCCATACTGCCACTATGAAAAGACATAAATCTAATCACATATCTAGTGTTCAGGACATCAACGACACCACCATCACAAATGAGAACCATATTAGAAACCTTTTTGTGCATCACTATCAAACTCTTTGGCAGCGATCTGATCAACCTGTCATTGACATTGCCCACTGGCCTGATCTCCCCACTCTTTCTACTACCCTCGCTACAACCCTTAGGGCATGTTTGGTTCAAAATTTATTAAGAGAAAGGGAAGGTAAAAAGTGTGAAGGGAAATGATGGGAAGGGAATGTAGGAAAATGAAATAGAATACTTACCTCTGTTTGGTTGATATCATTAAAGAAAAGAGAAGGGCAACGAATGTTAAGTGATTAATTTATTTAGACGATTTTATTCTTTACATATATAGTTGTATGCTTAATTTATTTGGTCAAAATTGGAAACACATACTTAATATGCCTTTCCCCTCATTTTCACTCCGATTTAGAGGGGAAAGAAAAATGGAATATTGGAGGGGAATGGAAGGGAAAGGAGCTTAAACTCAACCAAACAAGGGGAATGGATTCTCCTCCTTTCCCTTTCCACTCTTTTCCTTCCTTTCACCTTCAACCAAACAGACCCTTATTGTCCCTGTTACGGAGGTCAAGGACACTCTATGGAACATGAAGCCTGGACGAGCGGATGGATTTACTACTGAATTTTATAAAGAATATTGGGATGTCATTGGTAATGAAATCACACATGTGATCATCTCCTTCTTTCGCACTGGTTATATCCCTATCGACCTTACTCATACACGTCTCATCTTTATTCTGAGGAAGCCTAATCCTCGGACTATTAATGATTATCGGCCCATTGCCCTATATAACATTCTTTATCGAATCATATCCAAAATTATCGCTGCTAGGACTAAGCCTACTCTTAGCAATCTTGTTGATGAGCAGTCTGCTTTTATTCCTAATAGATCCATACATGATAACATATTATTAGCCCAAGAGCTTGCCCACTCGATCACCAAGGGTCGTAAAAAACACATCATTATTAAGACTGATATCAACAAGGCTTTTGATATGATCTCCTGGGATGCCATAATCAAAGTTCTTACCATTATGCAATTTCCCTTGTATTCAATTCTCATGTTATATCAATGGTACTGATTCTTCCCAATTTCGTAGTCACCGAGGAATTAGACAAGGGGACCCCATCTCCCCCTATTTGTTTACCTTTACATCCCAAGTTTTTTCATCCCTCATGAAGCAGGCTACCGCTAGTAATCAGATAATTCCATTCTCTATCGGGTCCTTCACGCTCAGTCACTTACTATTCGCTGATGATAATTATTGCAGGAATGAAAGCTAATTACTCTAGGTTAAAGCATATCCTCTAGCTCTATGGGCACTTAACTAACCAATGGATTAATCCTAATAAATTCGAGATTTTCTTTTTGCCTAAATTCTCCATTCAGCGGCGACGTATGATCACCAACATTCTGAACTTTAAAACTAGAAGTTTCCCTTTCTCCTATCCTCGTGTCTCCATCTCATACTAATCTCTGCCCGGCAGCATCATAGAATCACTGATCGCATTGCTTCAAAAGTCACTGGTTGGAAAAATAAGCTTCTCAATCAGGTCGGAAAAAGCAACTCTCATCAATTTTGTGATTAATTCTATCCCCGTTCATGCCTTAAGCTCCACCTACATACCTAAAATAGTTCTGGAGACTATTGAACGTTTCTCTCAAACCTTTCTTTAGAACTCTAACGGGGATAAAAATGGTACTCACCTTGTAAACTGGAACACTATTTTACTCTCCAAATTTGATGGTGGTCTTGGACTTCGCAATCTCAAACTTGTTCGATCTGCCTTGTTAATTAAACGTATAATGAAACTCATGAACAATCATCATTCTGTTTGGGCAAAGTTTATTCTTAACAAGTATGGCAATATTCATCCTTGGACCACTTGTTTTACTCGTAAACAGGATTCCTAGTGTTGAAAGCTTATCTGTGACTCTGTTCGAGCAACTCGTTTAGGCATGAAAAAAATTATTAGTGGCGGCTCCACCACTCTTGTGTACTCTGATCCGTGGATTTTCAATATTCCCCTTACTCATAAGCCGACTTACATTAACATGAATCTCTCTCTGGATGGCCTTACTGTGGACACTTTTATCCAGAATCGCCAATGGAATTTGCATATGTTAAATCTTTACTTTGGCTCTGATGTTGCTTCTCACATCTCAAACATTTATATTCCTGCTCATGCCGAGGATGATGTGTGGATTTGGGAGACGGATTCCCATGGTATTGCGCATGCTAAATCTGTATATCATTATCTCTGCCAGAAGCCCTTGCCATTGCCTGCTGATGGATGGCTTATGTGGACAAAAATGTGGAGGATTCCGACTATGCCAAGGATCCATATTTTTTATGGAAGCTTTTACATAAAAAAAATCCAACTCTTGGCTTTATAACTCGTTTTACTCCTAATTTAAATCCTACCTGTCTGCTTTGGGGCTCTGCTTTGGAAACTGTGAATCATTTATTCTTTTCTTGCGCTTTTTCTATACGATTTTGGAATCTGATTCAAGAGAAATTACATTTAAGATTTGATTTTTTGCATACCTAGCCTGAGGGCACATAGCTTAATGAAGGCATGGCTTTTGACCGATCCGATATATCTCACCTTCTTTCTCTACTATCTTTTGCTTTTTGGGGATTTTGGCAATGTCAGAATGATGCACATTTTCGCCCCATTCAAGCAACCCAGCAGGTTGTATGGGTGAGAGTCCTTGCGCAGTATAACGATTATGTCATAATCCACATACCTGAGGCAGCTGCCCCCAAGACCTTATTTGGGTTCGGTGGGAGCCCCTTGGATCTCTACGTTAAGCTTAACGCAAATGGTTCTTTTCTTAGGGCTGGTCCGGAGGGGGAGCAGGGTTCATTGTCCGAACTCATACTAGTCATCTTCTTATTGCAGGTGCTGTCAGGCGTTATGCTGATTCGATTTTAGAGCTTGAAGCTTGGGGATTTGTTATTGGAATTAGACGATGTCTCCAGATGAATTTCACAATAGTTATCATCGAATCTTACTCGACAAATTTGGTGCAAATTGTGAATGGTACCTCTGGTGTTCCATGGCGTATTAGGACTATCATTGCTGATATCAAGGCCGCACTACAGGGTTTTGTTTTTTTGATGCCTTATTCACTGCTTTGGAGGATCTCTCCAACATTTTGTATCAGGACAATTATGGTTTACTAATCAATAGATGAAATCTTTTTCTTAAAAAAACATGCATAATGATTGAAATGAGACTAAATATTAAGAAAATAAATATATCAAAAGTTTGAATAGAAATAGGATTCACAATTAAATATAAGTAAGTATATGTACATGAGATAAAAAAATTGGGACATTTATATTATCAGACAATATAAAGTGAATTATAGATATAAAATTATCAAATACATATATATGGAAATTAATTTATTCTAAGAAATCCAAATCTTTTGAGTCCTTATCATATTAAAAAAATGAGAAGTTAAGAGATAAAAGTCGTAAGACCCTTATCTTCTTTAATTTTTTTCATTTTTTTCAATAAAATAATTTTCATTAAAAAAATTGAACGATAAGAGTTGAACGGTGACGGTGGTGCAGGATCGGTGGTTGTGCGAGATCAAAGGGGGTGGCGGTCATGCAAGGTCGACGGGGCTGTGGCAGGCATGCGACAGTTGTCCGGGGGTGCGGCAGGGGTGGTGGTCGTTGGGGTCCCAGAGGTCGGCGCACGGGGCAGGCGAAATCGGCGACAGCTGGGCGGGAGGGCTTGGCGGCAACGTTGGTCCTCGGGGTCGCGGAGGTCGGCGCGCGGGGCGGGCGACATCGGTGGCAGCTGGGCAAGCGAGCTTGGCGGTGGCAGTGCGCGAGCTCGGCGACAAAGGTGCACGAGCTCGGTAGCAGGGGCGGGCGAGCTCGACAGTGGCGGTGGCGGTGGTGGTGGCGGTGAGCGAGATCGACAGCGGCGGAGTGACACACGAAGATTGGAGGGGGTCGCGATGTGCTCGAGGTCGGCGGCGAAGCTCGGAGGCAGGTGCGGCGACACCAAAGACCTGTGTATGCAGCGGCAAGATCGATCGATAGGCGAGGTCGAGCATCAGCGGGCGTCGTGGGGCATCAAGGGCGAGATCGAGGGTCGAGGAGGGCATCAAGGGCGAGATCAAGCATCTAGGGCTTGATCGGAGGAAGATCGGGTGCGCAGGGGGTGACGAGGGTGTCGGCGAGGAGGCCAAGCATCGGCGAGAGAGCCAGCGTAAGGGGAGATCGGAGCAAGATCGGAAGTGTCGGCGAGGAGGTTGAGCATCGGTGAGAGAGCGGGAGTCGGGCGAGAGCGCTGACAAGGGAGAGAAGGCGAGTGGGCGGCAACAGATGAGGAGAGAGAAGGCGAGAGGAAAAGTGAGCATGCATGAGTTAGTTTTGAGAGGGAAAAAATGAGAAAAAGATGCACCGTACATCAATCATCAATGAGACAGATATAAACAGGCACAGATCTCAATCCTTAATGATCGATCCATCGCTCAAAATTTTAGGTGCAGATGCTCCCAATTAAGTTGGGTGCATCCCCATTAAACCCTTAAATAAAATAAAACTTCACAACTAATGTTTTTTTGTTAAGATATATAGAAATTTATATTGACAATAAATTTTATATAGTGCACCCATGATATAAAAGTATTAACTGTGAAATTATTTTTTTATTTATTGTTAGCATATAAATAATTTGTAATTAATAATGCATGAATATAAAAATAAATATAGTTAAATGATTATAAAATAGAAATGAGAAAATAATAAGATAAGTTAGAAAGAAATAATATATTTGAATAAGGGTAAAATTGGAAAATTTATAAAATGCTAATCTCTAAACACTAAACATAAGTAGAAGTAGATTTTCAATATTTTCGTATGAAACACTAAACACTATTTATTTTTATCATTTACCAAACAAAAAAATTAGTGTTTGAACTGCTAAATGCTATTTGAAACGTTAATTTTAGTGTTGCTAAATAGAGCCAATATTATATAATTTTTTCTCTACATCATCGAGCTATTGTTTGGGTTTCCGACATCTAAGCTATAGAGTTGTGTTCTTCATGATGTAACAGTGTCTTTTGTTTGTCGTATCAGGTTGATCCGATTTATTTTCTATATGTCGGTTACTACTTATATAATCAGTGCAACCTGTAAGTGATTAGGTGCCCCGATCAGTTGTAATACTTTGTTTTCATCTGAATAGAAAAGGTAGTTTTGTTTTTTCTTTCCTCTCCAACTGCCTCTCCTCTTTCCTTCTTTCACGCCTTTCTTCCTCATTTTCCTTTCCACGTCTGAAAAGTGAGCAATGAGGCGATCCTGACATCAAATCCTAACACAAGCAACTCCACGAATAAAAATTAAATTCCAAAGCTCTAAAAGTTTATGAGTTCAGCCAGTTCATCAAGATACACATGCAGCATACAAATAGCTAACACTGAAAACTTTGTCAATGATAAGTCAAACACTAGCAAACTTGATTGGCTCAATCAGCATTATGGTATTTCAAACATTTGACGGATTTTTGAAAGCATCATATTGAATTAGTTGGTAACTTCGGACACTAGAGATCTTCCATAGATTCGGGCCGGCACAAAAAAAATGATAAACCGAAACTTTTGATGGAGTCAATCATTGCATGGCTTTTGTGACTTACACTACATTTCTCTACTACTTCTCCTCTTGGAAGTGCAGAGGAGGCAATCTAAGTAGCTGCCCGGTCCATGGCAGCTTCCGTTCCTTGCCAAAATTCATGGCCCCGTCATGACCCTGTGCGTTGGCCCAGAGAAGACAGTCGTGGTGTCACGTCCCCAAAATCAGCCCCATGACACGTGTCGCGAGTGGGTCCTGGAGCGCGTTACAGGCTGGACAATTCAATAGTTGACCTCAAGTCAACAAAACACATGACAATAATATGCAACGGAAATCGATAACATTTAAAACTATTCTACCTAAAACACAGCGGAAGCGATAACATAATGACCCACATGGCACTAAGCCCAATGACATCAGAACACATATAGTGGCGGATAGCCCAAATACAAAACATGCTCGAAGTCCAATCATAATGACTCATAAACGTTCCACACACGAGGACATACATCAAACTCCATAATAAAAGGCCCATAGGCCGACTCATACATAGTCCATAACGATGAGAAATACTATGGCCTAACAAAGGCCGACACTATGTGCAATTCGCCGTCATGAGCTCCCCACCGACACTTGTTCTTCCACACCTGCATGAACTCGGATGTAGGGGAGGCCCACCTCCCATTAGTTTATGTAAGGGCCATAAAAAGTCAATTCTCAATTTACAATCTCAATTTCATACATCCATCGCATTATTATCATCTAATGCCCAATTATCCATATCCATAGTGGCTAGGAACATTCCATCACATTTACCCTTTGAAATGCCCATTTATAACATTATCCATACATTCTTGCCACTTAACCTTGTTGGATCCCAAATCATATTACATAAGTTTTCAAATCATATGAACTTTTACATAAATAAAAATTATTCAAGATATCATCATATTCAAAGTTAAACTCCACACATGTATCATTACACATACTCATCATGGGTCAATACATATCCCTCTATGATTATGTGTCATACAGATAAGCAGAGCTTCATAATCAAGAGTATCAGATGCGCAGAGCAAATCATGGGTCAATACATATCCCTTCATGATTGTGTGTCATACAATTAAGTAGAGCTTCACAATCAAAGAGTCTCAAATACGCAGAGCAAATCATGGGTCAATACGTATCCCAATCAGGATTGTGTGCCACCCAACCATGATTCTCAGATACACAGAGCATATCATGGGTCAATACGTGCACGCAGAGCAGCCCCCAAAGGGCAAAGACACCCGATATACGCCCCAAAGGCTTCATGTATATCGAATGCGGTCCCAAAGACCTTTTTCAAACATCATGGCTAATGAACACATGGAGTTTAAAAATATCAAAATACATATGTCATACTCTCATATCATTATCAAGTAAAACTTATTTTCACTTCACAAGCATTATTCCCTAAAAATATTTTTGTATAAGATGTTACTCCATCTCATATGAAATCCTTGAAACATATCATAAATACTTTTCATAGCTCAAGATATGTTTCAATAATAACAATAATAATCTTTGCTTGAGGTAATACCATAAATAAAAGAACTAACATATAACATTTTGCTATGTTGTAAATTTATCCACTCACCTTGTGCTTTATGTTTTCAAAGAGGTTTACTAGATTTTTCTCCTTTCACTTGTAGCATGTTGATTTCCTACAAGCAATGATGCTATTTTATTTTCCAATTACTAATAATAACAATATGCAATGCATGCTCATGCATGAACACTTATTCACCTTAAATTGCATATAATCTCTTCTAATATTAATGTGTAATTTCAGGTGTTTATGTTCATGTGCTACTTCACACTTCCAACTATTCAATTTTTCAAAGTTTAACTAGGTGTTGTCTTAGGATTTCAGACTGAGTACTAGTCAATGAATAATTCATAACTTCTTAACTACAAAGACAAATATTAGATTACAAACTAAACTTACTAAGGTTTCCAACCCCCAAATATCATTAACTAAGTCCAAGTGAGTGAGTCATAACATGTAAGACAATCTTACCTAGGGTTTGTGCCCTGGCAGACCGTGTGTCACAGAAAGATTGATTTATATGTTATTCATACTTGTCCATTTAACTAGATCATAATTTTTCTGAAAACTATACTTCCTTAGTATTTTCTCATAAAAATTAGAGAATTTAACTCCTTGTATAATTCTATAACAAAAATAGTCAATTTGAGTCGTGTTCTATTAATTTCTTGGAACCTGACAGAAAACTCACTATGAAATGAAAATTTCATTTCTTCACATCTACACATCCAAATTGGATTATTCCACTTCTCACCGAACTCTTGTGAAGTATAATTTAACATGTATAAATTTCAGACCTTAATCCTACTTACCCTAATCATACCATAATCTACAAGTCGGACCTGTCTCTGACTCGGGACAGTGAGCGACCTACGGTTCTCGGTTTATAACTTTCTCTACAGAAGCCTTTTTTATATGGTTCTTGTGGACATGGAAAGCTAATATCGAGAGGATGAACCATGAAAATTTTTAGGATTTATGAAGAAAACTTATGAAGAAATGATCATATGAAGTTGAAGGTCGATTTCGGATCCGCAGATTCACCCTAACCTAGCAATTGTCGAATTTCCTCAGGCTGTTAGGCAATGGATCTGATCTTGGAAAATTTTCTGGTTTCAGATAATTCGAATAAATGATTTATATATTTTTTTCAGAATTTTAACATGTCATATGATGGTTTGAAAAAAATTTTTTCTAAGCAGCTGGTGAGCTGCCTCTTGAAACCCTATTGGTTGAAATGGAGGTCCAATCATATTATTTGGTTAAAAATTAGTGTTAAACTTCTAATTAATATTACTTAATCATAATTAAACATATTTATTATAATATTTAAAAATATTATAATTTATTTCTAATAATCTTATATAATTTCTTTATAATGCTTATCGATAATTTAATTATGATTATGCTTTAATCCAAAGGTTAGTTGCTACACGCAATCATGACTATATAAGCTTACATAAAATGATAATTAAAAGCAAGATTATGTTCAAATGATATTTGTGGAGCACGTCCGTGATAATTCTCCACTCCTTAAAAAAATTTCTTCTCCGAAATTTAGATATATGTTGTGAAGGATAAGAATGTTACTTCCTTCTTATTTGGTTATTCTCACTTCCAACTTTCTCTTTACTTGAATGATTTTTTTTCCTATAACACAAATACTGAAGGAAATTTTCATTTCTGAAGTTCATTTTCCTTGACCCTTATAATTTATACTTTATTTTTCTTCTCAAGACAAATTCTCTTATACTCGAATAGATTAAGTTACTCTTTATGTGCAGAAGGCTGCTCTGCAATTTATTGATGGTGCAATCTCTAATTCTATGTATTATTCTCTGTTGATGTTCTGCTCTCTTTGGTTATTTGTTGATGTTCTATTCCCTTTGGTTTTTGCTTTAATGCATAGCACACAAAAATATCATATCTCAAAAGAGATAAGAAAAACTGATTATTGCATTAACCTAGATGAGTTAGCATCCATTGTACGTGGACATAATAACAAGGCTCTGAAAAACAATAGAGGACTACATGGAATAGCAAGGAAGATCTCTATTTCATTTGCTGATGGCATATTGACAAGTAAAATATTTTTTTGTGTCAACAAGTATGTCGAAAAACCTTCAAGAAGCTTTTGGATGTTTGTTTGAAATATTTTACATGATTTGACATTGATCATTCTTATGATTTGAGCTTTGATATCTGCAGTTGTTGAACTTCTAACTGAATATTAGCCCAAGGATACATACGATGGTTTAGGAATCTTACTTAGCATATTCCTGGAGATATGATATTTTTGTGTGCTATGCATGAAAGCAAAAACCAAAAGAAATAGAACATAACAGATAACCAAAGGGAGTAGAACATCAATACAGAATAATACATAGAATCAAATATTGCACCATCAATAAATTGCAGAGTAGCCTTCTGCACATAAAGAGTAACTCAATCTATTCGAGTATAAGAGAATTTGTCTTGAGAAAAAAAATATAGTATAAATTATAAGAGTCAAGGAAAATGAACTTCATAAATGAAAATTTCCTTTAGTATTTGTGTTATAGAAAAAAAAATTATTCAAGTGAAGGGAAAGTTGGAAGTGAAAATAATCAAATCTTCATTCTTATTCTTCGGAACATGTATCTAAATTTCGGGGACGAAATGTTTTTTAAGGAGGAGAGAATTGTCACGGACGTGCTCTACAAATATCATTTTTGCATAATCATGCATTTAATTAACATATTAAGTTAGTTTGAATGTTCATTTAGTGATATTTGTATATAGTAACTAATATTCCGATTAGAGCATAATGACTACTTAACTGTCGATAAATTTTACAAAAATGATTACATAAGTTTATTAAAATTAAATTGTAAAATTTCTAAATATTATGATATATATGTTTAAATAGGATTAAGTAAGCTTAATTAGGGTTAAAATACTTAGTTATGACAAAAAAATGTGATTGACCATCACTTAAGTTCTAAGCAGCTGAAGCAGACAGGTGAACAGCTGCTTAGATGGATATTTTTCCAAACCACCATATGACGTCCAAAAATTCTGAAAAAAATATATAAACAACTTAATTCTATCCTTTGACGGACCAAAAATTTCCAGAGGAAGAACTCGAGTGAAACGACCTGACAAAAATCGACAACATAGGCTGTTCAAAGTGAGGTTTCAATCCGAAAATTGTTCTTCTGATTGAGAGGATCTTTCCTTCATGATTACCACACCATAAATTATGAAATTTTGTAGATTAATTCTTTCGAAATTATCTTTCCATGGCCTCTGAAATAACCTAAAAAGGAGTTTTATAGAGAAATTTATGTACTTAACTTCTCTGGTCACTCATCTTGTCCTGAGTCTGATACAGGTTCAACTTGTGAATTAAGGCACGATTCGAATACAATGAATTCGGGTTTGGAATTTATATATGATTAATTAGACATTCTAAGAGTTCGATGAGAAGTAGATCATCTTAGTTGGACTTGTATTTTGGGAGAAATGAATTTTTCATTTCATAGTGATGCTTCTGTGAGATTCCAGGACATGGACAGATCATGACCCTAATTAGCTATTTTTGTTATAAGGACATATAAGGAGTTGAATTCTATAATTTTTATGCCCAAACGCTACTGAAGTCTAAATTCTAAGAAAATTAGGATCTTGTCAAATTAATAAGTATAAATTAATCATTGACACACTGCCAGGACATAAACCCTAGGTCAGATTTCCTGGGATGTTTTGAATTATTCACTTGGACTTAGATATTTAGGAGATGGAAAGCTTAGTAAGTGTAGTTTCTAATTTATTTAGAATCATGAGATTTGCCTTTGTGGTTAAGAAGTTATGAATTATTCATTGACAAGTACTCAGTCTGAAATCCTAAGACAACACCTAGTTAAACTCTGAAAAATTAAATAGTTGGGAGTGTGAAGTAGCACATGAACATAAACATCTGAAATTACACAATAGTATTAGAAGAGATTATATGCATTTTAAGGTGAATAAGTGTTCATGCATGAGCATGCATTGCATATTATTATTATTAGTAATTGAAAAATAAAATAGCATCATTGTTTGTATGAAACCAACAAGCTACAAGTGAAAGAAGGAAAATCTAGTAAACCTCTTTGAAAACATAAAGCACAAGATGAGTGGATAAATTTACAACATAGAAAAATGTTATATGTTAGTTCTTTTATTTATGATATTACCTCAAGTAAAGATTATTAATATTATTATTGAAACATATCTTGAGCTATGAAAAGTATTTATTATATGTTTCAAAGATTTCATATGAGATGGAGTAACATTTTATACAAAATATTTTCAGGAAACAATGCTTGTGAAGTGAAAATAAGTTTTACTTGATAATGCTATGAGATTATGCAATGTGTATTTTGATATTTTTAAACTCCATGTGTTCATTAGCCATGTTGTTTGAAAAAGGTATTTGGGACCGCATTCGATATACATGAAGTCTTTGTGGTGTATCTCGGGTGTCTTTGTCCTTTGGTGACTGCTCTGCGTGCACGTATTGACCCATGATTGCTCTGCGTATCTGAGAATCATGATTGAGGTGACACACAATCATGATTGGGATACATATTAACCCATGATTTGCTCTTCGTATCTGAGACTCTTGATTGTGAAGGTCTGCTTAACTGTATGACACACAATTATAGAGGGATATGTATTGACCCATGATTTGTTCTGCATATCTGATACTCTTGATTATGATGTTCTGCTTAACTATATGACACATGATCATAGAGGGATACATATTGACCCATGGTGAGTATGTGCAATGACACATGTGTGGAGTTTAACTATGAATATGATGATATCTTGAATAATTTGTATTTAGGTAAAAGTTCATATGATTTGAAAAGTTATGTGATAGCAGTTATGCTTTAAACGTTTTCTCATATAAAAAAATATGATTATTTAAATATTATATGCACTCATATTGTTCCTCTATATTGTACTTTTATTTCACTCGCTGAGCAAATGATTGTTGCTCACATTACTCTTGTTAAATTTTTCAGATAATTATAAATTCTCGAGTTGAGTCGACTCGAAGGTTGTCTTTGATGCATGTAGAAGAGATCGAGTCGTTGGAGCGCTTTTACTTTCTCTCCACTTTCATTTTTAAAAGGCATGCATGTAATAGATAATTCTAGATGTTGTAGTTAAGGCTGTGAGAAACTTTTGTAAGGTTTATAAAACTTGATCATGTTGGGTGTTATATGTGAAATGGTTTGTGAAACAATAACGATAATGTGCGAATGTGATGTCTTATAACCTTTTTATTAAACTTTGATAGGTACATATATGCATCTATTGTATGTATTGAAAAATAACACAAGATAAGTAAGAGAGGAAGTTTTGCTAATTTTATTTATAGAATTGTTAAACATAATTAAGAAATGTAAAAGTTAGGATTAGAACTTATTCACGGAATGGGGTGTATTTTTTATCATAGGAATGATTGGATTTTCAATAAGAATTTTTATGTCCAAAATTATTCCTAAGATTATTTTTAGTTACATGAGAAATAATCTTTTCATTATTTTGTACATTTTTCAAAAGAGTATTCTCTTGTTTTACTTTTTCTAAGGAACGTGCTAGTTTTACTATTTCGCATGCATGAGCAATTTCCAAAGAATCTATTTTATTTTTCAGGTTTTCTTTTTCCATAAAATAAGTATCCTTTTCTTCTTTCAATTTTTCAATCTCATGTATTAATTTTTCATTTTCCTCTTTAAGTGAAAATATCTTTTTATAAGAGAGGAAAGTTCTTTATTCACACCTAAAGAAAGATTTTCTTTGAAAGAGCTCGATGAGTCATAATTTGAATTTGAAGGGTTAAAAATTACCTCATCGGCGTGTGCCATTAAGCATAGGTATGCTTCGTCACTAGAAGAGCTTGATGAATCACTTGTTTCTCTGGACTCTTTATATTCTTTCTTTTTTTCTTTTTGAGATTTATCTTCTTTGTGGTGTTTGTATGATCTTCTTGTTGGCTTTTTATTTTTCTCTTTTTTTTACCAACTTGAGATACTTATCTAGTTTTCTTGTGCAGCGTGCGAGTTTTTTTTCATCCACTTCCTCCTCACTTGAGTCTTCTTCTTTTGCATTTGGTTTTAATGCCAATGTTTTCTTCTTAGGGGCTTTTCTTTCTTGATCTTCTTCGATTGAAATCTCATAGATTAGAAGTGAACCAATAAGATCATCAAAATCTAATTTGTTCAAATCTTTTTCTTTAATCACTTTCCTTTTTATATGCCATTTGGAGGAGAGAGGTCTGAGAAACTTTTTCACTTTTTGAGGGTTAATTCTTGGATCGCCTAAGGAAGCTAAGCCATTCAAGATATCAATAAATCATGCAATCATATCATTTATGGATTCATTATTATGCATTTTGAAAGAATCATATTGATGATTTAGAATATTTAGTCTGGATTCCTCAACTTTATCGGTTCCATCATAAGTAACAATGAGTTTCTCCCAAATCTCAGTTGCATTTTCACAACTTGAAATCCGATTAAACTCCGTTGAATCCAAAGCAAAATAAAAAATATTTTTGGCTTTCCAATCTAGTTTTGCAAAAAAATTTCTCTCTCGTTAGAATTTGTAGGTAATTTTTCATATAAATAATAGCCTTTTGCAATGATATCCCACGTGTTTATATCAATAAAACATATCTATGCTTGAATCCTTATTTTTCAATAAGCAAAATTCGATGCGTTAAAAGGGATAGGAAACTAATTGATTATCCTTCGGCAAAACTAAATCCACTTGATGCCATGGCTATAAGATGGTTTAATATTTTAAAACAAGTCGATTAAATCTACAAACAAGATGATTAAAAATTAAATAAGAGCAACCCTCTTTGATACCAATTGTTGGATTCCAAAGGGCACCAAGGGGGGGGCATGAATTGGTGTTAAAAATAAAAGTATCGACTTTACGAAAATCAACGTTGAAGCTTAAAATTAATTCACAAATCCATAATCAAACAAAATGAAATCATATCATAAATATAATATGAGATGGAGAGAGAGAGAAATCAAACACAAATGACTCAGGTGATTATTGACGAGGTTCGGCCACACCTTGACCTACATCTCCGCTCCGACTTCTCAACCTCGAGACTGTCCGAGATTCCATTAAAACACTTCCTTTATTCCAAATGGGGCAAGGAAAAAAGCTCTTTACACAACCATCTTTTCTCCATTTCGAGAGGCAATGCAAACCTCTCCTCTTAGGAAGCTAATCTTTTATCTCGCTCAAGAAGTAAATTTTGGAATCTTTTTCACACAGGAGCTCTCATATTTTTTTTGAAAAAATGCTTCTCTCTTTTATAATAGCAAGCTCACAAAATTTGTAACGCCCCGAGATCCACGTGTCTTTCACGTACTCAGAGTCGTCCCGAGGCGCTACAATATTATATATATATAAGATAATTTTGTGGAATATATATTTTATAAAATGTGGAAATAATCATAAGGACATCTAAAAATTCATAATGTCAAGAAGGTAGAAATGTCCATGACTCCACGATACTAAATATGCGAAAAAGTAATAACTAATCAATAATCTAGTTGGACAAAATCGTACGCCATGTGCAACCACTCTGTCACTGAGCCTGATCACCAGCATCATCATCTTTTATCATCTCACCTGCATGAATCCAGATGCAAGGAAAAATTCATGAGTATAAAAATACTCAGTACGTAGGGTCTAACCATAACATTATACAATAAATCAAGAGTGCTCAAATAAATCAATAACGATATGAAACGATAAACAATAAAGCACTGGAGAGATCAATATGGTAGGAGCACAATATGTATCGATAAATCAATAAAGTCATGAATCAATAAAGAGGATCAGGTAAGAGGTCAAAGGACCAATCAATATCAATTAACGATTATCAATTATCAATTATGCCTAATCGCTATGGCACTATCCGATTTAACTATTTCAATTCAATTATCAATATCAGTGGTCATTGGCCAATAACAATTTCTATTCAATTCAATGGGCGAAGGCAAAGTCAGCCAACGCCAGAATCCGAATGACCATGATTCAATTCAATTTCCATTCCATTCAATTCAACTCAATTCAATTTAATTCAATCTTTAGATTTATCCAATTCAATAGGGAGCGCTCGGTCAAGTAGGGGAAAACTCCACGTCTCTTTCATGTATGCTAGTGAGGGATCAAGTCACGGCAAGTCGCTCTTCAATAATAGCACTAACAATAGCTTCGTGATGACGGGAGACCATAGCCATAACAGGACAGTCATAGCCTCCCTAAAGGATGACGCCTCAAATCTCTAAGTACGCTATTTGTCCCATACAATATCCATATCAGCAACAATGTGGCCCAGAGGAGCTTAGAGACAATCGGAAAACATGGAGACCTAACAGTTTCTATCTTTTATCTTGTTTACCTAATGAACTTATATTTTAACAATTTAATTTATGTTAAACAAGGTGACCCAATCAGGAAAAAACTATTGGATCAATATCATAATAGATCACATCATCTAATAGAATATAATCTCAAATCAAATATGAAAGATATGATAAGGTCAGATCTATTTGTGATATGATCAAAGATGATCATAAATCATAAATTATAATAACTATTCAATTTTCCATTATAAAATATCCATAATTATGTTTTTTATCCCCCGAACCTGACCCGTATTCAGAGACGTTAGAAATCACCTCGGCCAAGGCAAACCCAGGCCGGGTGTATGGTTAACCCGGACCGAGTTGGCCGGTTCACCACAAAAACGATCGCGCCGCAACTCAAGTCGAGCCGAAGCTAGAACCCGGACCGGGCAAATAGGAATCCAGGCCGGGTTGGACAACCCGATCCAGTTTCGAGTCTAACTCGATCCGGATTCTATGAAATCTAGGCGGGGTTCTATTTTGCCGCCGACGGAGAAGTGCGTTCCGACGTGACTTTCCGACTATCATAGCTCTTCCATACGATGTCCAATCTATGCATACGATATATCAATGGATTCTCAGTACAAAGGAGAAGAGAATAAGATTCCATATCGCGGAAAACCGACGACATAAGGATTCCTCCGATGTACCTAAAATTGGCTGAAAAATTAACTGTAATCCCTTCTCTGGAAGACTACACGAACGCCGAACTTTGGCCAAAGATTATTCTCTGTTCACGTCCCAAAACTCACGGTCACACTTGGAAGTTCTTGTCCTATATACCGGCTTCGAAATCAACCATTGTGTGCTCTCGGGGTGCCTCAGTTCATGTGCAAATGAGAGGAAAAGAAGAGTTCGTAGTGCAGAATTTTTGTTTGGCTGAAGGGGGTTTCCAGCTACCACTTTAACATCAATTTATAGTGCAGGCTAGGATTTTTAATTCTATTGGACCTTGAACTCTTTTAGAATCAATCTTGGACATCCATCACGACTTAATCATTCCATAATTTTTTAGATTTAATTAAATCCTTATTTACTTAATAATTCTTATCTCCATAACAATTCTATCTCCATTCAAACTCCATCTTATCTTTTCAACTTATCTCATAATTTCCATCAATTTCGAAATTAAATAATTATAGAATATTATAATAGGGATTTTCAGATCTATTAAATTAAAATAAATACCTTTTCTTTATTTTTTGAAAATCCAAGTCGTTACATCATAACCTCCTTAAAAATAAATTCGTCCTCAAATTTGCTTAAGGGAAAATTACCACAATCTATTTAAAAAATTCTGAAAAATCTTTTCTCAATTCATCTTCCAATTCCCAAGTGGCATCTTCATCTCTATGATGTGTTCAAGCCACCTTTTTACCATGGGTACCATCTTATTCTTCAAATGCCTGGTCTGGCACTCAAGTATCTCTATGGGTTGTTCTGTGTATGTTAGGTTCACATTCAAAAATAGTTCTTCCATATTCACTATATTAGCATCATCATGTTGATACTTGCGTAACATTGACACGTGGAAGATATTATGCACGTATCCATATGATGGTGGTAGCGCCAACCTGCAGGCTGTATCTCCAATCAATGCAAATATCTCAAATGGACCAACATACCTAGGACTTAGCTTGCTCTTCTTGCTAAATCTCATTACTCCTTTCGTTGGAGAAACTTTCAGCATCATTGGATCTACAACTTTGAAGATTTATTCTCTTCGTTTCTTGTCAGCATAAGTCTTTTGCCTTGTAAAGGCTGACTTCAACCTTTCTATAATAAGGCGAACATTTTCAGTATCCTCTAAGGTTTGCTTCAACACCTCCTTTGACAAGGATTGTCGTCCTCCCACTTCGCTCTAACATATGGGGGAGCGGCATGGCCTTTCATACATGGCTGCAAAGGGTGTCATGCCTATGCTAGAGTGGAACACAGTACTAAAATTAATTTCGTTCCGAATGCATTCTGGATGCTCCATAAAAATTTGGGCATAAATCGTGGATCTCTATCCGACACAATGGAGACTGACACTCAATGTAGTCAGATAACTGATCACTAGCTGATCATATTAGGTTTTTATTCCATTTTCTATTCATTTCACCCATATCGAGCCCTCATTTTGCCTTACTTTTGGCCAATATGCATTGAATGCAATGGATTGTGATAACCAACTGATCATCCTCATTTTACACTTAATTCCATATGCAAAGAGGTTCTGAATTGCTAAAATTTATAAAGTTATCAATTCTATGCCAAATTATCATTTTTTAGGCAAGTTATCATTCCAATGTGCAAAGTTATCATTTTAACTAATTGAGCTGATTTCTAGTTGTTATCTTGCCCTAAATCTCTTGTTATTATGAATGAATCATATTTGGATAACCATTGTTTGATTTGTGCAAAGTTATCACCCCAATACAAAAGTTATCATTCTTGGTGTCAAGTTATCGTTTTGAGGGCAAAATTGTCATTTTGATGTGCAAGGTTATCATTTCTGCATAACAGCATTAGGCATTTGTTAAATTGCTATCCTAACTCCTTGCTGCTCTGATTTGATCACATTTGAACAATCAGAATTAAAATTACAACAAGTTATCACTCCATACATCAAGTTATCATTCCGGGGTTCAAGTTATCACCCGTATAAAACATTGTCCATATATGATAATTGATCCTATCCACATGCTGGTCCAATCCCTGATTATTCTGAATTAATCATATTTGCATGATCATGACCTAATCTACACAGAATTATTACCTCCATGCAATGTTATCATTCAGGTGCAAAATTGTCATTTCTATGCAAGGATTTTATTCCTGCACAACACCAAATTTCATTTGACAATGGAGTTAATATTAATTATTGTCCTAATCCATACTTATTTAATTTCTATTCAAGGACTTTGATGCTTGCTGTCTTGAAGTTTCTAGCAGATGTTACAAGATTGCAAAAGGCTGGAAATGATGGGGGGGACCACTGATTTGCTGTCCAAAAGTTGCTGGAGTCTGCTGATACATTCAGGACCAGGACACATGGCACAATCACACTACCATGGAAACATTCTGATTTGCATCCTAGGGTGAAGAAGGACCATATAAAAGCTGAGAGGAATCTAGAGGAGAGGGGAGCCTCCATTTGGAGGTTTTCTCCACCAAGGAAGCAAGGGGAAGGAGCTGAAGAGGCTGCATTCTGATTTCAGTCAACATTATCCAATTAATTGCAGGATGGATTGTATTAGCTTATCATTTTGTTTTGCATTGATTCCTGTAACTATAATGAGCTAAATCTCAACTCTCTTAGGTTAGGGTAGTAATCTAGTTTAATTATGGATGGATGAGAACAAATCTGATTTCCTGCACAAAATTGAAGTTCTGATTTTTTAATTTCTGAAATTTATTTTTTATGGATATGTTCTTGACATTGTGAGGTTCTATTTGTATTCACAACTAAGAGGTTGTCATTTGATCTACTCTTTATTCAAAAATGAATCAAGAACCAATGGCAAGTTTCTAGGTTCAATCCCAATTAGGAATTTGATTTTCTGATTTCTGAAATCTGTTTTCCATTTCTGATTCCTAAATTTTGTTGAATCTGATTTTATCATTGTGGAGCCCTAATTGAATTAACAATTTAGAGGTTGCTTATGGTTTCATTCTTGTTCAAAAATGAATCAAGAGACAATAGTATTTCTAAGGTTTCAATCCCTGAATTGTTGCAAACTTTTCATTACTGATTTCTGATTTTCAATCCTGATTTCCTGAAATTTGTGGAATCCGCCTTGCTATTATAAAACTCTTGATTCTATCATTCACTGAGAAGTGAACTTAGGGTTACCTTGTTGTTCAGAGATGGACTAAGAAGTAATGGCATGTGCTAAATTCCAATGAGTGACATGTGCTGAATTCCAATGTGTGATATGTGCTGATTTTATCCAATTGATTAGTACTAATGTGGATTTCATTTAAATTTCCAGTTGAGAGGCTGATTTAAAATTCTCTTGTAGTTTAGAGATAAACCAAGAAGCATTAGTATTAGAATTGGATTCATAGCATTTATGAGTAGTTGATGTGTGGTTTGGTTGCAGTCTCAAACTGAAATTGCCAAAATCTTAAAAGAAATGGCAAAATCAATGAGGCACTTGTGCATGTGCTTAATGATAACTTGATATTCAGTGGGGATCCTTATCTAATTCAACCTAGCTAACATTTATATGAGAATATAATGATTAGTTTTGGATTAATTAAACTGTGAGAGCAGACATACTTTAGGTTGAATCAGATTTGATTTAAAATTGTTAAAATTATCCATTCCATCCATAGCTAAATTAGATGAACCCCAACCCCTAGGAGAACCTTTCCATTGATTGACAAACCCTTTTTAGTCCTCAATTCAGTAATTAGATCTCAGTTCATTTCTATTATCAAAACACCAAAAACAATTATCATTTTGCCACTTTGAAAAATCTATTTTCACTTTCCTTTAATTTCCTATTTTTACCACTTAGTCCAGGGCTAGTTTAGGTTAGTTCAGAGAGTCTTTAGCCTTCAAATCAATGTGGATATTACACTTGAGTCTACTACATTGACCTGTGCACTTGCAGTAGAGAGTGAGTTTAGGGAGTTAAATCAAAAATTAGAAAATTTCAAATCTAACCAAAATTTTAGCAAGTTATCACTACACTCCACATAATTCACTATCAATAACCTTCTTAATATAAATGTCCACCAGCTTTCGACGGACTGCTTCCATTTAATAAGGATAAAGTGGGCCACTTTGCTAAATCGATCCACCACTACCCATATCGCATCGTGGCCCTGTTGGGTTCTTGGAAGTCCTGTAACAAAATCAATCATTATCTTTTCTCATTTCCATTGTAGGATTTCAAGTTTCTACAATAGTCCATATGGCCTCTGATGCTCAACCTTCACTTATTGGCATACTATACACTTTGCAGCGTACTCAGCTATATCCTTCTTCATATTGTTCCACCAGAAGGTTCGTTGCAAATATTTATGCATCTTCGTGCTTCCAGGATGAATGGTGAATTCCAATTTGTGGTATTTATCAAGCACTTGTCTTCTTAATCCTTCATGATCAGGGACCCACAAACGTCCCTATATCTGATCACTCCATCTATGACTGAAAAGTCAACAGGAATCTTTTTTCGCACAACTTGAGTAGGTGGTTGTACTCATTATCATTCGGTTGTGTTTCTTCAATATTTAATATTGATTTAGGTTGCATGCCGAGGTGTGCCATAATCCGTACACCGTCACTGCTTATCACTGGACTGACCTGTATAGCGCAATTGATTATATTCCAACGACTCACTCTCAAGCATGCGAGTGATCCTACCCATTTTCTGCTGAGTGCATCAACGACTGAGTTTGCTTTTCCAAGATGGCAATTGATGGCAAACTCGTAATCCTTTAAAAACTCAATCCATCTTCTCTGACACATTCAGATCACGTTGGGAGAAATTGTATTTCAGGCTTTTGTGATCTGTGAAGTTCTCGAACTCTTCGCCGTAAAGGTAAGTGTCTGCAAATCATGAGGGCGAAGACCACCGCTACTAATTCGAGATCATGCATCGGATAGTTCTTTTCGTGTTTCTTCAATTGCTTTTATTCGTAGGTGATGACTTTCTATGTTGCATCAAGACGCATCCCAAGCCGGTGACACATGCGTCGCTGTAGATGACATAACCTCCTTGGCCTGAAGATACAGCAAGAATAGACGCCGTTATCAATCTTTTCTTTAGCTCTTGGAAGTTATCTTCACACTTCCGTGACCATTCGTATTTGATGCCTTTCTTCCTGATATTAGTGATGCGTAAAATGATGTAGCAAAATAAAATCGCTAGCAAGTGCACTAGTCGCTCAAGTAATATAGAAAATAATAGTAAGAGTGTTGAACCCACGAAGAATATTATTAATTAAATATTTGAATTTATAAATTTATAAGAAAGGAAAAACATGGATTTTGAAAATGGATTTTGTAATAAAATAAAGAAAATAAGATAATAATAAGATAAGATAATGGTGTTGAAGTTAGGCCTTAGGATGAAAATAGATCAGGATAAATATTTGAACCATACAAAATAAATTTAATCTTTAAAGATGGATTAGAGTCTCCCTAAAGTAATCTAACATGATTAACTTACGGTCTCCACAATTGGCATCCCTTCAAATTAAACATGTAGAACTATCTTAATTTAATAAGAATTGAAGTCTTCACAACTGGCATCCCATCAAATCATATTAATATTAAGATGCAGTAAATTGGATTTCCTAAATAATTAATCACTCTACAAACTAGTATAGATTAATAGGCCACACAAATTTGATTCTCTACACACTAGTTATCAAATTTATGTCAATTGTTAATTTTAAATAAAATCAATTAATTTAATTAATAAATTCTGAAATCAAATAGTCCACAAACTGGTAATTACTCAACTCGGAAATCCAAATAATTAAATCAAAAGCACTAAGCACAATTAACTAATTGATTAAAAAAGATTAAAACAAATAATATAGGGTCCAAATAGTTTCCCTTCAATTAACAATATCCTAAAATAATAATTCTAAAAATATGGAGTTCATCCTAGAAATATTGGAGAGATAATAAAATACAAATGATAAAAATCGAAAGAATTACACCTAAAACAAAGATCTCGAATTTGGGCAAACAGTCGGGCAACCTTTCGGACTTGATCAGAGTCGCGATCAACCTCTAGCCGTCGCGATCAACTTCTCTCCTTTCAGTCGTAGCCTGCAAACTCTTGACTCGCCGTAGAAGAAAACCAAACTTCAAATCACCCATTGGGTTGATGGTATCTTCATCTATTTATAGGTGCTGACGGACCTCAAGTTCACCATGGTCGTGACATCGTGCGGCCAACTTTAAATTCGGCTAGAGATAAAACCTGATTAATGATAAAAAGTTATTCATTTTGCACCCGGTGATAAACTCATTTTCATTCTCGGCCACCAAATGATCATCGCCTTGGTTAATGATAAGGTTTTTGCGGCCGATAATTGATAATGCTTACTACGTATTGTTAAGGATAAAACTCCAAGGTTAGATTTTGCGGCTGATAAACTTGATGGTCTTGTTAATGATAGGATTCTCAACCGATAAACTTGAGTGATATGGTATTTTATCCCAAGATAACTTGGAGTTCACGGCCGATAATCACCATGATCTTGGTTGATGAACCAATGATCTTGGCCGCAAAAGATGAATACTCGGTTAACGATGAAGTCTTATCGGCCGCAAAAGAATAATTCTTGGCATAGATCCATCATCTGGACTTGTCCGACTCATATGCAAAATAATTATAAAAATTAAGTCAATTTATTCAAAAATTAAAATATTTAGAAAATCAATAATCAGACTCGATAAATCCAAAATTATCATTAAAAGTGACCTAAAATGATGCATCCCTTGATTAAATTACAGAAAAATTGACTAAAATAATAATTTAAAATATGTTATATTTTGCATGCATCAATTAGTCAATGGCTACGCGATCTTGAAGAAATCTTGTATAAATCTCCGATAATATCCTGCAAGTCCGAGGAAGCTTCTGATTTTCGATACATTCTTTGGTTGCTCCCAGTTAGCAACTGCTTCCACTTTTGTAAGATCCACTGATATTACATCTTTGTTGATGATATGCCCAAGGACATTATCTCCTCTAGCCAAAATTCACACTTCGAGATACTCCTCGTGCTCCTCTAGGCTCGACGAATAAATGAGGACGTCATCGACAAAAACAAACATGAATTTATCCAGATATGACCTGAACACTCAGTTCATCAAATCCATAAAGGCTGCCGGAGCATTAGTCAACCCAAATGGTATCGCTAGAAACTCATCGTGTTGTCTTCGGCGCATCGTCATAAGCTATCCAAAGTTGATGGTAACCACTTCTTAAATCAATATTGGAGAACACCTTTGTCGAAGACAATTGGTCGAATAGGTCATCGATTCTTAGTAGTGGGTACTTGTTCTTTATCGTGACCTTGTTCAACATTCGATAGTCCTTCTACTTCACGAATAGCATCGGAACACCCCATGGGGAGACGCTCGGTCGGACGAATCCCTTATCCAACAACTCTTGGATTTGGGTCTTCAATTTCAGCATCTTTGCTGGATCCATTCTATATGGTGCCTTCGATATGGGTGCAATACCCAGCACCAAGTCGATGCAAAAGTCAATCTCCCATCGTGGTGATAATCCTGAGACATCATCCGGAAAGATGTCCGGGAATTCCTTTACCACTTTAATACTATCTCTGTCTATCTTAGACCGGTCTATCTTAATAACACTTGTCAAGAATCCTCGGCATCCTTTCTTCAATAGCTTCTGAGCTTTGATAGCTGACACCAGGACCTTGCCCTGCTCTAACGGCGTGCCTCTGATGATGATCTAAGGTCCACCTAGTGCTCCGATCACTATCTTATTTGCTCGGCAGTGTAGGTGACATGGTAGGACAACCAGTCTATACCCAACACTACGTCATAATCCTTGATTGGGATGACGATTAGATCTGTCGAGAAGTTCTTGCCTTCCACTTCGACTGACAACTTGGGAATGTATTTTTGGGTGCCAATGGACCGCAAAGATTTGCCGATGTCAAGTGGGGATCCTGTAGCTTGTGGCTTCATACTCAATAGTGGAGCAAATTGCTCCGAAATGAAAGAGTGTGTAGCTCTTGAATCAAACAATATATTCGCATGAACACCATCAATTTTAAGTGCACCTTAGGTGGTGTCGTTTGCTTTCTGCTCATCAATAGGCTGCACATTGTAGACTCGACCTTGTACCATCTTCGGTGGCCCATCAAAATACAACATATTTTAGTCTACTATTTTAGTTAAATTTTCTATAATTTAATCATTGCTTGCATCATTTTAAGTCTATTTTAGTCATAATTCCAGATTTATTGATTTTATTATTAATTTTTGAAGTGTTATAGTTATGGGCAGATTAACTTCATTATTTTAATTAATTGGCAGGAAAAAAGAAAATTGTCATCTCAAATGAATATGCACTTCAAGCAGCTTCGATTGTAAGGCGCCAAACTCATCTGCTCATTGGTTCGGACCAAAGCCAAGATTATAATTCAAGACAAGTCGCCGAAATCGATCAAATCCATGGAGTGAAATCCGAAGGGGCCAAATATTTAAGGAGACAATTGACAAGAAGCTAAAAATATAAGGAGCCAAATTCAGGAGTGAAATCTATGGGGCCAAACTAATAAGGAGTGAAATTTAACGAGCCAAACTCATATTGGGCACAAAATACAAGTAGATTTGTTAAGCCATAATCATACAAGACACGAAAGATTTTATTGGGAGTGACAAGATACAAGTTTTATCACGCCAAGATATGTATGGAAGTGATGTTGTTATTGGCCGAAATGTTATATGGGAGTGATGTAAAGTTATCACCTTTGGGGGGCCAAATTCACCAAGAATCCATTATGGGAGCCAAAGAGGATTATCACCTTCGTCAACCAATTCTTATCAAATTATTGGGCGCCAAAGATCAATGCATGATTTTATCTTAGTCATCCGAGTGTTAGATTTTATTACGCCACTGCATGGAAGTTAATCACATGGCAGGATCTTACTGGCTAAGAATCTTACTGTGACATATTAAATTTTATCTTTACAAGGTGATTACTTTTTTGCCGAGATTAGAAGAATGACGAGAGAAGTTGAAGAAGTTTTTCTGACATTTTTTCAACCGAATTTAAAGTTGATTATATGATACTAATGCCCATGATCAGATTTGAAGATCGTCCACACCTATAAATACATGAAGAAATCATCAACTCAATTCCTGCCTTGGAGTTGGTTTTGTTCCACAATGAGTCGGGAGCTTTGTAGGCTTCGACCAAGAGAGTGAGTTGATCGAACGACTGATCCGACGTTCCGACGACATTCAAGGGCCCTGATTTATTCTTGGTGTAATTCTTCTGATTATCATTTGTATTTTGTTATTATCTATTTACAATTCTAGGATGAATTCTATGTTTTAGTTATTTTTATTTTAGGAGATTATTATTGAAGAGAAATATTGTGAACCCTTATTTTATTATTGAATTTCTTTTGATCAATTTTTAATTATGTTTAATGCTTTTGATTTAATTATTTAAATTTCTAAGTTAAGTAATTACCAATTTGTGGACTACTTGATTTCAAATTTTATTTAGTTAAATTAAATGATTTATTGTGAAATTAAAAATTGATATAAGTCTAATAACTAGTATGTGGAGAATTACGTCTGTGTGATCTATTAATCTATACCAATTTGTGGAGGGATTAATAGTCAAAATTTTCATATTAATGCATCTTAATTTTAATTTCATCTCCATGAATACTAGTTTGTGGAACTTCAGTTTTGATTAAATTTAAGATCGTTTGATTTGTTTGATTAAATAATAGAATTACCAGATTGTAGACTCTATGATTTTAATCTTGTCAAATTAATAATTTAGGAAAATTCTAATCCATCTTAAGAACTTTAATTTATCTTTTTTAGTTCACATATTTATCCTTAATTTATTATTAGCCTAACTTCAACACCATTATCTTATCTTATTATTATCTTATTTTTAATATCTATAATTAGAAAGCTTATCTTCAAAACCTATGTTTTCTTCTCTTATTAATTAATAAATTTAGAAATTAAATTAATATTATTCCTCATGAGTTCGACACTATCTACTTCTTTTTACTGTATTACTTGAGCGACTAGTGCACTTACTAGAGGATTTATTTTCTACATGATGCGAGAATGGATAACAATTAAATGCTAGTAAGTGCACTAGTCCTCAAGTAATAAAGTGTAAGAGTAGAGTGTTAAACCCACGAGGAATTAATTTATTTAATTAAATTAATTTCATAGGCTAATAGGAGACAACATGATTTTGAGTAAAAGATGCGTAGAAAATAAAATTACAGAAAAGTAAAAACTAAAAGTAAATTAATCTAATCTAATATACTGATGCATAGGTCTTTAGGATGATAAAAGAAATTGTAGACAAACTGAATTGATCAAATATTGCAAGTTAGTTTCTGACAACGGATTAGAGTATACTCAAATTATTGATTTCCTCCTATGATCAATCAACCTAGCTTAATTCAAATTAGATTAAGACTACTCCGTCATGGATCATAATCTAATCAAACCTGAGATTAAGATGCATTAAAATGTAGTGTCTAAACTATTATCACCCATAACATGGTAATGATTAATAGACCGCACAGCTAATATTCCTTCAAGGATCTTACGAGTTGTGATATACAATAGTAGGACTTAAAAGTCAAGAATCAATTCCACGGAAATCATGCAATCAAAAGTAACTACTCCTACAAGGATGATAGTTAACTAAAGAATAATTAATCTCTGGAAAACCATTAATAATAGCATGCGTATTCGAAAGAAAACTAAACTAAAATCGATTATGAAATAAGGTTTAATCAATTTGCCTTTAACAATAGAACTATTATTACAAATTAGAAAGATAACGAAGAACTCTAAATTATAGAAGCAAGAACTAAGATCCTAAACTACGGAAGAACTAAAGATAGGAAAATGAATGTCTAACATTAACCCAACATTAAGTAGAACAGATAATACTCTTCAGAAATCACTGATGAACTACAGCTGAACTCTCGTCTAGAGTAATCCAGCAGAAGTCTTCTCAATAATCCTTCAGAGTTTTCTCACAATCTTGACTTTGAGGAACAGGTTGCAGCCCTAGCATGCTCTCTTTTGGCTATAGAATGCATCTATTTATAGGAATTCAAGTTTTCATGTGATTAGAGAAGAAACAGAAATATTTTCTACGTGAAATAAGAAAAATTCAAATATAAATTAGTTCTGAAATTTTGGCCTTGTCAAACTCCGAAATTTGGGTCATAATATATTTTCAAATCATCCTAGAATCATACAATATAAGTAGAAATCCTTGTGCATTTCAAATTCTTCCAAAAATTCGTCCAAATCTTGAATCTGAAGTTTGTCACGACCTCTAATATGGTTTTAACGGCTTAGAATCGGCTTAGGAATGGGTTTCATGGCTGTGAGATGGTTTTCAGGACACTTACAGTGTTAAAGTAGTAGATTTCACGACCCGTGAAGACCACCTGCTCATGGCCGTGACTTGGGATGGATGGAAAAACACATTTTAACGGTTGAAACAGAGTTTCATGGCCCGTTAGATTCTCTTCACGGTCTGTTAAAGTGCCATTTCAGCTTTGCTTCACTATTTTCCACTTTTTGACTCCATTTAAATTCTGATTTGAGTGTGGTTTTCTCCGTTGATTTCGTAATTCAGTTTTCTTGCATCCTAGGCAATAAACTTTGGGTAGATTTTTATTTTTGTAAAATTAATGTAAGTAAGCCCATAAAATGATGCGTGCTATTAGAAAATGATTCGAAATGAGATTAAATGCATGCCTAAATATATGTTATATTTTGCATGCATCACTACATCATTTTACGCATCACTCTATCTTTCTAAAATTAAGTTATGGCGAGTGTAAGGATACCCCGGTGATGCTCCAATTTGCATATCAATCCATTAAGAAGCTTAAGGGACTCTAAGATGATGTTATTGTGAAAGTTGACAAGTTTGCATTCCTAGCATATTTCATCATCATGGATATGGATTCTGAAGTCGAAGCACCCACCATTCCTCAATACTGGCAACACGTTGACAGATATCAAAAAATGAAATCTCACTCTGAAAGTGGAAAATGAAGAATTGTGTTTTAATATTTTTTTACTTCCTCAAACAACCTCTAGACTTATCATCTTGCTATTCTATTGATGCCTTTGAGGATGATGTATTTGATGAATTTAAACAAGTAGTACGAGAGGTGATAATGGACCCCTACACAATTGTTGAAAAGGCAATGGACAACACAAAAGAAGAAATTAACTCAAATCAAAGGGAGCCAATCCCTCTCAAGGAACCCATCTTGGAGAAGATCGACATATCTCCACCACCACCAAACCTAGAACTCAAGAGCCTGCCCACTCATCTCAAATATGCTTTTATAAAAAAAGATTCATTTCCCGTTATCATTTCCTCTGAGTTAATTGATGTAATGAAAAGTAAATGTTACAAGTTTTCAGGAGACATAGAAAAGTCATTGCATGGTCCATCAATGATATCAAGGGGATATCACCCTCAATCCGTATGCATAAGTTCCTGATGGAAGAGAAAAGCAAACCAAACATTCAATTTCAGCGTAAGTTAAACTCAACTCTGAAAGAGATAGTTAAGAAAGAAGTTATGAAACTTCTGGATGCAGATATCATTTACCTTATTTTTTATAATCCTTAGATTAGCCCCGTCCAGGTGGTACCTAAAAAGCGGGGCATTACCCTTGTTACTTATGAAAGTTAAATTAAAGGATGAAATCATATTTATGTTGGAAAATTAAATCAAAAGAGGAGTCCTAATGGAAAGTTATAACCAACTTTATCTATTGACCCTTATATAAACTTTTCTCTCAATCAAAACTTCCTTCGACCCTAGTCATTGTGCCTCTCCTCTTTTACCCCTCCACCCAAGGTTCTCAAAATCGCGAGTTTAACTCGTGGAATCGTACGATTCCAATACTCTACCCCCCAAAAATGAGTGAACTCGGTGTAAACTCGGATGGGAAGGTAGACTCGGTTGGACTCGCGAGTAGACTCAGTAAACTCGGTTAAACTCGGATGAACTCGTGAGTAGAATCAGTGCTGGAAAATTTTGGTTATTGTATTGACATTTAAAGGTATAATTAGAATGAAAACTTGTATATAAGATTTAAGAATTTGTTAGATCTATTCCAAGTGCTTCCACCTATTTTTCACTCTTCATTTCCTATGATTCAAGTTTATAATATGATTTCTTTATTTTTAGTTAGTGTAGTTAATTGACTTCATTTGGCTTAACTATTTTTATCATTATGATATTTTATGTGATTTAGTTGAATTTGAATTGAATAAACCTTGTTTCTTTTTATAATCTGAATTGATCTTTTATTATGAATTGTTGTTACAACATAATGTGCACTAGTTTATTTGACTTTATGTTTTAGTGCAATGTTCTAGTCCACACTGAATTATGAGTTACTTGTTATTTTAGGATGAATCATCATTTATTTTATGTGTATAAATGTATGAATTAGATACTCTTTAAGCTTAACAATGGTGTATGAAAATAATTATGACTAAAATTGAATGTAAACTCTACGAGTTTACATCTCGAGATTATGTATCAAGTTTACCTACCATAAAATGAGTCTACATAGACTCTCGAGTTTGAAAACCTTGCCTCCACCTGCACGAATTTCTAGGCAACCAGGAACCTGAACATGTTACTGGCCACAGGAGACAATGTCGGAATCTCGCCGAAAAATAGAGAATCAACTAAGGTAATGTAGCAGCCATGCTGGAATTTTTGTAGCACTTTTAGGATTATTTTCTTGACTTTTTCCCCTCGATTTTCCACCATCCAACTTGACCAACAGAAATAGGGCACCAAGGACGAGATCATGTGGTCGAAATCCGAGAACCTTCGGGGATGGCCAGCGCAAAAAATGAACTAGAAAAAGAGGACCGAATAGTAGAGAATTCGCATAGAAGTAGGTGGATCAGTTGGATCAACCTTTGGATCAGTTTTAACAATAGATTTGTATATTGTTATGGCACAACTAAAGTCATAGCATCATCTCCTATCATTCATGATTCATCTCATATGATTACTTTGATCCTAAAAGGTTTATTCCACGAAACTACACTGAAAATCGAACAATCAGTGCCACTATTCTCACCGAAATTTGAAAACCCAACCCGAGTTTGGAGAACCCAGCCCGGGTATGTACATTGTCAGGTGAAATAAGCATTGAACCTAGCCTAGGTTCAATGCTGCATGGAACGTCGATGTAAGCAAACACCAAAGCTCGGCCCGGGCTCCCTTTACCAATAGCAAACATAGATCTGTCAGGTCGAGTTCCGATCATACTTAGCCCACATTGGGTCGAGACACCTGCATCATTGAACTCGGCCTGGGTTTGACCCAACCCCGGCCCAAGTTCTATTAAAGTTCTAGGGCCGAGCTCGAGTCATACTCTGCCCGCGTTGGGCCAAGACACCTGCACCATTAAACCCGGCTTGGGTTTGACTCAACTCAGCTCGGATTCTGTTATGTTTATACTTGTAATTGATTGTTATTTAATTCTTGATTAATAAATTATGATCCACCTGGATTATATTGTGATTTCTTGTTGTTTGATCCATGATTTGTTACTGATTCCACTTAAACATAGTTTATATTAATATTGGCATTCGATAGTTGTATTATTGATTATCAATAATTGGTCATTTATGTGACCCTATTGATATCATGATCTAGAGTAATATCATCATAGAAAATGAATGGTTCATGACTTATAGTTAATTAGGGATTTATGGGTCATGATCTGGAATCCATTATTATCCTACATTGTTATTAGATTCAAGACTCTATTAATCTGATCTCATTTTCTCATTATATGGATTAAAATCCAAGGTGTAACCTCTCATTGATTCCATCGATTGCATTATTTTTTATCTTGATTTTTATCATTGCATCATTATGACTAAGTCCTAATGTAGGCGAAGACGAGAATCTAATTAATTAAAGATAAAAACTTAGGTGCTCATGTTAAGTATGTTGGGTCAAAGTTTTAATGACATATAAAATTATATTTTGATGAAATAAATCTCGAAAGATTAAAGTTAAAATGCTGAAAAAGTTTAAAAAAAGAAATAACTTTGTGCACAAACTTTGATTACATAATTGATTATAATATGATTAGAGTTTGGATAAACACCAAAGTTGTATAGAATCATATTATCTATCAATAGAATCTAAGATTATCTAATTTGGATAACTGTGCAAAAAATTATGATAAAAAAAGTGCACGTCGGTCAACCTGTCGGTCGAAGCAAAGAAGGTCGGTCGAGATGATATCGGTCGACCAAATAGAAGATGTCGGTCGATCGACAAATACTGAGCCTGCCCCGGACGACGTCGAGCCGATATCGGTCGATATGTTGGTCGACGGATCGATCGACGGATCAAGCGTAGAAGCTGAAGAAATCGCGCAATAATCACATAGACCTATCGGTCGGTCCAGATGTGCGGTCGACCGGCCTCGAGTCAAATGAACAGTAACGGTCAAATTTGAAGGAGAATTTGTGAAACAATTTTTTGATGAGTTTTTCACATACCGAAGGCTATAAAAGGAGTGTCAAATCCATAGGCAAAGACACTCATTCACTCATTGAAGAAAAACTTCAAGTTATCAAAAGAAGACTATTTTCTTGAAGTTTTTATTTTATAGCTTTCTCTTCTTTCTCTCTTCTCTTCTTGTGAGCATAGAATTGTAAAGGAGAGAAATACTTTTGTTAAAAAAAAACTAATAGAGCTCTTGTGTAAAAGAGGTTCTAAATCTTACCTCTTGAGCGAAATAAAAACATTAGCTTCGTAGGAGGAAAGATTGCCTTGCCTCTTGAAGCGGAGAAAAGGTGATTGATGTAAAGGGATTTCTTCCTTGCCCGAACAAAGGAAAGGATTAGTAGAATCTCCGGCGGTCTCGAGGTCGAGAAGTCAGAGCAGGAACGTAGGACAAGGTGTGGCCAAACCTCATCAACAACCACCGTGTCTTTGTGTTTGATTTTCTCTCTCTCCCCCCCCCCCCCCATTCATATTATGTTTATAAACTGAATTGCTTTATTTGCAAAGGTTTTAAAAATCGATTTTGTGATTCCGTGATGATCTTTGTAAAATCGATACTTTTGATTTAATACCAATTCATGCCCCATTCCCCCCCCCCCCCCCCCTCCTCTTAGTGCCTTTTGGGATTTTACAATGGATTGACAAAAGCTTATAACATTACAGTCAGTGTTGGGGTATAACTTGCCCCCGTTGGACGATCGCTTCCCAACGTGTAACGAAAGATGATACCCTTCACTTTAGAGAGGATGATCATCGTGATGTGCACAATCACTGGCTACTCATAAAGTACATGACACCTCATTACAATGAATATATTAATCAGTGACATTGAGATAAATCCATTTATTACAACCTCCAATGAGAGCATTAAAAATGCACACAGAGCATAGTACAAAACATTGAAATATGAACATTGATTCTGAGTATTGTTGTTTTTCATTAGATCTATTATTTATCATGAATTATGATATTACTCATAGATATTGTATCAATGAACCATTCAGGGTATTATCCATTATTAGATATTACATTGATTCACTCAAAACTATTTCCACCATTGATTTTATTCAAGGAATAGTATTGACTTTCTCTATTGATTCTACCCAGTTCTTCCATTGAACTTATTCGGTGCATGGTATTGATTTAATCCACTAGCTTGATTTGTTTCATTGATTCATATTAAAGCACGGCATCGAATTTTTTCCATTGATTTCTATTGAAGATTATGATTATTGTTACACTAACTTCATGCTTTACTATTTATTCATTAGTTTATTATTCACCTATTGGGCTACGAAGATCATTTCTCCTGCATTGATCATGCAGGTGATCAGAGTAATGAAGGATGACCTCAAGTGACTGACGATGTTCGTGATGATGATGTGAACATAGAGTTTTCTTAGGGTATTGTCCACATTACAGTATTAACTATTATGTCATAAATATTTCTTTACTTTTTCGCCTTAGCATCTTATGATTATCAACATTATGATTCATATTAGCAATTCTATTGGACTTCTGCATTAATTGATATATTTCATAGTAGTTCTTTTAAGTATTCTACATATGTTGTATCAAAGAATTGTTATTTTAGTTCGAGTTTTGCCATGTCGCAAGGGCTATTTGAGGTGTTACAATATATCTATGTTGTAGGCTCCTTTGAACTTAATTTGGTTACCCTTGTTTTTTATTATTTTGCTCCGTCTGCCTTTGATTTTGCTAATATCATGCATGACTGCCTATTTTTTTCATTATTTTACTGTGTGCCTTTGATTTTGCTAATATCATGCATGACTGCCTACTTCTTCTTGTGTAGGTTCAGTGACAACTAGGTAGCATAGACCTTGAGGTATATATGTTTATATGTACATAATGCATTAAAGATTAATTATTTTCTTTAATTCAGAAATTAACATATATAAAGCGGGATGTAAATAAAATTAACTGATTTTAGAAGCATGTCCAATTGAATCTTAATAGCTCTACATTTTTTTATGCCGTCCTGAATTTACGAAGTCTGACTAATCTAAGGTAAAAATAAATAAAATAATAATAATTTATTTTCTAAAGACTAAAATTTGCAGTTATCAGTTTTGCTGTCAATTGAGCCAACTGATTTACACTCCTTATATCTACTAACGGCACCCGTTACAATTTTGAGTATTAGTATTAGTGGTAACATACTCTGCACCGGAAAAGGGTGAGCTCTTGTTAGCAATTCCACCAGAAGGATGGAAGAAAAATTGAAATTGTATTCTATATTTCTTTGTTTTCTTTTTTTTTTTTTTTGGTCACGTAATCGGATTGTAGTAACGCTAATATTATATCTTCCCCCCCCCCCCCCCCCCCCCCCCCTTTGCTTGTCTCCTTCCTCTCCTCTTCCTTCTTCCTTCTTGAGTCGAATCAAAACTTATTACTTAAGATAACATATATAGGCATGTATGCATATTACCCAAAACGCATTTAATTAATTAATTAATTAATTAAATTGAAAAGTTAAATACGTGGATAGAAGAGCTGGCAGTGAACTTGGGCTGATAGTGACGGACCCTGTTTGATGTGAACTGGGCTTAGTTGTCAACTATTAAAGTTCACGTTAATAGGTCGTGGCCCACAATCAATTTCGGCGATACCACGCTGAAGTGACCTTATTTATTTGACTTCAACCACCCAATGCACTTATTAATATTTATTTTTTCCCATAAAATCTTCATCTTTTTTTTAAAAAAAATGAAGAATATGTTAAAATAAAATGAATTCCTCTTAGTCTTATCGTCTACATAGTTAAACTTCTTATTTAAAATTTTATTCAACAATCAGCCACTTTTTAATTTTTAAATATTAATGAATAACTAAACTTCTTGAATTATTATTCTATAAGATAAATAAGTAATCTTCAACCAAACACAGCCTTATAAATGTTACTAAATTTGACATTTTTTAATGCCGTGATGGAAATATTTGTCTTCAGGATTATTACAATGATATATTCATTTTCTCTATAATAAAAAAAAAGATATATGCACTTTTAATTTTTCCAAAGACCCAATCTGCTCAATCAAACCTATTGAAATAATAAATCACTATCTAATTAGGCGTGAACTTTTTTCTATACCATCCAAATTAATGGCTTGAATGTGGATTACGAAATCCACATCTCTATTCATTTTTTTTATATCTAGTCAAATATCGCTATCCAGCAACACTATTAATATCTGACTAATTCGAAATCGAGATAATAAGCATAACGATATTTTTATAGCTTCAAGAATCAAAATGAAACTAATAACTCTCAGCGACTCACTATGACACAATTCTATTAATCAGTTGTGTTAACGAGGTTATACTTTTATTCATTTAGTTATAAATGGGTGGATGATTCTAATTTATTTTCATTTAATAAATTTATCTTTTTTATTTGATAAGTAATAAGATAGGATCATAGGACACAATGTTCCTTTTTTAAACGAGAGACTATCTTTAAGTTCATAATTATTATACCTTAATTCTGTGCTATGTTTAGTTTTATAATAATGAATAAATGTAGTTCTCTTCTTGTTTTTCCCCCAAAAAATGGAGTAAAAGGAAAAAGGGCAACGAAAAGTAATGGAAAGTTAAACGGGGGGGGGACAAAAGAAACAGTGAACAATTTAATTGCTCTGAAATGTTCTTTTCAACTCTATTTCCAAATTAGAAGAAGACTAATAAAAAAAACAAAACAAAATTAAACGAGAAGTTAACGTGTCAACCAACCAACTGCATTTTTTTTCATCATATAATAATCGATAAACTACAATACAAAAAAAGTTGGTTTGTAATGATTTTGAAATCTCGACCCTCTTATCTCTTCCTTCTTCGTGATATGCAAATTGGTAATATAAGTTGAGGCGGTCATCGGAAAAAAAAGATGAACCAAAATAAATTTGATGCCATGGAGTCGTCGTTCATTGCATGGTTTCTGTGGCTTGCACTCTCCATTTCACTTCTGGTCGTCTTCTCAGCTATGATGCACGGGTACTCCAATTTCCTTCACGTACCCGTACCGGGTACGTACTCGGTACTGGTACTTCATGAGTACTCGTGGGTACTCGTACCTAATAAAAAAATAATTTTTAATTTATTATTATACATTAATGTTCTCTCTTGGACGAAAGTCTTTTATATTTTATATTATTTCTTAGCATTAAAAGAGAGAAGAGCTTGTAGAAGAGCATTTTAGTCTTTTCAAATGGGAAAAATAAAACTAATAGAAATGATTAAAGTGAAAAATACGATAAAATTTAGAAATATTATAAGATAAATTCATATTTTGATATTGAATGCAGAAAATTGCGATAGTTTAAGTAAGGTTTAAGAAAATAACCCATATGAGGCAGCGAGAATTGGACCAGAAAAGAGGATTCATACCTCCTAAAATGTGGGAATTAGTAATAGATTTAAACATATCTAATTAGGATCTTATTTATAAATTCACTTATACGAACGATGTGAACTTTAATTTATGAATTTGTGAAAAGGATAAATTCTCTAATCACGTCCTAGTTCCCGCCAGATTAAGATTTATGAACTTGTTATTGTTGCTATTATTGTTTGCTTGGTTGTGGGAAGGAGAGAGGGCAAACGATATTCATGTCAAATTATCTCTAATAAAATGGGCCAGCAATTTCTAGAAATAAAAGAAAATTGGACTTATTTATGGATGTAAGCGTCATGAAATAATGACCACGTATGAAAAGATTCCACTAAATGGCAGTATGTGATTTTTTTTTCGTGTCCAAAATTGTTGAAAGAGTATTATTCAAATTATAAGCTTTAATATTAACATCAAATGATAAGCTTGTCGTATCTATCTATTATATCCATAGATATATATATGCATGATGTAGTATTTCTGCTTGTGAAATAAATATTAAACATCTCTCGACTTCATGTCCGAATAAAGTGGTAATAAGTTTTAAAGAATCAATTGATTCAAATCAAATTCGTGCATTTTTTTCATCGTATAATAATCGACAAATTGCAATAAAAAAAAGGGAGGTTTGTGATGATTTTAAAATCTTTTCTACTAAGTAATCTATTATCATTCGTTTCGATCGAAACTCCAACCGGACGAATTCGGTGAAAGAAGAACCTCGATCGTTGACAATAAAGATGATAAAATGTCGATAACGGCAATAAGGAGACAAAAATCTTATAAATCCGTCGAGTAACAACTCGATCAACAAGAAAATGGAGACGAAAATAAAGCTCCCAAATTCGACGCAACAAAATCGAAAAATGACCGACAACTGCAAAAAGCTGGAAAAAGCACGGATCGCATGAAGAACAGAGTGCTCAATAGTGAACAGAAAAAAAAAAACGAAGAGAAGAACGACAAGACGAAACTCAGATGAAGAAATTAGGAAAACATAGGGAAAGAAAATGGATGAAGAAGATCTCAAGAAACAATCTCCGACCAATAGTGAAGAGGGATCTCACGCTCCGTCGCCTGAACTTACGGGAGCCATTAATGACAGCAGAGGTTGACCCGGCGATGAAGAAGACGTAGACGGCTAGCTTCCGGCAATCGATGACGATGATCGCGCGGCAAGGAGGGGCTCGGATGAATCGCATATGGCTGAAACACATATGGATACCATGTCAAAAACTTATATTTAGACTCGACGGTGTTCGCTGGCCGAAGGAGGAGAAGAAAGGCCGAGAGAAGAACAGAGGAAGTTGGGAAAGTTGCGGAGAAGAAAAAAAACTATTCTATTCAAAAGTAAATGGATTACATTGACAAGGGCACATATTACATCTTCTGGACACTTATTTATACTATTGTTCACTTGATATGTAAGAAAATAAATCGTACAATTAATTTGTAATTAATACTAAGATGAACGTTGAACTGCAATGAACCGTCTGTGATATTTCCAACAAACTCTTATGAATCTCTGACCACATTCTTCGTAGGACCCTCTTATCTCTTCCTTCTTCGTGATATGCAAATTGGTAATATAAGTTGAGGCGGTCATCGGCAAAAAAAAGATGAACCAAAATAAATTTGATGCCATGGAGTCGTCGTTCATTGCATGGTTTCTGTGGCTTGCACTCTCCATTTCACTTCTAGTCGTCTTCTCAGAGGTGCAGAGGAGGAGGCTATCTAAGCAGCCGCCCGGTCCATGGCCACTTCCGTTCATCGGCAATTTGCTCCACCTCGGCCACAACCCCCACCAATCCCTAGCTCGTCTCGCCAAGATCCATGGCCCCGTCATGACCCTGCGCCTCGGCCTGGAGAGGACAGTCGTCGTCTCCTCCCCAAAAGCCGCCAGAGAAGTTCTCCAAAAGAAGGACGCCGTATTCTCTCACCGCACCGTTCCGGACGTAGTCAGTGCCTGGGACAATGAAAACAGGTCCATAACGTGGCTGCCGCCGGCGCAGCAATGGCGCAACCTCCGCAGGATATTCAACATCCATCTGTTCACGCCTCAGCGTCTTGATGCACAGGAGCCCCTCCGCCGCCAGAAGCTGCAGGAGCTCGCGCGCTACGTGGCCGACCGCTCATCGAAAGGTCTTCCCGTCGACATCGGGCGAGTGACGTTCGCGACTGCGCTGAACTTGATTTCTGGCGCCACCTTTTCGGCCGACGTGGTCGACCTCCGCCTGGAATCGTCGCAGGAATTCAAGGACGTGGTGGTGCAAATCATGACCGGGATGGGAACGCCGAACGTCTCCGACTTTATCCCGTTTCTCGCGAGATTTGACCTACAAGGCCTACGTCGTCGGATGGCGGGCCCCTTGAAGAAGATGCACGAGATGTTCGACGCGCAGATCGACCAACGTCTGCGTAGCATGGAAAAGGAGGCTTCGCCAGCGCGTAACGACTTCCTGCACACACTCCTCCAACTCCAATCTCAAGAGGACGGTTCTAATCACATGGACAGAGAGCAAATAAAAGCCCTGCTTCTGGTAATTCTATCTCATCCCTTTGTTATAATTAATATGGATCAAATATTTGATCAATATTAATTTGCTCTTAGTCTTTGACATCCACCATGTATATATGTGTTAGGACTTATTTATAGCGGGGACCGAAACGACCTCAAACACAGTAGAATGGGTGATGGCAGAGATGCTTCGGAACCCCAGGGTCATGGCCAAGGCCCGGGAAGAGGTCGCTAAGGTGATCGGTGCAACAAAAGAGGTCGAATGGTCTGATATTTGCGACCTCCCTTATCTCCAAGCTGTTGTGAAGGAAACACTGCGACTCCACCCCCCGGGGCCGCTCCTACTGCCGCATAAAGCTGGAGCCAACGCCGAGCTGCAAGGCTACAAGGTCCCAGAAGGCGCCCGTTTGCTTGTCAACGTCTGGGCCATCGGACGAGATGGAGAACTATGGAGAGACCCCGACGAGTTCCTGCCGGAGAGATTCCTGGAGAAGGACGTGGACTTCCGGGGCCAAAATTTCGAGTTCATCCCGTTCGGCGCGGGGCGTCGGATTTGCCCCGGTTTGCCGCTGGCGGTGCGCATGGTGCACATGACGCTGGCAACCCTGCTCCAAATGTTTGAGTGGAAGCTGCCGGAGGGAATGAAGCCGGCGGACGTCGACATGAGTGAAAAATTTGGGACCGCAATTTGCATGGCATCTCCTTTGATCGCTTATGCCTCTCCGATCACTTCTGCTTTCGCCTGTAATCATCATATCTAGTTCATTAACTCCATATCATGATTCACGCATGTACGCCGCCTTGCACAAAGCTTGAATTCTTAGATCATTTTTCTTGGGTTGGATGTTTGCATGCTTCAACGGCCAAATTGTAATTTTTATTCTGAACCGTCGTAAAGATTAATAATAAAATATTAATAATAATTTATATATTCTTAGAAATTTCTCCTCAGCCTTGATAAATTCTTGTTCCTCGTCTCCTCCTTGTTGACCTGGTAGGCCGCTAGAGGATTTCAACGGGGGCTGCTCACCAGCAGAAACATGGGGATGAGGTTTTTGGTGCCATCCCACGGCAAATGACGAAAAGCCCCCAATTGCATCGAACTTGTAGGGGGCATTTTGGGCCTTCAGAAGTCCATTGCATTAATGTGTTTCACTACATCTCTATAGCTGGTTGTAGTGTACGTGTAAAATTTGGTTGAGCTAGAGCTCGCAAAGAATGAATACAATATGAAAATTAATATTTATTTTAAAAAAATGTTGACTTTTCTTACCATGCATTCCAAAGTAAAAATTGAGGCTTCAACTTTTAGAAATTCACGGTATTCATTGAAAAAAAAGACGATAAAATGGCTAATAGACTTTCTTTAGTGCGAATGCATGATAAATCATTTGATAAATTCACTTTTTTCTTCTCAAGAGTAAATGATAGGGACAGAGAGATTGTAAAATATCCAAGTTATTTTTAATTGCAGCAAATTGAGATAAACTGTCTCAAAAATGGCACTAGAGATATCCCAAATAAAAATGTTAGCCTGTACTCCACGTGCTCGGATCCTGGGGCGGACCTAGGTAGTGTTCAAAAGTTTTAAAATTTTTTTAGTATATATATTTTATATAGATTTTAGCATAATCTAAAGCACTGTTAAATAAATTTTAGTCTACTTATGTGCATAACACTTAGTTTGGTAGTAAACTCTTTATATGGCTATCCTAGAGGACTTGTGATCGAATCTAGGCATGATATTAGTTTTTGGGCCCCGGTCCCTTTTATTTGATGACACGTGTTAAATATTGTGTCGTATTTTTTTTTATGCATCTCCTTCACATAAATGGCAATACAAATAGACATAAAAAAAACAACGAACATAATATTGTTGAAAACATATCAAATGACAATATCATGATAAGCTTGTCCTTGTCCATGTTCAAAGTATGTTTCACGCCGGAAACCATACGTACCTAAAAATTACCAGTAACTTCCGGCAGCTAAGAAAAGACCCTCCAGAGTTATCCGATTTATAGGTTGTACAAGTGATGATTATATGCAAAGTGGTAATATAAGTTGAGGGGGTCATTGGCTAAGATGAACCACAATATTTGATGGAGTCGTTCATTGCATGGTTTCTTTGGCTCGTGCTCTCCATTTCACTTCTAGTCGTCTACTCAGAGGTACAGAGGAGGAGACTATCTAAGCTGCCGCCCGGTCCATGGCCACTTCCGTTCATCGGCAATTTGCTCCACCTCGGCCACAACCCCCACCGATCCCTAGCTCGTCTCGCCAAGATCCATGGCCCCGTCATGACCCTGCGCCTCGGCCTGGAGAGGACAGTCGTCGTCTCCTCCCCAAAAGCCGCCAGAGAAGCTCTCCAAAAGAAGGACGCGGTGTTCTCTCACCGCACCGTTCCGGACGTAGTCCGCGCCTGGGACCATGACAAGAAGTCCATAGTCTGGCTGCCGTCGGAGCAGCGATGGCGCAACCTCCGCAGGATATCCAACATCCACCTGTTCACGCCTCAGCGTCTCGACGCACAGGAGCCCCGTCGCCGCCAGAAGCTGCAGGAGCTCGTGCGCTACGTGGCCGACCGCTCATCGAAAGGTCTTCCTGTCGACATCGGGCGAGTGACGTTCGCGACTACGCTGAACTTGATTTCCGGCGCCACCTTTTCGGCCGACGTCGTCGACCTCCATCTGGAATCGTCGCAGGAATTCAGGGACGTGGTGATGCAAATCATGACCGAGGCCGGAACGCCGAACGCCTCCGACTTTATCCCGTTTCTCGCCAGATTTGACCTACAAGGCCTACGTCGTCGGCTGGCGGACCTCTTCAAGAAGATGCACGAGATGTTCGACCCGCAGATCGACCAACGTCTGCGTAGCATGGAAAAGGAGGCTTCGCCAGCGCGTAACGACTTCCTGCACACACTCCTCCAACTCCAATCTCAAGGAGACGGTTCTAATTACATGGACAGAGAGGGAATAAAAGCCCTGTTTCTGGTAATTCTATCTAATCTCTTTGTTATAATTTCGATCAAAATTTATCAATATTAATTTTCTCTTAAGCATCCACCATTTACGTGCTAGGACTTATTTTCAGCGGGGACCGATACGACCTCAAACACAGTAGAATGGGCGATGGCAGAGATGCTTCGGAACCCCAGGGTCATGGCCAATGCCCGGGAAGAGGTCACTAAGGTGATCGGTTCAACAAAAGTGGTCGAATGGTCTGATATTTGCGACCTCCCTTATCTCCAAGCTGTTGTCAAGGAAACATTGCGACTCCACCCCCCGGTGCCGTTCCTATTGCCGCGTAAAGCTGGAGCCACCGCCGAGCTGCAAGGCTACAAGGTCCCAGAAGGCGCCCGTTTGCTTGTCAACGTCTGGGCCATCGGACGAGATGGGGAACTATGGAGAGACCCCGACGAGTTCCTGCCGGAGAGATTCCTGGAGAAGGACGTGGACTTCCGGGGCCAACATTTTGAGTTCATCCCGTTCGGAGCAGGGCGCCGGATTTGTCCTGGTTTGCCGCTGGCGGTGCGCATGGTGCACGTGACGCTAGCGAACCTTCTCCAAAGGTTTGAGTGGAAGCTGCCAGAGGGAATGAAGCCGGCGGAGGTCGACATGAGTGATAAATTTGGGCTCACTGTTTGCATGGCATCTCCCTTGATCGCTCATGCCTCTCCGGTCACTTCTGCTTAGGCGTGCAAATGTGCAATCATGTCTAGTCAATAACTCCATATCATGATTCATGCATGTGTGTTGTAACTGCGAGAGGAGCGTCATGACAATTAGAATTGAAGTCTTTCCGAGTGTGTTTGAATAAAGTAAAATTTAATATGAAGAAATAAGGCAGGTAATCTAAAATAAAAATATAAATGTGATGAATTAATTTTAGTGGATGTTTAAATTAAAAGTATTTATAACAAATAGATATTATAAATTTCTTTAAAAAAATTAAAAATAAATGTATATTAAAAAATATATGTTGATAAATATATTATTTAAATATAAAAATAAATTTTTATTTATTTATAATTAATGAAGTATTGAATTTTTTTAATGAAATAATAATAATAATTATTATTATTATTATTATTATTATTTTACATATAATAAATAATTATTATATATATAGGTTGAAAGAAGTAAAAACTAAAAGGAAAAAAGTTTGCAAAATAAGAAAAAAAATCATGTCGTTGAAAAAAAAAGGGAGTAAACCAGCTGGACAGAACCAGGGTTCCGCCGCAATAATTGTAGCCTGGTTTCGCTTTCAGGCCGCAAGGGATCATTTGAAGAACCGAATAAACTTAGGAGTTGGTTCCCTCCCAAACAACCCGCAAATTTCACGTGTCACCTTATAATTGAGCTTATTTAAATCTCATTATCTATGTTTCTCTTAAAATTTCATTTTGCGTAAAATATGTAAGCCAAATAACTTTTGACTTTTTTTAATAGATCATGGAAACGAACTTTAATTTCTTTTTCTACTTGTTATCTAAAAGCTAACTAAACTTTAGATAAGTTTACATCAAAATAATAATGAAATATCATTATTATTTCATTTTTCCTATTAATTTCATCTATTTTTCTTTTTTTTAATTTAATTATTTCTCCTATTAATATATTTTCATTCAATATTTCTCCATTCTTTCTTTTTCATTTAATTATTTATCTTTTCTTTCTATTTTTATTTTTCCTCTCTCGCTCCCTCTTTTCCTCCTCAAATTTCTCACCTCATTTCCCTTTTTTCACATTCCTTTTCTCTACAACTCTTATTTTTTTCATATAAATTATACACCATCACTTTACTTTTTTTTCTTTCCCAACTCATTATTTTGCTTTCCTTTTCTTTTGATTCTATCATTGTAATTTTCAAGTTAATTTTGTCAAAAATAAAAAATAAAACCAAATTAACCATTTCTATTGCAATTTAATTTAGTTCAATCTAATTTTCTATTTCTAATTTTAAAATAAAACTGAGTGGATATATTGAATCCATTTGATTTTCAAAACACCGGTTCTTTGAGAATGAAAGACAAATGAGATGTCGGATCAATCAATAAGAATGATGTCAATGTGACAGAAAGAGAGGACAACACATGTGATGTCCCCCCAATATTTAGTAGGATTTCTTTGGGAATGAAAGATAAATGTCAAATCAACCAATAGGAAGGATGTCAATGTGACGGAAAGAGAGAACAACTTGTGTGATATCCCTCCCAATATTATTGCAGTAAGGTCCGTAAAACACAATGGCAAAATAGTCATCACAACAAAAAAATTTTGACTATTTGTGACCACAAGTTGCGACCACTTGTGGTTGCAATATTACGATGATTTTATGACACATGGTTTTAGAAAATCATTCTTATTCTTTTAAAAAGTTATTTAAAAATATTGCGATCATTTTACAATGTTACTACTTTGTTGGTCGCAATGTTTAGACAAAAATTTTGTTAAATATAATATTTTCTTTTTAAAAAAAAATATTACGATCATACATAGAGGTCACAAATGTTTATAATCTATTTTTTTAAAAAAATTCATAAGTACATAAATGATTGCAATAAATAGTTGTTGTAGTAATCATTTTCTAATAAGTAAATAAAAATAACTTTTTCACATATTGTGTACACTCTTTATTTTTTCACATTTCCTGCTATATTTTTTTTCACCTCTTTTATTGCCACCCTCAACTAGCCGGTAGACCCTAACCTTTTTCCTCTTTCACCCATATACTTGGACATGGCTGTCATCGTACTTTTGACACAGGCAATAATGTGCTAGGACAAAGATATCACATGCGTGTGTAATTCCAATCCCTCCATTTTTTTCCCAACAACATGCTAGGACAAGAGTCATTGCTCTCATCTTCTTCTTTGATTTATTTGTTATTTTGTACTATTCTTTATCACCTTGTGCAAGAGAGGGGGAACAAGCAGTTTGGCTTCTAGACATGTGACACTTTTAGTGGGTCTTTGCTGCCATGCAATTCCTCCATATGTTTTTCTTTATTTTTTGCAATCCTTCCATATGTTTTTTTTTTTGGCTGAACATTTAGAAGAAATGTCAACAAGACACATCTCTAGTGGACCATTGTCTCTTCCCACGTACAGAGTGGATCTTTTTAAGGGGCCATGGTTTGAATTTTTAATGTGGATGCATGCACACATTGAACTCTTACTCATTCGCTTTGCATGAATTGGATTTTTTAATTTGCATGCTACATAAAACTTCACAACCTGAGTTCATGTTTGTGCTCATTTATTATATTTTATTTATAAAGAATTCTTTTGTTTTGGCAATGTCCAAAACTTGCAGCTTAAATATGTATTCAATGTGTACTTGTATAAGTGAGAAGTAATCCACAAGTACATGGGTTTTATAGTATGCCTTATGCCACAAAATTTGTTCATTGACTACCTTAATGTTGTGCATATACTTCTGTTGTTCTGAACAGGGAACAAAATAATTAATTCATAGCCTTTTACATCTTCGAAATCAGGTATGAGCTCAATTTTTATTTTATTTTTCTTTCCTTCCTTTTTAAATGGGCATACTATCACATGTAGGAAACAAATGCACTAGTTTAAATATTTTCTCTTATGATAATTTTAGCTTTGAACTCTGCTTTCTACTTATCTTTGGTAATGTTAGAACCTGTACATTAATCATATATTCAACATTTTATACATATATATCAATAAGGATGCATCCGTGCAGTCTTTAGCTCCTGTGGGACTTTGTTTTAGGGTATAACAAATGATGAAATGATTTAATATTCTAATATCTTTGTATTATTTATGTTTGACCATGTACTAATTCAATATGATGGAATCATATTTTTTTTGAAGGACTTTGGAATGATGATAATGAAGTCTTAATTTCTGGTTTTCTATTTACTTGACTTGTAGGAAAATGAATAGATCAGATAGGGCATGGATGTATTCCACGCGCAATTCACGAGGGTTGATTAGTAACAAATGGCTTAGAAACTTTTATAAGTTTTGCGTGTTTCCAATCCCAATTCAAGGATGGAGAAAACATTCATTGTCCATGTCAAAGATGTCAAAATCATAGATATCTTATGTCGGATGGCGTTCGTTTTCACTTGGTAAGTAAGGGATTCGTAAAGAAATATTATCTTTGGAATTGCCACGGGGAAGAAGAAATCAATGTTGAACATCATTCCTTTCATGGCGATGCACAAATGGAAAATGAAACTTCAAATTCATATCGTCAAATGATTTTAGATGCAAACAGTCCACACGTAGATATGCAAAGTATGAGCCATTTATTTGGCTATGCAAGCATCCCAAGTTTGTTATGTTTCTTATCCAAGTTTGAAAAATGATAAAGTGGATTGGTTAAATGTGTGCCATATACAACCCAGAAGCATGGTTGAATTGCCAAAAGAAGATGCAGAAAAGGGACCCACACATATTGCTCCATTCCAAATGATCTATGAAATTGACATGGATAATTTGGAAGCTGATCAAGTGCCCTTGAATGATCCTTTAAATGAGTTAATAGAAATAGATGACCCAAGCGAGGAGGAATTACATGTAGATGAAGATGACTTAGAAAATTATTTTAGTAATGAATATGAAACTACTAAAGATTCAGAGATCGAATATGGGGAAGAAACAAATACAAAGTAGAGTAGGTACATGCATTATTTGATACATGTGTAACTTAATTTGTTATGATTGAACACACACACACACATATATATATATATATATATATATAAGTTCTTATTTATTGTGAATACTTTTTGTTATTCTAAATTATTTTATCTTGAACTAAGCTATTTTTTTAAGATCAATGACACGTGGGGGCAGATGTTACACGGGCACGAGGGGTGAGAGATCTCGATTGGGTTCGGGTCGAGGTACTTCATCTGAAAATATGTCGACTATACCGTCTCAAGTTCTCCATACTATGACAAATGCAACAGTAGAGAGAGGATCATCCGGTCCTACAACTCCAAACATTGAAACAACAACTCAAAGAAACAATTCTGCACAACCTGATTTAGTTCCTTCAACAAATACTCCTGCAAATTTAATCGAGTCGGAATTAAATAACTCTGTGGAAGAGGATGGGTGTATCATTATTACACTTAACAAAAAATTGTGAGTTATAGTTTTATGTTTATATTGCATATGGAGTTGTTACACACTAAATTGCACCTAATTCTCTAATGCAAGTTATCATTTCGAATCCTACCTAATTTTATCATAATTCTTGGTTTTTTTCTTCATTTTCTTTTGTCCTCTTATTAGTAACATAACCTTTCTCTATTTTTCATTTGGGTTTGTCCTTTCATTTTCTTTTGATAATGTTTTCTTTATTTTTTCTGATATATATATATATATACTTGATTTTAATATATTTCATGCAAATGTAACTTGGTTAAATTTGTTGTTTAGAAGTGTAATCAAGTGTTTGTATATTTTTCCTTGTGTAATGTGAACTTTCTGTTCAGCAATGCATTTTTTTTCCTTTGGGTTGATATGTTATGATTGAACATTTTATCATTTGGGATGAACATAAACATGGTTACTTTTGTTAATTGTCAATATTAACAGGATGACACCATCAGAACCATGTTCAAGGCAGATTCAAAAAAAAATTCAGCAACAATTAGATGAAGAAGGAATTCGTTGGAATATGGTCTTACAAAATACTAAAGACTTTTATTTTGGCGAGTTCAAGGTAAATGATATGTGCCCACAGTGTGTATAAGAAAATTTTACCAACATTTCCATTTTTGCATAATTTTTTTAAGTGGAACTCAAATCTTGATAGCAATATGAGGGCATCATTTGAACAAAAAGCAGCATGCCGATATAAAGACCTTTGTCAGTAGAATTAAATCAGAATCTCAAAAACTTATGTTCCAGAAATTGTATGGGCAAGATGGGAGCTTTGGGGTGATCAAGAAGTTCAACAAATTGTTGCTCGCAATTCTGCAAATCGACGTGCTAAAAATGATGGCGGAGCACATGGATTTCACACTGGTGATTCAGTAACCTCGTCGAAGCACAAAATAAGATTGGTTAAATTCACTTATCATTATTCTAATCATATATTTCACTTCAATAGTCTTAGTCTTCTAACTTTTATTTTTAATAGGAACAAGAACCGGGACGAGAAATGTCATTGTATGAAGTGTTTCTCCACACATACTATTAATCATGATGGAATACATTTTGTTAACTATAGAGCACGTGAAGTTAATGTTAGTAAAACTACCTATACTTCACTTTTATGAATGAAAATTTTATTTTATTAATATTTTATGTGTATTCTTGCAGGAGAGGTACCATGACCTTTTAAGGCAAGAAATTGACACAACCTCAATTGATCAAAGTGAATTATATCTTCGTACTGTCGATGCTCGTCCAAATAAAAAAGTTTACGACATTGGATCATATACTAGCCACATTAACTTTGGTGAATCTTCATCTTCTACACCGTCAGTCGTGTTCAACCAAATAGATCTTGATGCTCGAATGACAGACTTAATTAAAAGCGTTGTTCTTCGGATGATGCCTGACTTGATGGCCCAACTTGGTAATTCTCCAACTCCAGCAGTGACACCAACATTATTATCTCATGTTGAAAGTAATAATGCACCATCAGTTGTTGAACAAAGTGACTCTACAGATCCCTCTCCTAATGATCATATTGGACAACCAAATGACTGCTGATAGAACTCTTATCTTATGATCATCTTGTACCATTTCGATATTATAGTGAATGAACTTATGAACAATGTTGGATATTAGTAATGTAATCGAATTGATGTTTTGGAATGTATGAAGCATTTTGATATTAGTTGCAGCTCATGTGTGGAATCTATTTAAAATTTAACTTTTGTTCATTTTGATACTTTATATAATATGTACAAATGGTTGAAAATTGAAAATAAACAATTGCAAGGAAAATAATATATTTTATTATTGAGATCATTTTGCGACCAAAAATTTATGGTCGCATTATTTTTTGGCTATATATATATATATATAATTGTGATGACATCTCGACGACTAGTAATGGTTGCTATTTGAGTTTTTAAATTCATGGTATCATCCATTTTCTAAAATGTGCGACCAATAGAAACTATTTTTGCGACCATGCTGGTTACAAATTTGCGACAATGTTTTTTATGGTCGCAAAAGTTTGCGGCGAGTCAAATTGCGACCACAATTGTGTGACCACTAAATTCATCACAAAATTTAATTTGCGACCATAACATGTTTTTCTGCGACCAAATGAGTGGTTGCAAATTAACATTTTTTTTTTTGTAGTGGATATATGCATGAGGACTCGTTTACCTCCTTAGTTGAGGGTGGAAGACCAAGAGGAGTTATTAAATGAGTTTCAAAATGAACACACAAAGAATATAATAAGCACAAAGAACACGATATTGTCGGAAAAAATAAAAGATAGGAATGTGAAAGTTTTAATTCATATTGTTTCCTCTTTCATTAAGCCCATGACTTCTCCTGTCAGCCCCATCCTTTTAAAAAAAAATAGAAGTTTATCTATTACGATGAAAGCTAAAAGTATCCCAATACAAATGTTGGAGGAGACCCGGAGGGGGATCTTGCTCCCATATAATGTCGCTCGTAATGGAACGTCCAAAATTAGCTACGAAATCAGCCTCACCATTAGCTTCTCTAAAGCAGCGTGATTTCAAAAGCACCAAAAAAATACAAGAGCTTATAAGATGTTGTTTATATAATACCGAATTGTCTAGGGCTTTGCCTCGCGTGAGATGAGCTCCACTAAAACCTGTGAATCACTTTCGAATATAGCCTTCTTAAACCCCTTTCTTTAGCACCACCTGATTTCTTTAAGCAATCCATCCGCTTCTAACTATAAGATAGAGGCATTGACCCTGCGAAAAGCCCTTGCTGCCAAGAAAGAACCATCAATTGATCGGATTAAAAATCCGAATCCCCCAATCTCCTTGGCTCCGACATAGGAGCCTGTCAGAGTTGACTTTCACCTAGGTGGAAGGAGGGGGTTCCCACCGGATCCTTATTGAATTTTTGGGAGGAAGGGCCTCAAGTATGAGCGTCTAATATACTCTTCAAACTGAGCCAGAACCTTTTCTCATACAGCTAGGATTGTTGCGCAACTAGAATGAAAGAAGATATTATTCTGGTGATTCCATAATCCAATGACAAAAGGCAATGAGCGCAATTTTAGTTTTGAGTTGGGATCTTGACCTTCCAGACCCAAGAGCCGATTGGCCAAGAATCATGCAGCTCAAAACTAAAATTCAAACTAGAGTGAACATGTGACCAAAATTGTAATGAGATAGGATAGCAGAAAAAAAGGTGACAAGAAGACTCAACATCTCTGCTATAGAGGGTAAAAACTAGGTTAATGGCAAAGTTGAAGTGGAGTATAATATCAGCCGTTGGCAGGCGATTATGCAACATTTCCACAAGAAAATATGAAGCTTAGGTAGAATAGGAATATGTCAGACTTTGTTCTAGATGTGTTGTCCATATCCTAATGTCGACGAAGACCAACGGTTTAAGAAATCATATACCTCTTTGGCACTTGCAGATCCATGAGAATCTGAAGACCACACTCGCATATCATCATAGGCATGAGCGAAAGGTGCATGGATAAAAGTCATGAAACTAAAACTTCACAAAAAAAATTTAGAAAGCAAATTTGAATTCCAATTAAGATCAGAAACCTTCAAAGTGTAAAAAACATCCAAAAAATTTGATGTTAATAAATGTCGGCCACCACATAAAAGGAATACTTGATAACCATGGATCATAGAACACCCTGGTGGAGATACCATTTCCAATCTAAACCTGAAGGCCTAGCCTAATATCCTGAAGGGCAATCCTAATAGTCCCCCAACACCAAGACATATTATTGTTTAGTTTTGTGCCATGGTGGGTACCCATATTTAGAAATGACTAGCTTTACCCGAGGACAATCCTAGTAATCAAGGATAGATAAGATTCTTTTAGCTGGGGTACCCACATTTAGAAATTACTAGCTTTACCCAAGGAGAATCCTAGTAATTAAGGATATAAGATTCTTTTAGCTAGCAAGGATGGATAAACTAGTTTGGATTTTGATCCCCAATCCCCCAGCATGTGCACTTCTTTTACCATTCATATCCTAGAAAAATAATCTACTGAGTTTCTCCAGAGACTCTATTAGACCACCAATGATAAGAGAGCAACTTGAGGTATAAATAGGCATCAATGTTAAAACTGATTTAATAAAAATTGCTCGGCCAACCTAGTTTAGGAGCATGTGCTTCCAACCCTCTAGCCGCGAGGTGGCCCTATCTATCATATTGAATTGATGTGTAATAGGAATATACTTTAAGAATATGGGCACACCCAAGTACTGGAAAGGAAAGTACCAACTTTGAATCCCAAAGTATCAAGGATGACGGTCTTTCTATGGGAGTTTAGCTTAGGAGGTAAATAGATTTCAGATTTGTGGGTATTAACTTTTTTTTTATTAGTAAGTGCCTTATAGAGGGTAGGTAGTTCTTTCACATTTTTATAAGATTTCTTGGTAGCAACAACACATAGTAATAGGTCATCAACATATAATAAGTGACTAATAAAATTGTTACCTAAGCTAAAAGTTATGATAAGCCCCATACTCAGATAATGATTTAGCATAGATGATAGTACTTGGGATATGATAATTAATAGATGAGTAGAGTGGGTCCCCCTGTCGGATACCCATGTGACTATGAAATTCATTTGATGCAATGTCATTTATGATACAAGAAAAGATAGGTGATTTGATGCAAGAGGAGATCCATGATATAATTTGAAGGGGTAATGCATGATGGTTAGTACTTTAATGATCCAATCCCATGATACCCTGTTAAAAGCATTCTTCATATTTGCTTTAATAATTATATTTTCTTGCATTTGGATATAAAATGGGATATCTGTGGAGCTAACATAATATCATCTTGTATTGAATGATTTACTATCAAGACTGGTTAAGACAAGTCAATAAGAGTTTGCAGTGTGGACCTTAGCCTTTTAGTCATAATCCTTGCCACTAGCATATAGATAATATTACATAAGGAGATTGGCCTATAAAGTTTGGAGTTTTTTTATCTTGGGAATGAAAACAAGTTTGTGTCTCCACTCCACAGGCATAAGTGCACCCTCGAAGAAGGAGGTGATTGAATCAGAGATTCCCTGCCCAAGTATTTCTCAGTATTGCCTATAAAATTTAACAGTGAAGCCATCAGAACTAGGGGGACCTTTCATGCTTCATATCCTAAAGGCAAGACTTAATCTCCTGATGGGAGCTAGGAGAAATGACAGCATTTGTCCAAGAAAGGTCTAGAAAGGGTAAGGTAAGGCAATCCTATGTACAAATTTGAGGTAAAGGGTTAGGTTCCCAAAGCTTTTTAGAATGATTGGCAAAACTATCCATAATTTGGGAATCATCAATCATTGTCCTGCGTCAGTGATAGAGGTTAGCCTAAAAATAGTTGACAAGTGGAAGAATTTTATATTTTTATCCCCCATAATTAATCAAATAACTCTGAATTTGCTCCACCATTTTAGACTAATTTGTTTAAGGCAAGCAATGTGTTGATTATAAGTTCTCCTTCGAAGGCCAAGTTCATGGTTAGAGAGGATACTAGGGGTGTTCACGGGTCGGGTTGGACCCGACCCGTGAACAAACCCGATCCGACCCAACCAAATTCTTTCAAGAGAGTTCGGGGGTCGAATCCGACCCGACCCGGTTCGAGTCGGATCGGGTCGGGTCAGTTGGTCAGGTTATCCGACCATCCAATTTTCTTTTTTTATTTTTTCTTACTATTTTTATATTTTTATTTAATATAAAAATATTATTTTAAAAGTATAAAATAATTTTTCTAACTATTTAATATTATTTTGACACTTAAAATATTTTATTTCAATTTTTAAAAATTTTTAAATCAAATATAAGCTTAAGTTTGAATTAAAAAGAAAAAAATAAAAATAAAAAACTCGGGTCCCGGCCCATGGTCGGGTCGAGTTCGGGTCGGGTGCGACCCGACCACCGACCCGACCCAACCCAAACTAGTTTGGGTCGGGTCGGGTCATTGGGTTCATGGGTCGATCCGACCCGGTGAACACCCCTAGATGACACATTGTTCATCTTTAAGTTCTAAAGCCAAGATCCTATTGTGAGCCTTAGGAACCCGGCTCTCAAGGTTTCCCACGGTGTGCTTGTTTTAGAGAATCTTCTGAGTTTAGTTCTATTTAATGCGTGTCTGATGGATCTGTGGAGGTGTGCCATGGTCCTTATAAAACTGTTATTTTGATGATTAATTAGTCTTGTAGTTTGTAAGACATTGAATTTAGGGAGTGTTTTTCTATAAATTACTTGGGTCCACCACATTACCATATTCACTTGGAACAGGTAATGAGTAATGCATTGCATATGAAGTGGTAATGTAGATTGCCTAGGAGGGAAGGCAATTTAGATTATGACATAAGTTGTAATTTTTTTAGTTTCACTTCTCGCATTTATCCTTTATAGTTTTCTTTAAATAAATTATAAAACTAATTACATAAACTATAAAACTAATTAAATAAATTATAAAATTACTCAAATAAATATTAGTTAATTATTATGAATATATTATTATCATATTGTAACAAATATATTAATTATTTTATAAATTTAATTATATGGGTGGGAATACAGATTTGTAATTTAAATTTACGAAGTTAAAAATAATTTATATATGTAAACATGATTCTTTTGATTAGGGATATATTGGTAAAAATTGTAAATTAACTTATAAATCTTTATTTTTAATAACTAAATAATATAGATTGCCAGATAGATTACTTATGCATACTAAATAAGGTAATGTATACTGCTGGTAATTTAACAAATGATAATCTTTTTTAGAGGCAAACATTGTTAGATAATGTTGAATGGCAATGTAGTAAACACACTATTTAGTTTAATATTTTGTAAGGTTGGGTTATAAGAACATCGGACTCTGCAAATTTGATCAAAATGTGGCACGTAAAACCTGGTTGTCCTTAGAGGGTAGGTAACATTTGGGTGATATTTGGAATTATATTCTAATTTTTGGTAACTTTGTTATATTAATAGATGGTCTAATATTTTGCTTTTACAAGAGCACAAATGCCCTCTAAGAAAACAGATATGGGTCGTTTGTTTCCACATTAAACAGGGGAATATCAAAATATTCTCAAAATATAAGCAAACATTATATGTATTAGATATAAATTGGTCAAACCTCGATTCTTTTAAAAAATGTGAAACCATCATTTTTAACCCAACATTCATACAATTTGAAGATAATTGTGTCTTAAGTCTGCCTAAATTTCCTAAAGCAACCCTGTAATATTTGGGTAAATATGCAAATACTAAACTATTCTTGGCTTAATAACAAACCTAATGTAGGTATCTCCAAAGATCAAAGAGATAGTTGTGAAACTCTTTGCATTGTCACCAAAAGCAATGAAGAAATTAAAGCTGTCCAACTTCAAAAGAGAGAACATTGGAAGAAATTCAAATTAATCTTTTTTATTAATTATGTAAATATTATAAGTGTTATTTTCTTAAATGATTTTCGACATTTAACCCTAATATATGAACTCACCGTAGCATCCTAAAGGTCTCTTTGGCAATTAATTAATGAAGAGATGGAATGGGATGATGTAGGGAGAGGTGGAATGGTCAAGGGTGGTGTGATTAGAAAGTCCATACTTGAATAGTAATTTATAAAAAATAATAGTATGAGAAATATAATTTTTATTTACTAAGTCATTTTTACCTTTTAATGTATATAACCTATTTATAATATCTAATGAGTAATAAATAATTACTTTACCACTTAATTTTCTCTTTCATTTTTTTTTTGTTTTTTTTTTGAGCTATTTTATTCATCTATTTCAAAATATATATTCATAGGAGAACAAAAAAAAATTTATCAGGAGGCATTTTAATTTAATATTAAGAATATTGATTTTATTTGATAATAAAAGAGGGTTAATTTAGTTTAAAATTATGTATTTCTCCTCATTCCACTAATTTGGTGGAATAAAAAAATATGTTGTTTGAAGGATTTAATTATTCCACCTTATTCGTCTTAACTTAAAAAAAAATTGTAACTGATTTAACTAATCTCATTCCTCCAAATTCTACCCCACCCCTTCAATGCCTCAATCCAAACAAACCCTAAGTTAAAAAAATCTTTTTTTATTTATAATACATATTTTTAATTCAAACACCCATTAAAATTAACTCATCACATCTATTTTTTTCTATCACATCAACTACATTATTCCTCATCATCAAATTTAACTCCATCCAAACACACCTTAAACTAATATATCAACTCAAATAATTCACGAAAATTTGGTGGAACTTCAGTTCCAATTGTCAAACGGTCCCTATAAGTTCTTTCAAAACAAAAAAATAACCACCATTTTTAACCCAACATTCAGACTATATATGTTCTTTCAAACCAAAAGAATAGATAGATTCTCATCTTTTTCCCTTTTTTCAATCATATCTTTTTTTATTATTTATTCATATATAATTATATTATTTAGTATAATAAATATCATATATTTATAATATAATATTTTATTTATTAAAAATTATTTTTTCAAATTATTTTTTCTTCGAACCAAATACAATTAAGAATAAAAGTATACTTACTTTTTTTAAGAATATGATATTACTCTATTTTATTCTATTGAAAAAATATTCTCCAACCAAATGGCCCATATGTGTTGAGCAATACGAGGAGAAATGTATTTTGCGCTAAATTACGTTGTAATAAAGCTATGGCTCTGTTTGGCAACATCAAAATTAGCGTTTCAACTAGCGTTTAGTAGTTCAAACGCTAATTCTTTTATTTGGTAAATGATAAAAATAAATAGCGTTTAGCGTTTCATATGAAAATATTGACAAGCTACTTCAACCAGCGTTTAGAGGTTAGCGTTTTATAAAATTTTCTAATTTTATCCTTATTCAAATACATTATTTCTTTCTAACTTATCTTATTATTTTCTCATTTTTTATTTTATAATCATTTAACTATATTTATTTTTATATCCATGCTTAATTAATTGCAAATTATTTATATGTTAACAATGAATAAAAAAATTTCATAATTAACAATTTTATATTATATAAAAATTATTGTCAATATAAATTTCTATATATTTTAACAAAAAAATTAATTGTGAAATTTTATTTTATTTAATTAAGATATAGATATTTAATTTATTTTTATTATAATATAATTTGTATAGTGCTTAAATTAAATAATTTGTAATTCTACCGCTAATTTTACCAAACATTTATTTGTTATAATTTTTAACTGCTACTCATCATCCACTATCCGTTATCCGCTTGTTAATCCGCTATCCGCTAGTTAAACCGCTCTTCGTTAGTCAAACCGCTAATAATGCCAAAGCCTATGACTTGACTATTAGCCTTAGGTTCATTCTTTTAAAACCACTCCCAATGGTCATATCTGTGGTTATGGACCAACTGTAGTTGCACTTCTCTTTTTTCCTTTTTCTGCAATATTTTTTCATGTCATGTTTGTGATGAAGATAAACCTTTAGGGTTATGGCATTTGATTTCTGTACAATTTTGTTTGAGGTAATAAAATATCCTCTGGACTTGGATAAATTTTGAAATTTAGTAGTTTGGTTTAACCCTTTTTATGATTGAAAGATCCATTATCAAGTTGGTTGCTGGAGTTTATTGATATGTAATTGTTGATTTCTTTTTCACCTAGAAACTTGTTGATGCATTTTATTTGAGGGTCATTTATCAAAATGAAGATTCTTGGATATCAGATCCGAACTTGGTCTTCAATTTTGGAACCTCTATGATCATATGAAAATTGAATTAACTGGTTGAAGGTTTAGACACATCATACTTGCCATATGGTTTTTCTTTTTTTTCTTAGTTTTAGTTGTGATAAAGGTGAAATTTATTGTCCATTGTGGAACGTAGACTTACTGGAATTGACTGATATTCTAAAGGCTGTTGGTCAATCATAAAAAAAATAACCTTTCACTTGACATCGATTTGTGCCTTTTTGGGATGAATAATCTTTAGAGTATGGAAGGAGGTTAGAGATAAAATTATGATACTAGAGGAGGAGGATTACCATATGAACTAGCTCATGTATTTATTTTTCTTCTTGTCATCGTAGTTGTAAGTTTTGCTCGAAATGATTAAATGGAGTTGATTGATGTTGATGTTTGGGATTTCGAGTTCGATAATTTTTTTCTAATTGAAAATGTCTTAAAGAATTCTAATTAAAAATGTAAAGTTGTCAAATAAGTGGTTTATCTTTTGTGCACAATGCATCATTCATGGAAAATAATTAAGCAATGATAGAGATAATAAATTTGCTAAAGTAAAACCATTACGACTAAATTTCAAATCAGAACTATTCAATCACAAGCTCTCATGGCGGTGCCCTAAATACATGCACGTCTGCTTTATGATATGAAGGTAGTTGTTTAAGATATAGAGTCCCGTGAAGAATAATCATGAAAAATGTACTTTTCACTCCGATGAGGTCACATTCAAAGTAAGCAAATTTTGGTCAGATGAGTTATTAAAACTTTCATGAGTATTAATAGATAAGAGGCATTCAACTATTAAACTCTCCTGATTTTGTGTAGTAACATAATAAAAATTTGCATTTTGGGAACCTTTGCCTTTCTTGACTAACATGCTTCTCAATTTAAGGATAACAAGTAAACAAGAGCTTACATAAGAAACACCATGATTGTTGATTCTAGCATCACTATTATCCATCATAAATTGCACCTCAGAATCACAATTTGAAGATAAATGTGTGTTAAGTATGCCTAAATTTGCTGAATAACCCTATAATATTTGGGTAAATATGCAAATACTAAACTGTTCTTGGCTTAATAACAAACCTAATGTAGGTATCTCCAAAGATCAAAAAGATAGTTGTGAAACTCTTTGCATTGTCACCAAAAGCAATGAAGAAATTAAAGCTGTCCAACTTCAAAAGAGAGAACATCGGAAGAAATTCAAATTATCAATCTTTTTTATTAATTATGTAAATATTATAAGTGTTATTTTCTTAAACCTCTGATTTTCGACATTAAACCCTCATAACCGTAGAGTCCCTAAGGGTCTGTTTGGAAATTAATTAATGAAGCGGTGGGATGGGATGATGTAGGGAGAGGTGGGATGGTGAAAGGTGGTGTCATTAGAAAGTCAATATTTGATTAGTAACTTATAAAAAAATGATAGTATGAGAAATAGAAATTTTATTTACTAAAAAGTCATTACCTTTTAATGTATATAACCTATTTATAATATCTAATGAGTAATAAATAATTACTTTACCACTTAATTTATTTTCTCTTTTATTTTTTATTTTTTTGAACTATTTTATTCATCTATTTCAAAAAATAAAACATGATAGATAAATATATATTCATAGGAGAACAAAGATAATTTATCAAGTAATAAGAAAAATGATTTTATTTGATAATAAAAGAGTTATTAATTTGGTCTAAAATTATGTATTACTCATCGTTCCATCAATTTGGTGGAATAAAAAATATGCTATTCGAAGGGTTTAACTATTCCACCTCATCCATCTTAACTTAAATAAAAAATGTAACTGATTTAACTAATCTCATTCCTCCAAATTCCACCCACCCCTTCAATACCTCAATCCAAATAAACCCTAGGTTTTTTGCAATTTTTGCTTTAGTCCATTTGTCTACTTCTATTCACTTTCCCATCACTTTTTATTTTTATAATTCATTAAATGACTAACTATCTTTCTTCATCTTCTAATATTTAAAATTCTAAAATAAAACATAATAAGAAATAAAAAAATGCATTATTAGTGTGCTCGAGAAAAAAGCCCTAGTTACCGATCTTTCGATCTTGGCAAAGAAACTAAAGTGAAAGTGACCATTGCAGATGTCACATTCTAGAGTTGCTTCCCCAACAGGGTTGTCAGAGAAGCCGTGCTTTCGGCAAGGGTGGTAGTGATGGCAATCCAGACAATGACGGACCACTGGTCATGTATCGATTCGGAGGGACCGTAGGACTTGAGGATGATGATGAAGGAGCTCGGTTGAATCCGTACCAGCTGGGGAGGAACGTGCCGAGCACAATGAGGGAAGCAGAGTGGCTGCGGAGGGCGACCAAACGGTCGGCGTAGTCGAAGCGGCCCATTTGAGGGCCCCCTAGTCTTGAAACCATGTGGACCACACCGGACTAGCGAAGTCGATTACCCTAGACTTGAAGAGGAGGGACTCGCCGGGGTTTCGGGCGGCGAACGCCCATCCATCACGGACCAAAACCTGTGTATCATGTATATGCATAAGTAACACAACCAAATAAAGATTGCCACTTCTAGAATATGGCCATTCAGAACTAGTGCTTTTTACCAATGGGAGACAAGGGGTGGACGAAGCCAATGAGAAAGGAGCAGATGAGGTAGGTGACGAACTCGGCAATGGATCCGGAGGTTATGCCCGCAACAGCGATGGCGAAGGGCCACGAGAAGAGAAAGGAGTAGTTGAAGCCCTGCTATGACCTCGTCACTCCTCGCTGTCAATGGTAGGTGCGTACCAGACAGAAGGCGTACCTCGTGGGCTAGAGATGCCTGCACATTTTTTTATATCTATTATTATGTATTATTTTAAACTTTTAAATATGAGAAAAGATGAAGAAGGATAGTGTAGTTATTTAATAAATAAAAAAATAAAAGTGACGAGAAAGATAATAAAAGTAGACGGATGGATTAAAGTGAAAAACGTTAAATAAATTTAAGAGATCCCTACGATGAGTTCATTCATTAAGGTCATAGGTCAAAAATCACTTAAGAAGTTTAAGAAAATAACCTATGTTATAAAAAAAAGACCTATTTATATTTGATACACTTTGCCAATTCAAATGAAATGGGTGCATGGGCTCGGACTAATCAGAGAACTGCAATTTCTTATCCGCTTCTTCTCTTATTTCAACGATGTCCATTTCCCTGCTAAAAGAAAAAGAGTAAAAGATGGAGAGAGACAGCAGCAAAAAGCTGGTGGCTCAGCAATAAAAGTCATTAATAGTGTAGGTGTCGATGATTCGATTAATAATTTCCCATTTGTTCTTTTGATATATCTATGTTTGTAGTTGTAGGCTCCTTAATTTGACCTTTATTTGGTTACGCTTTTTTTTCATTGTTTTGCTCTGTCTGCGTTTGATTTTGCTAATATCATGCATGACTGCCTACTTCTTCTTGTGTAGGTTCAAAATTGAACATATTCTTCTTTTTGCTAATATCATGCATGCTTTGTTTTTCCATAGATCTTGAAGCATACATACTTATATGTACATAATACATAAAAGATTAATTCTTCTCTTTAATTCAGAAATTAACATATATATAAAACGGGATGTAAATCAAATTAATTGATTTTAGAAGCATGTCTAATTGAACCTTAATACCTCTAACAACCATGGTATCTACTACGTGCACCCACTACAATTTTGAATATCTAGTATTAGTGGCAACGTACTATGCAGCGGAAAAGGGTGAGCTCTCGTTAACAAGTCCACCAGAAAATGGAAGCAACAATTCAATTGCTATTCTATTATTTATTTGTTTTCTTTTTTTTTTTCTTCTCATGGCAACGCTATCATTTCATTTTTTTTGTCATAATATTCCTACATCTTTATCGGATTCTTGTAACGCTAATATTATATCCTTTTCCCCCTTACATTACGTTTGGATGAATGGAAAGAAAATGAGTAAAAAAAAGAGAGGAAAGGAAATTTTTATATTCAAATTTGAAGTTGAAATAAAATAGCATAATAGGAGAGGAATCGAGAGAAAAAAATGGAGATTACTTCTATTTTCCTTCTTTAAAATTTTATCAAAGCAATAGAAAATTTTTTTACTTTCCCTCCCCCTCTTTACCCTCCATTCACCTCAATCCAAACACAATGTTAAGATGTCTGTTTGATTGTAGGTGAAAGGACGGTAAGAAGTGAGAATGGAAATGAGGAGAATTGAATCTCCTCGTTTAATTGATTTTAAATTGAAGGAAAATGAGGGAAAAAGCATGCGCCTTTCCCTTGCATTCCCCTCTAATTTTTCATTTTTCTTTTCTTAGGCGTGAGCAAATTTAGGACCAGGTCCGCTTAGAGCAAATCTGATCCCGATCCAAATTATGTCGGATCTTTTTTTTACCTGGTATCAGATCTGAACTCGAACCAGTCGAGTCCGATACCGGGTCAGATTCAACAATATGAGAATTTGATCGGGTTTGCGGTCGGAACTCACTATGGCAATCGATCGGCCAGTGTCAAAAAACAGAAGAGGGTGAGAGGCTGAGAGAGGGCGGACGAAGCCCAAATCGCCGCCATTCGAATCGGCTACGATCTGACGCTTGGCGGCCATGATCCGACGCCTGGCAGGCGGATCGGCCGCCAGTGGCCAGATCCGATGCCTGGCAGGCGGATCGGCCGCCAGTGGCCAGATTCGACGTCTAGCAATCGTCGAAGTCGCCACTGCTACCGCCGCGCCGTTGTGAAAGAAAGGAAGATGACGAGAGGCGGAAGGAGAAATGGAAGAGAGAAAGGGAAATGATGAAATGAAGAGAGCGAATGGGAGATGGTTTTTATATACTAATAACCCGGGTCGTATCCGGGTCGAGTATCAAGCTCGATCCTGATCTGAAACTCGACGAGTTTTTCATTATTTGGACCCAATCCCAACCCGAATTAGATTTGGACCAGGTTATTTTCCCAATTTATTGGATCGGTGCGATCCGTGCTCAACCCTATCTTTCCTAAGGTGAAAAGGATAGGAAAGACATGTTTAATATGTGTTTTTAATTTTGACCAAATAAATTAAATATATAATGATATAACTATATATATAAATGATAAAATTGTCTAAATAAATTAATCACTTCATTTATTTTCTTCCATTCTCTTCTCTTTAATGATATTAACTAAACATAAATAACTATTCACATTCATTCTTCTACGTTCCCTTTCTATCATTTCTCTTTCCACTCTTTATTTTACCCTTAATTACCTCAGTAGCTCTTCTTCTTGTCTCCTTCCTCTCCTCTTCCTTCTTGAATTGAATCAAAACTTATCAGTTAAGATAACCTATATATGTAGGTATGTATGCATATTACCATAAACACATTTAATTAATTAAATTAAATTGAAAAGTTAAAGACGCGGATAGAAGAGCTGCCAGTGAAGTTGGGCTGATAGTGACGGGCCTTGTTTGTTGTGAACTGGGCTTAGTTGTCAACTATTAACTCACGTGAATCGGTCGTGGCCCACAACCAATTTCGGCGCATTTGACATTGGCCTTATTTATTTGACTTCAACCACCCAATGCACTTATTAATATTTGTTCTTTTCCCATAAAATCTTCGTCTATTTTTTTTAAATGGAGAATATGTTCAATTTTTATTTCTACGAATCTATTTCATTTTGAGAACAATTAATGTCGATTTCGTAATCCACATTCAAGTCATTAATGTGGATGGTATAGAAAAAAAGTTCACGCCTAATTAGACAGTGATTTCTTATTTCAATAGGTTTGATTGTGCAGATTGGGTCTTTGGAACATTAAAAGTCCATATATCTTTTTTTATAGAGAAAATGAATATATCATTGTAATGCTCCTGAAGACAAATATTTCCATCATGGCATTAAAAAAGGTCAAATTTGTTAACATTCATAAGGCTGTGTTTGGTTGAAGATTACCTATTTATCTTATAGAATAATAATTCAAGAAGTTTAGTTATTCATTAATACTTAAAAAAATTAAAAAGACTGTGAATGGCTGATTGTGGAATAAGATTCTAAATAAGAAGTTTAACTATTGCAGACTATAAGAGGAACTATTAATTTTCACTTTTCTTCATATTCTAATGCTAATTTTATACATTTCATATTCTCCTATATTTTTATTTTCGGGCTTCGATATCCGATACTATTAATACTTGATTAATTCATAATAAGGTAAAGAGAACGTTTCCCTAATGAAGTGATGAGACTCACTATAACATAATCCTATTAACCAAGCTTGGCTATACTTTTATTCATTTAATTATAAATGTTTGGATGATACATAATTTATTTTCATTTAAAAAATTTATCGATTTTTATTTGATGAGTAATAAGATAGAAGACACTTAAGTTTCTGTTTAAACTAGAGACACTATCTTTAAGTTCATAATTACTATACCTTAATTTTATATTATGTTTAGTCTTATACTAATGAATAAATCTAGTTCTCTTCTTCTTCTTTTTTCCCCAAAAAAAGATGGAGTAAAAGGAAAGAGGGCAACCAAAAATAATGGAAAGTTTAGCAGGAGACATGGAAGTGACCCAACGAAGAAGTGGTGCGACTCAAATTGGGGGGCACGTCTCGGATTTGAAGATGATTTTCCGGACTCTTGTTTTGTTTGTTAGGGGGACAAAAGAAACAGTGAACAATTTAATTGCTCTGAAATGTTCTTTTCAATTATATTTTCCAAATTAGAAGAAGATTAATAAGAGAAACAAAACAAAACAAAATGAGAAGTTAACGTGTCAACCAACCAACTACAATTTAATGCCTTTCGACTATTCCCTTGTCGGATGTCTAATTGGCTCCATGAAAAATTCTATTTTTGAAATTATTTTGAATATAATTCTAATTTATCGGACTTACCAAAGAAATCCTTAATCTACATTCCTCTCGCCTCAATCAATTAACATTTATTATTAATTAATTAGTCTTGCCTTAATTTGACGAAACCCCTATTATTACTGACCCTATTAATTAATAATAAAATGGTGCATTAGTCCACAAGTCACGCTTCTGTGCCCGCGAGATCAGCGCTGGCGTCGATCTGAGCCGTCGGATTCTGATGTCGCAAGCGTATTAATGGCCGCAACCGCTAAAATTTCCGAACCCAAGGCGGGATCTCGGGCTTATTGGGCCCCATGTCGGCCCACCTCTTCGCCCAACCGCGAAACGCCCTCCAAGTCGACCCGTTTGCAATAAATTTTTTCCTGCAGTCCACTACCACCGCCACCACTTCCCACCACTGTCCCATTCCGTCCAACCACCCGCTCGTTTCCTCCTCGGCCGCCGGCGACGATGCCGAGCGACCTCGCCGACGACCTCCAGAGCATGAGCTTCGGCTCGTCGGAGCGCTCGGGATCGTCCGAAGTCTCCACCCTCTCCTCCGGCCCGTCTTCCTCGTCCTTCTCGTCCTATGCATCCTCTTCCTCCGGCCCCATCAACAAGTTCCACCACCATCACTCGCCCTCAGGAGATCCTGTACTAGAAGCCATCAGGCGACTGAAGACCGAGTCTGGCGCCGGAGACGGCGGCGTCCTCTTCATGTCCGATCTGAAGTTCCTGCGGCGGGTGGGCAGTGGGGATATTGGGAGCGTATACCTTGTGGAGGTGAAGGGGTGCGCCGCTAGAGTGGCGTTGGCCGCGAAGGTGATGGACAAGAAGGAGCTCGAGGGGCGGAACAAGGACGGAAGGGCGCGGACGGAGCGGGAGATCCTGGAGTCCCTCGACCACCCGTTTCTGCCGCGGCTCTACGGCGTCGCCGAGAGCGAGCGCTGGTCGTGCCTCCTGACGGAATTCTGCCCCGGCGGCGATCTCCACCTCCTTCGACAGCGACAACCCGGCAGTCGCTTCGACGAGGCTGCAGTCAGGTTAATACTATTATTTAGAAAGCAGATGCCTGCTAGAGTCCTTTTTCGATCCTTTTTTTTCCTTCACAAGTATGAAATGAATATATGAAAAATCTGCATGTATTTTTGTTTTTATATATTATTTTGTTGTCGCTTTTTTTTTTCAATTCAAGCCTTTATTGGGATGCCAAGAAAATTATTAATTCTTATTCGAATCCGGAAGCTTCTACATTCGAGATTTTGTTTCCCCAAATTATGTATGAAACATGTGAAAGAATTATAGCAATAATAAGGATTCTCATTCTCCTAAGAGAGTACACGAAGATATCCAAATACTCTTGGCAAAGTCTATTCGATATCTATTGTTATTTATGCTATTTGTCAGCCATAAAATTAGTAGTGCCACAAACCATGAAATAATACATGTATGTAGTGTATCTACATCAATAAGGCATCGGCTTAGTACATGAAGAGATATCAAAGTTTTGGTAGATCTCCGTGGACTGGTACAGAAGGAATAATGTGAGCAACATTGATTTGTAAATATTTAGGAAGAAGGGACGTTTGGTTGTTGATGGAGATCAGGACATCACCACCAGTAGGTCATTCTGGTTCACGTCCTTTGATGTCCCTACCCACTCATGGATTTATTATTCGTCTTCTTGAGCAGTTCTTTGGATCAAATGTGATCTTGATGTCCCACACATCTTAATCCTTTTTTTTTCCTTTTCATAAACATCAGATTAATTCGAGAGTTTAATCATCGATAAGCATTGAGTGGTTTTTTGAACGAATCACTTGCCAATTTATTATGATAATGAAAACTGAGAACATGATTTCATAATGAGATTCCCCTTAGTGAAAAAAAAAATAATATATGCCAAGTTAGTAACATGCGAGACCACTTGCATTCCAAGGAGTACATCACATGCATGCTTTCTTAAGGTTGTTAGCCAAATCACGGCAATACCATTCAAGGTCTACTGACATTCTTATGTTGGTAGTTATTTAATGTGCCTGTGCTGTTCCTAGTTAGAGCAAGCGTATTCATGCTACTTGGACCACGTAATGGTTTAAAGTGGGTGAGCTTCACCCGCTACCAAACTTGTATGTTTGTGTCCTTTTTTTTACTTTGCTTTGCACACTTAAAATCTTCTCTGAATGACTTATTGATCTGTGGTTATGTCAGCTTCACGGAGAATTGTAACAAAGTAGCATGTATTCTTGTGGTCTTGCTATGTATTTTAATCCCTACTCAACGTGCACGCACGCAACATCATCTCAAATATTAGCTTTTTAACACATGTCTTCCAAACATAATGACAAGAGGACTAATATATTTGAGTAGGAAATTTAGGCTTAATTAGCGCATATATGGATATGTAGCATAAAAAATCTGTATGCTTAATTAGCGTGTTACACATTGCTTTAGTTATTATTGACACAATAACATTATGTTGATTTATTGTGTGTGTTCCTATGTGACTGACATCATGATGTTACCAAATGTGTCCAGGTTTTACGCGTCAGAGGTGGTGGCGGCACTTGAGTACATCCACATGATGGATGTCGTCTATAGGGATCTCAAGCCAGAGAATGTTCTTGTCCGGTCCGATGGTCATATCATGCTCACCGATTTTGACCTCTCCCTCAAGTGTGATCCCGCCGCCTCAACACCTGCCCAGATAATCTCTGATGAGTGTGTGTTGCCTCTCCCGACATTCTCCTCTGCCACGACCGCGGGCAATGACTTCTCCTCTTGCATCATGCCCAATTGCATCGTCCCCGCTGCCTCCTGTTTCAACCCTAGCGCCAGCACTAGGCGCGAGAACAAGAAGAAAAAGAGGTTTGGTCGCCATGGTACACCTGGGCTCGAGTTTGTTGCTGAGCCTGTTGACCTCCGGTCGATGTCATTTGTTGGAACCCACGAGTACCTCGCACCAGAGATTGTCTCAGGTGAGGGCCACGGCAGCACAGTTGACTGGTGGACATTAGGGATCTTCATGTTTGAGCTACTCTACGGCGTGACCCCTTTCAGGGGAGCAGACCATGAGATGACATTGGCCAATATTGTGGCGAGGGCGCTTGAGTTTCCAAAGGAACCAACAATATCTTCAGCTGCAAAGGACCTCATTGCTGGTTTGTTGGTGAAGGATCCAGCGAGGCGGCTGGGTGCGACTATGGGCGCGGTGGCCATCAAGCGGCACCGCTTTTTTAGTGGTGTCAATTGGGCTTTGCTGAGATGTGCAGTCCCTCCATATGTGCCGCCGGCAATCAGCCTTGCCAAAAGTGTGGACATGTCGGATGACAGTTGTCCTAGCGCTCCAGTGGACTATTACTAAGTCTAAGATTGCCATCACTTGGGAGGCAATATTGATGGGACCAAATTGTGAATCCAATCACTAATTGGATTCAAACTCCAGCTCGGATTTGATCACATGCCATCATGGTCAGGTTCATTCATCACTTGGAAGGACTACAAAGCATGGTGTAAAAGGATGATGTTCCAAATGGGTGGAGTGTTATTTATCAAAGAAAAAAAACAGGTGGTGCTCTGTGCTAAAAAAGATGCCAAAATGGAATCCTAAAAAGGAAAACTGATGAAGTCAATTGCCATCAACTTCACTTTGCTTCGTTGGTAAACCCAAAGAATGGTGGTCAAGTGGTCATTGGAGTTCCCCGTAGTGACGTAGACATGACCACTAGATCGGATGGTTGGGCTGATAGGAACAAGAAATTCTCTGGGTAAACATGTAATCTGTTAGTTTTTATTTCCTTGAAAAACTATAGAAAGCATAATATCAAGCCTGGATAAATTCCAGGCGCTTATTCATGCGTTGTTGGCATTATCAGACATTATAGAGCTGAAATGTATAATAGTTTGTCTGTGATTAACTTGTAAAATAAGTGGTCTTTATCTCCATATCTTCCTTCTCTTTTGTTGAGCATTATGACAATGTGCTAATGATCTGCGCCTTATTTCTTTCCGTATGTGATAACTTGTAAAAGTATACTTTATTTGAGTAACTTGTCAAGTATATTATTTGGTTCTTTTTTTGTCGTAGTCTTTTGAAAGGTTTCTAATGTAGATTAGTGTATCTGGAAGCCTGGAATCTTTATATTGCTTGGTTTGTGGACTTTCAATTATTTTCAACTCTTCTCGCCTTGTCTAAATAAAGTTCATCATAATTTACTTGTCATCTAAGTTGAACATTCCAAGCTCTTTAAAATCTTCACTAAAACCTTCTAGATGGCCTGTTGATGCAGGTTAATTACATATCTGCTATCTAAATCTTTACACTTTAGATTTCAACTTTCTGATAACTCCAATGGTTTAAGCGTAAACTTTTCTGTTTCTTCGGCCATGTAGCTCTTTCCTTGCTTCTTTAGCTGTAAGTACTTGATATTCTTCACTGGTTGCAGGTTATGGGGAAAGCTCTGGGTATTTCTCGGTTCAGGAAAGAATTGATGCATGTATGGTTATTAAAATGATAAATAATTTCCTCGCTGTTGGTTTTGGCATGTTACCAACATTATTGGGGAATGATGGTTCATGCATGATTGACCGTGCAACTTCATTGGAAATTTGCAGCCCAGTCGAGGATTTCTGTTTATTTTCTCTAGGAAATCTGTGGCCTATCGTAAACAGTCTTGCGATTAAACATCGATGGTTTGCTATTTTGGACCTTGTAGAGGTAAAAATGTTCTGATTTAGTGGCATATATGCCAATTAAGATATGTTATCATGTTCTTTGAGTGTAGTGAACCCAGAATCACGGAAATGTCTGTGAGACAAACTTTAATTAGTTCTTTTTAACTTCTAGCTTCGATTATGCATGCTAAGCTTCATTTCTGCTCCTGTAGGCCTTGATCATATCACAATGGAGGTTATTGGTCAACTCTACTCTGGCAGGTAAAGATTAATGTAAAATATCACACTTTCTTTAATTATTATGTTGAAAGATAATAATGATTTTGTGCATGTTCCATATTAACTAGTGCCTACTCTAGATATTGACTACCAGAAACAGAACATTGTAAAACTGCGAAATGATTCAAATATTAAAAAAGATGATACTGATAGATAATTGACGAGTCAATTCCAGTAGTGCCTTGACTGCAAGTGGTGTCAGCCTGCATGTTGACAAGGAAATTATTTATTCATAAGTCACAGCTAATCCCCTCAAAAAGAAAGTTTTACTAGCCCCTTGTCCAACTGTAGTGGGTTCCTATGGATGTAAGGACAAGATGTACAATACTCCAATGGCAACAATATCCCTCTAATGGTGTGATTCCACTACCTTTCTAGCATGAAGTAACTATCAGGCATTGGCAAAAGTTGTGATGTTGCCTTCATTTCTACTGCCATTTTTTTTTCTCCTTGAGAAATCGATTATAAGATTTTAGTATTTGGTGCATCCGATGCTTCTCCTTGAGAAACTCATTCGTTGTAGAGAAATTTCCAATTGATGCAGCTCACTGTTGCATGCAGAGAAGACGGATACTGCTGGAAGAGCAGTTCAAGTTGCTTTCTTGGTATGCAAGCTCATACGTATTAAACAGTGCTTCCAGGTTTTCCATGGCAAAACTACTACTCGAAAGCCCTGCTGCTGCGATCCGCGGTGGGCTCCACGTTAGATGGAAATGAGTTAGAAAGTGCTAAACAAGACATACATAGTTCGTGGAGGATTATACTTTCAATGATATTACCTTGAATGGGTTGGCGACGGGGGAAGCAAAAGGCATTCCACTATGAAGAAAAACAAAACCCAGGAAGGCGGAGGCAAACTGTTTAGGGGTTGCTGTAGCAGATGTATGTTGTATCCCTATAACATCTTGGTGGATTTGTAGTAGATATATGCATCCATAAAATTTTTGCCTTTCTTTCTGCTTTACAAAGTTAATAATCAGATGCCATGAGGTGCTAGATTGTATAAATAGTTATGGGGACGGAATAGTGTGCCATACCAACCATTAATTAAGGTCCAAATCATTCTTACGTCTGTATTGCGTTTACCTGTTACATTCTTACATTTCTTTTTCATGTATAAATTGTGCTAAATCAGTTTTGCTTCTTTTTTTTTTCAAAATAATAAGACAAAGATAGATGGGAGTGTAGATCATCTATTTTCTTGTTATAACAATCTTAATTTGGACCTTAACTAACTAAGAAATGTGCTTTTCTTCTTCTTTGCAGTACATCAAACTTCCTTTAAATCTACTATTACTTACCATAAAGTGAGCACCCAATTTTATTAATCGAACAAGTGCCTTATTTAACTCCGCCTATATTTTATAGCCGGTCCCAAGCCCGGATAAAGGAGGAGGGTTGTGTTAGGCCCCGACAATCAGCATAAAATTCTGTCGAATCTTATGAACATGGATCAACGAATATATTGTGTTAATGTTAGGTCGTTACCCGTAAGTAACGCGCTGTACAGCTCGAGTACAGTGATAAGAGAGCAAGAGTCGCTGCATCCTCGCCTGAATGCAGTGTTAAATGAGCAAGGGCTATCGCACTCTAATGGACGGAGGCGGTTAAAGAAGCTAGTTCATGATACTAAGGTCAAATTAGGTTCTTGGAACATTGGGACGTTGAATGGGAAGTGCCTCGAGGTGGCACAAGTAATGGACCAGCGTAAGATTAGTATCTTATGCTTGTAAGAAACTAGATTGGTAGGAGAGGGAAGTAAAGAGATTAGGTTAAATGGCTTCAAACTTTGGTACACAGGTAAGGTAAATGGAAGGAATGGTGTTGGTATTATCGCGGATGCGGAATGGAGAAAGAATGTTGTGGAAGTTAAAAGGATTGAGGATCGAATCATATCCGTGAAAGTAATTGTTGGAAAGGAGACTATGAACATTATTAGTGCATATGCACCCCAAGTAGGAGCAGAATCACATCTCAAGGAGAAGTTTTGGGCAGATATGGAGGGTTTGATTGAAAGTATACCAACAACTGAGAAAGTTTATATTGGGGGAGACCTTAATGGACATGTTGGTAAAGAGGCAGGACCACATGCAAGGGTTCATGGTGGTTTTGATTTTGGGGAGTTGAATGAGGAAGGACAAACTATTATTGATTTTTCTTTAACATACGACTTTAAGATTATCAACACTTGTTTTAGGAAGAGAGAGGAACATTTAATCATATACAAAAGTGGAACTCATAGGTCTCAAATTGATTTTTTTCTTGACAAGAAATACTGATAAAAGACGATGTACTAATTGCAAAGTAATTCCTGGGCATGGGGTGACTACACAACATAGATTGTTAGTTCTTGATATGCAAATGAAATGTATAAAACCAAAATTCCGAACAATTTTTGATCGAAAGATCAAGTGGTGGCAGTTAAAGGGAGAGAAGCGAGATACTTATAGAAGTAAGTTATTAGATGAAAGTGTGTGGGAGTTAGAAGGAGATGCTAGTATCATGTGGGAGAATGTGACAAAAAAGGTTGAAATGGTTGCTAAAGCCATTTTAGGAGAATCAAAAGATTTTGGACCACGAGATAAGGAGACTTGGTGGTGGAATGAGGAGGTCCAAGAAAAGGTGCGTAATAAGAAGAATTATTTCAAGGCGATACACTTGGACAATAGTTCTGACAATTGGGAAAAGTATCGTTTGGCGAAAAGGGAGGCTAAGAAGACAATTAGTGATGCTCGTGCTAAAGCATATGAGGGGTTTTATAAGGAGTTAGGAACAAAGGCAGGTGAACAAAGGATTTACAAGATTGCAAGGAATAAAGAGAATGAGTCGAGAGATTTGAATCAAGTAAGATGCATAAAAAATGAAGTTGGCAAGGTTTTAGTTACTGAAGGAGATATTAAGAACAGATGGGAAGAGTATTTCTATAAGCTATTTAATGATGGATGTGAAGGTTCCCGTTGTGATTTGGAGGACTTGACAGTTAGCGAATGTGAGCTTAATAGGTCATTTTATCGTAGAATTAGAGTATCGGAGGTTAGCGAAGCTCTTAAGAAAATGGAGAATGGTAAAGTCGTTGAACCGGATGGTATACCGATTGAAGTTTGGAAATGTTTAGGAGAAAAATGTGTGTTGTGGTTATGTAAACTATTTAATGAGATTTTACGGTCGAAAAAGATGCCTAATGATTGGAGATTAAGTACATTAGTTCCTATTTACAAAAATAAAGGGGATATTCAGAATTGTGCAAATTATAGAGGGATTAAACTTATGAGTCACACAATGAAATTATGGGAAAAAGTGATTGAGCATAGATTGAGAATGGAGACTAGTATTTCTGAGAGACAATTTGGGTTCATGCCAGGAAGATCCACTACAGAGGCGATTTATTTACTAAGGGGGATGATGGAGAAGTATCGAAGTAGGAGAAGAGACTTACATATGGCTTTCATTGACTTAGAGAAGGCGTATGATCGGGTACCAAGGGATGTACTTTGAAAAGCCTTGCAAAAGAAGAGGGTGAGTGTTGCCTACATTAAGGTAATACAAGATATGTACGATGGGGCATTGACTAGGGTTAGGACACACGGAGGTGAGACAAATGAATTTCCTATAGGAATTGGCCTACATCAAGGATCAACTTTAAGTCCGTATCTATTTAACTTAGTTATCGATGCTATAACCGAGAGTATCACAGAGGAGATACCTAAGTGCATGCTATTTGCGGATGATATAGTACTTTTAGCGGATTCAAGAGAAGAGATTAATACAAAATTGGAAATATGGAGAAATACGTTGGAGTCAAAGGATTTTCATTTAAGTAGGAATAAAACAGAATATATGCATAGCAATTTCACAAATAAACAACTTAGAGACGATTTGAAAGTTAGGCTAGGGGAGGATATAATTTCTCAAGTGACAAAGTTTAAATATTTAGGATCAATTGTAAGACAAGATGGTGAGATTGATGACGATGTTAATCATAGAATTCAAGCTGGTTGGTGTAAGTGGAGGAAAGCCACTGAAGTTCTTTGTGATAGAAAAATACCCAATAAAGTTAAAGGAAAATTCTATCGTACTGCTATAAGGCCAGCAGTGTTATATGGTAGTGAATGTTGGGCTATGAAGGGACAACATGAACGTAAAGTGGGGGTAGCCGAAATGAGGATGTTGATATGGATGTGTGGTCATACAAGATTAGATAAGATTAGGAATGACCATATACGTGAACGAGTCGGAGTGGCTCCTATTAGTGAGAAAATGGTAGAGAATCGTTTGAGATGGTTTGGTCATGTTCAGAAAAGACCATTAGATGCATCAGTAAGAAGAGTAGATCAAATAATTTGGAGTCCGATTAAAAAAGGGAGAGGGAGACCAAGGCGGACACTTGGCAAACTAATAGAGCAAGATCTATTAGTGAATAATATATCGAAAGATTTGGTTACTAATAGAGCGGAATGACGTCGTATGATCCATGTAGTCGACCCCACCTAGTAGGATAAGGCTTTGTTGTTATTAAATATTTATTATAAAAGCTTTTAAACAAGTGCCCTATTTGAACAAGTTGAACAAGTGCCCTATTTGAACAAGTTGAACAAGTTAAACAAGACCCCACCTAGTTGAACAAGTGCCCTATTTGAGTTAATCGGTTCAGTGAACCAGATTGTTATTAAATATTTATTATAAAAGCTTTTAAAAATTAATATTAACTAATTCTACAAATAATGACCAAATATGATGTTTCTTTTATTCCTTTCCTCAACTTCCATTAATTTTTTCTCTACATATGATTTTCTACTTTTCTCTACATCTTTCATTGACTACCTAAAATTTTCACTTATTATAGTTATTTCCCCTCTCATTCATTCAATTTATATTCTTCTTTTTTTTATTTTTCCCCTGCCCATTTTATTATTTCCCGTCTTCTCCCTCTTTTATTACCTTCCTAAAATTTGTCATATGATTTATTATATTATTTTTCCCTCTCCTTTCTATTTCTACGTATTACTTATTCTCATTTAATATTTCTTTATTTTTACCACACCTATCTTTTATTTTTTGCCTTCATTATTTTCTATCCTTTCCCTCTTTTATTACCGTCGGAATTTCTGATTTGATTTACTGATATCCTTTCCCCTATTACTTATTCTCATTTATTCTTTCTTTATTTTAATATACCTACCTTATATTACTTTTCTCTTTATCCTCCTTACTTCCTTTTTAATTGCTCTTCTTTCATTTCTTCCCTTTTTAACTCCGCCTATGTTTTATAGTCGGTCTCAAGCCCGAATAAAGGAGGAGGGTTGTGTTAGGCTCCGCCAGCCAGCATAAAACTCTGTCGAATTTCATGAACATGGATCAACGAATATAGAGCGGAATGACGTCTTATGATCCATGTAGTCGACCCCACCTAGTGGGATAACGCTTTGTTGTTGTTGTTGTTTGTCATGTTTCTATTTCTTTCCTTTCTTCGACCAAAAATAGTATTATTTTTTTAAATGATTTTTATGATTAATCACATTAAGAGAAGAACACAGTTCTCCTAATTTGTAACTTAAATTCTAAATTTATCAACTTTTAGGGATGATCTTATTATGCGGGTATTAAAAGAATGATTAGACTAAAGATTATAAGAAATCATTTTTCAATCATTAACTATATTATATAAAATTTGACAATAAAATCAATTAAAGAAATTTTACATTGTAATACTTTTTAGACGTCTTTATTTTTTTAGTATTATTTTGTCCTCATTTATGAAATAAAAAAAGATTAAAATGAAAGGCAGTGTCAATTCATTCAAGAGAATCATTGTCATTTCAAAATACACTATTGTCACTCAAATTTATCCCAAAATAAAAATGTCCAACACTTACACTCTAAGTGGCAATACTGATGCCCTTCATTCAAATGACAAATAGACAGACATCACTTGAATGAGGCTATCTTCCTATCAGGACGGTTGTTCTTGAGGAGCAATTCAAACTTTTTAACTGTCCAATCCGTCCGCGAAATGACTCAATCGTCAGTCCTCGCAATTTTAGATGCAACCCAGTATCACTTGTGTGTATGATCCGATGATTCAAAATTAAGAATATTTCATGACTGTAGAAGCGATGGGGTTCATGCAGTAAAAGCTCTTCGCTTCCATCATCAAATGGGCTCTGTTCCTGAACTCTAAAGCTTGTTAATATATTTCATACGACTAACAGTTACCACATTAGTGCACTCCAAAACCACCCAGCTTATGTACCGTCAGAAATCAGGGTGGACACATTTTATGAGCGGAATCATATATGAGCTAGGGGACTATAATATATGTATATATCATCGCAAATAATTCATATTGAATAACAATGATTTCAATTTAGACCATTCGTCTTTGAACAGCATCAACAATTAATGTTGCTGCCAAAGACAACATAACTGAAAATCTCATAATTCCAGAATATTAAAAAGAAAAGGATGAAGAACATGCTCTTTTACTTGTCAGCTTGACATCAGAATTGGAGTTTTAAGGATCATCTGAATAGGTGAACGATGACAACGACTTACAAACAACCATTCTTATTGAATAGAAATGAATAATTTTCATCTCACTAATCCTGTTGTAAAGAGTTTCTGACAGGACGGCTCAACCCAATACTCATACATTTCAAGCATTAAAATGTACTTTCCTAATGGCAATGAAACTCGTTCTGAATGCCAATATACTTATTACAACATGGTCGTCCTTGGACTAAACTTCTTTCAATGTCTTTGGACTGAACATGCAGGAAAGAAAAGTTCAGCAATACATTTCTTTTCAGGTTCAAGGAAGGGCAAAACCATTATATTATTCAACCATTAACTCACTACAGTGCACTTGCATGGCCATATTTCCAGAATATGTCCCGGAAAGTTGGCGATATGAGTTCAAGGGGGAAAGTTTCTAATGCATTATAACTTCAGGTGAGAGCTCAAGGGGTTTAGAGACTAACACGAGTCTGCAAACATTGTTGAGATTACGTGGCACATGATGTATTACCACCATCCACTGCCTCCGCAGTGCATGGCTGATGTCATCAACAAGAGGGACGCACCAGTTCTCAGCAGCTGGTTCATCTTTGGTGAGTACTTCCAACTACTTGTCCTGCGTCTGTTTCCAGGAGTAATTTCTGAAATCCCTCGCTCCAAGCAAGCTGCAGACCATCCTTGATTGCCATAAGTGCAGTGAGCGAATCCTGCTATCAACTTCCCGCAGCAAGTGCGAAGAACTACTCCAACACCTGCTATCCCCGAACAGCTTTTTCATGCGATATTAGCATTCAAGAGCGTCCAGCCTAGACCTGGCACGAGATAGATCAGAATGAGTGGGTGATCCATCCCATCTTCGGTGTTAAGAGGTGCTCCAGCATCACATGTGTAAAGTTCCTTACAATTTGAAGGATATGCTTCTCGGCTGGTAAATGAGTTGTTAAAAATTTCCAAATTCTGCACTTCAATAGGAGCCAACATTCAGTACCAAAGATCATAGATCATAGATCAAGAGAGTTGGCATTTTATTTTATTTTATTGAGATTGGTTTGTGCACCATCCTGTTGCGTCTTCTAAATTTTGGGATATCCATGCTTTGTGATGTTGAGAAAAGAATAGCTCTTTACGTATTGCAGCCGGTAGGAATTTCAGCCAACATTCAGCAGCAGTCAGGCAATCTCTCTAAGCGTGGAACATGGTTTCTGATTGATGCTGCATTTAGTGCATTGGCTAGATGAGGCTACGTGCCTTGAGGCCCAGAGAATGTTATAAAGTCAAGTTTATTCTTCACATAAAACTATATATATATATATATATATATATAAAATATTGTGTTATCGCTCTTCGAAGAAGACAACTCCAAGTTGTTTCTTGATTCCAATGATCTCTCACAAATTCATCATGTTTCTATGTCACCATTGTTAATCTATATTTTAGGTTACTATTTTAAACAAGACCTCTGTAGTCTGTACAGTACAACATATCTCCTTGACACTACATTTCAAATACATGGTATCCCCATGTCCACATTTTAAGCCAAGCATTATGATGAGTCGATTAATGTATATTTAATATAAAATTGGCATTTTTTCCAATTTTAGGTCGATGGGACAGCTCACTTTTTTTCAGTCTAATCCATCTAACTAATTCAATGTTCGAAACAAAAGTGCCATAATAAATTCTGACTAAATTAGTGACTACAAGAATTGAATAGCTACTAAGTTATGTCAATCTTCGGGATGACAACCACAACTCCGGTGGTCATACTTTTTCTTCTAAAAAAAAAACTTATATCAATCTTGAGACAACCACGTTAACCACCTACTAAAATATGAATGATTAGATGCCCATCTACTTTATTACAAGCCTTCACCTTATTAAAAAAAATAGCATAGGAAAAAAAAGGAAATGGAGAAAAAGAGGGAGAAAAAAATGATGATGACAATTAAATAAAGGCTTTACATCAATATAAAAATCTTGATATTTTCTATGGAAAATATTGGCAAAGATATGCCATATTCTTCAAACAAATCCAAAGATTGAAGTAGACATAACAGTTGTCCAAACTGCAGGATCCGTAAAAGGAAATGAACCATAGCATTTCTCTCAAAATTGCATAAAGGAGAGTAGAAAGAAAGTTCGCCAGTGTTGGTTATTCATAAGCAAGAAATGAATGAGAATTTTAACAATGCAACACAGCAGGAAGTTTTCCAGGAGAAAATCTTGAATCACAAACAATTGCTCTATCAATGGGCTTCACTATTATACAAGCAGCAGTAAGTAGGCTAAAACGGCATCAAACAAGGAGGCAGGAACTGTGCCTCATCATCAATGTTGAAGATGTTAATTTAACAGATATCATGCTCGCGGTTTAGTTTTACAAATAAAATTGACTGCCAACGAAAAGTATAATCACTAGTTCATAATTCGACGAGCATTCTTGTAGTATAACTGTCATAAATTCTTTCTTTCATCATTTGATGTTCATGGATAACAACAAGAAAAGAAACTGCTCCACGAGCTAATAAGATGATATTTTTCCAACTATGATGTCATGGGAAAAAGAATAATGAACAACAAAATCATAACATTACATGATTCATGAACATATGTTTCCTATTTCACAACAAATGTCATATAAACCTGACCTCAAGTTGCAGTGCTCTGCAGCCACGACTTCTCATCAACTGGATATCCTTGCTTCCATGTTTAGCTGTTCCTTCACTTCTAGCGGCTTTGCAGTCTGATTCCGGATCCTCTTGATGCTCGGGCTGGCAAGGCCCCTGTGAGCGAAGCCGTAGAGCCGTATCACCTGGTTATCGGCAAAGTTGTACGCCCTCTCCATACTGCTGAGGCACCTCTCCATCGGATAATCCCCGTAGCTGCCGCACGGCTTACAACCCACAAAGTGCGTGACAAACGGCCACCGCTCGTCGCCCAGTCCGGGATGGTGCTTCTCCATCATCTCCTCGTAGTGGTCCACAAGGCCCGCCCAGTAGCCGTGGAGGTAGTATGAGTTCTCGATAAATATCTTGTCGCCCCAGCGGTCCTGCTGAGAAAGCAGGAGGAAGATGAGGGCGGACTGGTCATCGGCCTCGAAGGTGGGGCGGCCCTTCAGGTTGGCCGTGAGGATGCGGCCGGCCTCTTCGCGGATAGGACCTTTAGGACCCATGGGCGCCCAGGCGTCGAGCAGGTCGAGCGACCACTGGCAGTTGCGAAGCAGGAAGCTGCCGGTGTTGAGGCCGATCCAGGAATGCTGGTCAAATATGAGGTCCTGATATCCATGGATGATGAGGTTGTGGCGGGTGTAGCGGCCGAGGGGTATTTCGAAGGCCATGTCCGTGAAGAGGGCGTCGCTGTCCATCCACCAGATCCACTCCACCTCAGGGTGGGACAGCATCAGGCGGCGGATGAGCGGTAGCTTCGCCCAATAGCCGGCGAGCTCCCGGTCGAGGTGCGCCATGTTGTAGACTATCTCGATGCCGTGGAGGCGACAGTAGTCGATCTTGTTCTTAATTCCCTTGAGGAGGTAGTGGTCACCGATGGCGTTGTCGCAGGGGTTGGGCGGGGAACCAGTAACCAGCAGGATGCGAGGCTTCCCGCCGGCGACCTGGCTGGGGAACTCGGGGTGCTCGTCGAGCCACCTTATCCGCTGCGCGTCCCAGTCGGAAATTTTGGGTCCGAGGGAGTAGTTGGTAGCGGCGACGAGTTCGTCGAAGGACAGTACCCTGGCCGTCGCATTGCCCGCGTCCCCGGTGGCGTTGGCCGAGGCGTAGGCGAACTGCTGCTGCTGCGACTGGAGCTGTTCATCGGGCTCGTCCGGATCAGAATCGGATCGGATCTCGCGGAGGATGCGCTCAATGTCCTCGACGACCTTCTGATCGGAGGAGTCAGCGGCGCCAGGGCCTCCGCCGAGGTTGCCGACGCCGATGGTGCCTCGGAGAACGAGGATGGTGACGAAACCACAGAGGACGGTGATCTTAAGGTTGTTGAAGGTCTTCTGGATCTGGCGGCCGCGGGGGAGGCGAGATCTTCCGGCGCCCGGCCGGTGGTTGGACGTCGGCAAGCCGGCGGCGGCGCTTCCCCGGGAGGACTTGAAACCGTTTTCCTCCCGTGCCATGGCGATGTGCAGTAGTACAAATCGTTGCTCCTCCTCCTTCCTTCCTTGTTGAATTAAAATGCGTAATAATTTGTTGGCGAGTCCATTTCGTATCTCATGTCATGGAAAGGAAACATGACGCGGTGGCTGCGACGAGGGAAAAAACAATTAAAATAAATGCTGTTATCAAAGAAAGAGTTGAAGTTTAATAAGTTTATGACCTTTATCATATGCCGTCCGTCGGTGATGGACTCGTAGAGGAACTTGGGCTGACGGCGGTCGGTTGACACGGCCTGTTTGGGCTTTCAACATTCTACGTGCATTTAATTCGCGGAACATAGCATTTCTTAAAAAAAATAATATAGTTCTTTTTTTTCTATTAGACTTTTAACTTTTCGAGACACCTCTTTAAACAAAAATAAACTTATTACTTTACTCAATTGCATTCATAAATAAATAGAATGGTTTGATATCATTACTCTTACTTTTATAAATTACATAATATAAATATATATATTAGATTAAAAAGTTAATGTAATAGAAAATTATGAGTGAAAGTGGTATGGGTTTGGATGGATTCTTCAATTCAAAAAATCGTTCGAATTTTTTTAATTAAAACATTATCCTGAACAATTTAACTCTAGGGGTCAATTTTTTTCCAATGATTCTTTTGACACCATATTTTAGTACAATTATATTCCAAAAAATATAATAAAATTATTTAATTGTATAAATAAATATAAAATATACTACTAAAAATTTTAAATTTATCAAATCATAGTTCTATAATGTGATAAAAATGTCTTAAATTATATATAAAAATTATATTTATAATAAATAAATTGTTTATTTATGAATTAATTATATAAATAAAATTTTATCAACAAAAAAAGAACTACACTGTTTTTTCGAGTGGAGTCTTGATTTTATCGAATCGGTTTTAATTTATTAGAAAATATAATAAATTATATTTGGATGTCTAGTTTTTAATTTCTTCGGTTAATTTTTTTTTCAAATTTGTTAGGTTTTGTTAATTGGTCGGATATTTTTTTACACCCCTGCATATTATAGGAAAAAAAACTTATAAGATTATATGAGAGAAAGTGTGATGTTAAGGAGAGAAAAAGAGAAGACATGTGAAACAATTGAAAATATTTGAGGAGCGAGAAATTTTGAATATTGAAGAAAAATTTATAGGAAAAAGAACTAATATATTGTAAGAGGAAGAAAATGAGCGAGAGCATATTAAAGAAGGCAAAATATTATAGGAGAGAAAAAATAAAAATAAATTAAATTATAAAAATAAAATAAAATGAAAATGAAAATTCACGGAATAAAAATAAATTTTATTTCATTTATTGGCATGAATGTGTGACAAAATCATTACTTAATTAGCATAAATCATGTAGAATTTTAGTTACATGGTATTTTTTTAAGATGATAAATGATAAAAAAAGTGTGCTCCAAAAAAATTCTAAGTGGATATTTTAATATTAATACAAATATTATCCTAATAACTAATTATAAAAATTTAACAAATCTCAAACCCCTACTATTTTCTTCTAATCTTATTTCCTAAATCTTTTTCTTCTCTCATTTCCGTTGTTTTAAACAAAATATTGGGATTTGCATTTCCTATGTTGATATTTGTGAGAGTTGTATATAATTAGAGTGCACTAAATTTTTCCACATGTAATTAATGTAACGTTTTGTGAAAAATTCATGAACAATGTTATTATTTTCTAAAAATGTTACTTTTAAATTTCTTAAACAATTTTGATAAATGGTTCTCTTCAAATAAATTGGCGTTCTAAACTTCTAATGTCTAAAAATAATCTAAAATCAAAAGACTCATAGATGTGATTGGTGCGTGAACATGACTGTTGTGTCACAATTATGATGTTATTTTGAGAATTTATAATCATGAAAGCACACTTCATAAGCGTGATTTAGATCTCGTGAATGTGTAATAGTTTTTTACGGTCACGAAGGAAACATCGCATATTTTATTAATTTTTTCCATTGATTGTATTAAAAAATCTATTGTTTTAAGTACGAGGCTTCGTCCAAATTTAAATTTAGTTTAATTTGTAAGTTATGACTTACTATGACTAATAAAATTTATATGTATGATAATTATAATGTGTGATAAACGTACAAATAAGTAACTATTATAAAGGATATATTAAATAACAATATATATAGTAACTACAAATTATAATAACATAATATTATTAGAGACAAAATGGTTTAAAAATAATAAAAAAATAAAGATATCATACAAAGTTAATTTATAACAAATTAAAAAAATTGAAAACTATTTTATGAAATTGTTAATTATAATATTAATTTTAAAAAATACATGAGGAATTAAATGAAACTAATTGCATCAATATACGGAAGTTGTAACGTCAAACATATTGTTTGGAAAAAATAATATATTAAACTTAATAATATAGGTGGTTATCAAGATGTAGATATATGAAATATGTAATTAATCATAATGATGCAGAATGGTAAAGCGTAAAATAAATACAATATGTTAACATTAATAACATAGTTATTATTAATGTCATCGTTACTATCTTTTAATATAGTATAGATTTGTTAGATTTTTTCCTTTAATCCTATGCTCATATAAGGAGCACATTATGTCTTCGACAATGAATAATTAAAATGATATATTGACTATATACTATTATTGTTTATCTTTACAATATATATTAGTAAAAAGTGTGTCCCCACAAATTTTCATAAAATTTTAAGATAATGCGAACATAAAACGAGAATATTTGTTAAACCATTTACAAAGTTTCTATCATGATAGAATATTTGTTTCTATCATGTATTCTTAAAAAGCTTTTCAAATAAATATTAATATAAATAATAATTAATGTATATATGCACGTACTCCACCTAATGTGTATAGTAGTTAGAATGGCATGAAGTAAAAACTAACAATATACCTTTCCATTTTTAAGGTTATATAGTAACTATAATTAATTAGAATATTAATTTATATAATTTAATTGAAATAGCGGATAACTAATTCATAACTGTTAGACATAATAATATTTTAGTTATCAATGAATTATATATACGACTTTCAAGATTGAAAATGAGATATTTGTGGTATCTGCACACTATTTTTTTATAGAATTTTTTGGATTATTTTATTACATATGAGCTTTGCATGGATATCTATTCCATGAGTGTAGAAACTGCAAGATGTCTGCACATATATAATGCATCCCAAGTGCAATTCATGTGCAAGATGTCTGCACATTTGGCTATTGAATTGTGGAGATTAATTTTATTAGTTAGCTGTCGTGATAAATTTCAACACGTGAAAGTCGAAAGAACATTATCTCTTTTAAAATCGTCAGACATATGAAAATATAAGGTATGCCTTATTTTCGCTATTATTATTATTTATTATGCATAGAATTATAATTTTTTTATTAGGAGATACGATTTCTCATCTATGTTTTTATGTTTAATTTACTCATATCTCGAATACAGTCAAATGATTGCCTTATATATAAGTACTTTAATATTAAAAAATGTGTGTACAGTTTTTGTATTTTATAACTAATTGATAATTGATTGTGATCACATGTGCATTTATCACAACTTTAAATATAATTCTAAAATTTCATCTGCGATTTGAATACATTTATATTATTATCTTTTATTTTATTTTATTTTCAATTTGTACTTACTATATTCACCAGTGTTTAGAAAAAATATTCCTCGCTGACATTTGTTTATCATTTGATCTTGGTTTTGATCAAAATTTTATAGAATTTATAAATTAACGATATCGTACTTTGTAAGTAAGAAAAATTGTGATCAAAATTTTAGATATTATATACAAGTGAGTATGAATTTTTTATTCAACCAATATTCGGGTGATCACGTTATATTTGTTATCCAATTGAGACCAATGATATTTCACATTTCTAATTAATTTGTATCAATATTTTTATTTTATTAATTAAATTGGTACAATCATAAGATTATGTGTTTGTCATATTACAATTTACAATTAGTAATAATGCGCCACTAATATGAAACAATGGACAAGTTGGCTTTAATTGATTGTTACTGAGCATTAGTCTATTAAGATTCTTTTATGTCTATTTTTCTATATTAAGATTTTTACAATTTAAAATAATAATGATAATTCTGTTTGTATATAAAAAATACTGCATATATAAGGTACATTATTTTTCAAAATAAATTATTTGATAAATAGAAACTAAAAGTAGTAATTTCATTTTCTAATAATAAATAAGATAAACTATATAGGTGACTAGAATATCTCATTATAACAAGTCCATATATATATACATATTTTAAATTTTACAATACAAAGGCAACGATGACATTTGATAAATGCATAGGGTTGACAACCATCCTTAAAGTTATCATGATAAATTAGAATATTAATAATCTCTATATGTGCACATTGTTCACATGTTTGTACAGTTATTTATGAAAAATTATTGAATAATTATTTATGAAGCCAGTTACAAACTATATCTAATTATGTACACATAAAAAATAAAATATATCATTAACTATGTTAAATTATCCAATTAATTATACTCATTACAAAAAATACGGTGAATAAGTGGCAAATTTAGACTAATCATTATATAATATCATATGCTTTTTTAACTTTCGTATCATATAATAATTAATTATATCAATTATAAATTTTTGGGATAATGTTCTGCTAAATAATTATTTCAATAATAATATTTAAATGTTTATAGTACAATCAAAATTTCTTAAACTTCTTCAATGAAGTAATTAACTAATATAATAGAAGTTTTTTCTTTCACACTTATTTACAAATAAAGTAACAAAGTGATGATATATCCATGTACGCGTATTAACTTGCTGCAAATTTATCTTTTTAATTCGATATAAGGATTAGTTTTTTCACAAATAATAACTAATTTCATGCCACTAAGAATAAAATTTGAATCATAAAACATAATAATATATATAAGTGTAAATGTTGATATGAAGACACACATATTTAAAATGCATCATTCTTTAATAAAATAATTAGTATAAGTGTAAATGTAAAAATAACATAAAAATATATCAATTAACTCCGCAATAAATTTTAACGCAATAAATTAAATATTAGTAGACAACTTGACTAATTATGTAATTTGTTTAACACTCACAAAAAAATTTATTTTAAAATATAAATTGTAGGATTAATTTTTTATTTTCATACATTCATTTTATCTTTATATTCTCCGCATGCTTTGATAGGAGAAAGATGACATTTGGTGCAAGCAGAAGCATCCATATGTCACAATTATTCCATAATTAAAAAGCACAATAATATAAGTAGTATGCTTTGATAATATTTGTTTATTCTTATATATGAATCCGTGTACTCTAATTGAAACATTTTAGTAATATAAAACTATAATCATAAATATTTTTTAATAATTTATTATTTTAAATTAATTTCAAATATAAATTTTAGATAATAATTATAAATAATATTTTGACACAAAATTAATGTTTAATTACAATGAGCAGAAAAAAATATTCCACTATAAATCTTAAATTTTGCATAATTAATTATAATAATTACAATAAAAAAATTTAAAAAGTCCATGGCAATTAGTATAAATAAAAGTAGACTCTGGTCATGAGACTCTTTTTATTGCATGAATATAATCTGCAGATTGATAATAACAACATATGTATCAATATTTAATGCATTCTTATTATAGAGAAGTTAATTATTTTATTTAATTATTTACTTTAAATCTAAAACTTTAGCAGAATGATGCTAAACTCATGATATTGATTGGTTTGAATGGATATGTCATGAAAACTATAAGAAAGAAAATAAAAAAACAATTATAATTAAGCTCCATGACAAATATAGCAATAAGTACATAACAGTCAATATTATTAAGATATAACTTTTTTATTTTCATATGCTAATGATTACATAAAACACATTTGTTGCATAACAAATAAATTTATCATATTAAAAAATAATTTAAATTACTATTTTATGAAAATATTATCTGGATATTTATGCTATTTTAGTCATTGATGATGATCAAATAATAAATGAGGTTATAAAGTCTACAATGAAACATTATTTTATATGTTTCACAATACATTATTTTTATGTTTAATTAAAAGTACATATCTTTAGCAAAATAATTTATTTTAAAAATTATGGCATATAATTGTTTTTTTATACTAGTATAATTGAAAGTAAGAAACGAAGTAAATTAAAGAACATAACAGATGTCATGATAAATGAGAGGTTTTAGAAATTATTCAAATAATAATTATTTTAGAAAGCTAAATTCTTCCTACGTCACTACTCCCGAGAGATAAAAAAGAGAGAGAAAGGCCCAAAAGCTGATGGGCTTCGGTCTGAGATATCGTGCCAGTCCACGTAGGTAAAACCACACGACTCACAAGAGAATCGAGATAGAGGGTAAAGCGGTCAATCTCAGGCGCATTGCAAAGCGCGGGAAAATGCTGCGGGGTCTTTTAGGCATTCCCTTCCATTCCATTCGATTCCCCGTTTCCTTCTGCCTTCATCTTTTTCTTTCTTTCTCCCTCCCTCCCTCCCGTCGGTCTGCCATGGGCGGCGGCGGCGGTTTCGACGGCAAGCGGCGGAGGGACGGCTTCGATCGTAATGCGTCGAAGCAGAAGGTGCGTCTCAACGCCGAGGAGGTGCTCGAGAGCAAGTTAGGATTCGATGTCTTCACCGAGGGCGACAAGAGGCTCGGATGGCTGCTCACCTTCGCGCCCGTAAAGTCTTCGGACCTCCAAACATTGCTTTTTTTATTTTCTCAATAGTCGGAAAATTCCTGAATGGGCGAAGACAGCGACTTTTAATTTCTCTGATTCCCACACTTTTTTTTGTTCTTTTAGTTGTTGAATCCGCGAATTGATACAAAGTTCCCTTTTTTATTGTCTCACGCTTGCAGTCCTCATGGGAAGATCAAGATTCGCACAAGATCTTCAGCTGCATGGATCTTTACTTCGTCTGTCAAGTAATTTTTTTTTTGCCCAACAGCATGTGCATGCTATTTCCAGTCACTCTGGTTTATTGTGTTCAATTCCATAATTGCTTGTCTTTGGTCGAACCACAGGATGGATCTACATTCAAAGTCAAACAAAAGTTTCGGCCTTATTTTTATGCAGCCACAAAGGTAAAGAATTTGTCTTTGCAGAGAATTTTGCAAGTTTCCATTACTTTGTGCATTTCTGATAATGATGCACTATTGGAGTTTGTTCTAAAAGTTACATGTATTCAAGTTTGAACGTTGGTTGCTTTGCCTTTTTGTTAATGTCTGCAGGAGAATATGGAGCTGGAAGTTGAGGCATATCTCAGGAGACGATATGAACTTCAAATATCTGACATTGATATAATAAAAAAGGAGGATCTTGATCTGGTAAACTGACATTACTCTTCTTACTGAGAATCCGAGTTTTTCACTTTTTCCTTGTGAACTTTATGATGTAAATCCTAGAAAGTTGTCCGAAGAAATGTGATCAATTTTCTCTCTACATGTTTACCGAACACTTCAGTACTTATTTTGAAAGAAAATTTCAACTGTTAATTTGAAGGGTACAAGAGTCCTGACAATATAACTTGGAGATTCAGATTGGGATCATCATGCCAAAAAGCATCTACGTGATGAGTTACCTAAAATAGCCAAAAATCTGCAGTTCGCTTCATGGAAAATATGTTTGCATACACATGATTAAAAAATGTAATATACTCCAGCAATGCAATAATATGTTCTCAAGTCCCTGTGGGAATACCATCTATTTGCTTCGATTTGCATTCAACACTGCTCTATTGACTAGTCATTACTTCTTAGATAACTTTACGTGAATGTTATTCATGAAAATCATTGTATTGCATGATAACAATAAATTTGTCTACACTCTGATGTAGCACTGTTTCATGTTGCAATGCTAGATATCAAGTAATCATCTAAATTTTTTGTTACATGATTAACGATAGGCTACTTATTCGATCATGCTAGGATGAGAGATTGAATAAATGGTAATTTTGATCGATGACATAGACACGAGGCCTCTATTGTTCGACTTTACAGTTTTCATAATTGTTCTTCGGACCTCTGTTGATCCTATATATGGATTCGTGAGGCAAATTACATATTATGAGCCTGGAAAAAAAATTCTCAACATGTCACTTGCAGTAGCATTTAGTATGTCATTCTTCGTCATTTCTTGTGAATACTTAATTGCTCATTCATGATAGATGGGAAGATTATGGTTCATTACGTGTCTCCTTGAATGGGGCCAACAGAACAAAAGATCTATTGTCATATTCAATGCACAGAGGAGTCAACTAGTGTTTATGTGTATGCAATATGCATTTACATATGAAGACTGAAATTATAAAGTGTCCTTTATTTATGCATAATTGATATATTGCGAATTCACCCCTTTACATTAAATGTGCTCTCACCAACTCCATTACTTCTTCTAAAAAAAAAACAAATCAACTTCATTACTCGTGCACATATTTCCTTGTTATTCAAATACCTTTTTTTATTTTTTTCCTTAACTTCTTTTATGTGGAGTTCTAACAACTGCATCTTGGGATGATAGAAAAATCATCTCTCTGGATTGCAGAGATCTTATCTAAAACTTAGCTTTGAAACTGTCCAACAACTGATGCATGTGAAGAATGACCTGATGCATGTTGTTGAAAGAAATCAGGCAAAGTTAGATGCGGCAGCAGCATTTGAATCCATGTATAGTGGAAAAAGGTAATGCACTGTTTGGCTTATGATTCATATAGCCAATTAGGCTGCTTTAATTCCATTTTCAATTTGTTAAGTTTTCATTTTCTTTTAGTTCTGTACTTTTACTAGTTTAAGGTCTTAAAAAAAGGTCTTACTCTTTTGATTATTTGCAGTAAGGATAGGCCTCAAGATCTTTTGGATTTTGTCATTGATCTTCGCGAGTATGATGTTCCATACCATGTACGTTTTGCAATCGACAATGGTAAGGTTTACTCACCTACCTTGTTTCATGCTATTGTGTTGAATATTTCAATCCTTCGCCAATTATTGTCATCCTGCTGAGTTGAGGTGTTCATGTGATGCAGATGTTAGATGTGGTCAATGGTATGATGTTTCTGTGTCTAGTGGTGGTATTATTCTTGAGAAAAGGGCTGATCTTCTTCAGCGAGCTGAAGTTCATGTTTGTGCATTTGATATTGAAACAACAAAACTTCCTCTGAAGTTTCCAGATGCTGAATATGATCTTGTAATGATGATATCATATATGCTTGATGGTGAGGGGTTCTTAATAATAAATCGTGAGGTAAAGCTTGCTCTCTTTGTTACCAAGAAAATATGCCTAAGATGATGAACTGTTAGGACAAGAAGGGGCACCATGAATTAGTAATTAATAATTTTCTTGGATGTTTTCCATTCATTTTTATGGAAACTTATCTTCAGTTTTTACTTGTCTGGTGCATCTTCTGAGAGCTCGACTCTCATTGTTTATATTAGCAGGAAGTTGCTTTCTAGGTTTTCTTAGTTTCTGTTTTTCTTTAAATAGTTGTATTGTTAGAGTTGTATAACTAACGTTATTTCTTTGTGCTTTTTCTTACCATTTCTATTCTCTAATCACACTTGATGTTAACTTTTTTTGTATAGTTTCATATAAAAGTTATAGTTCTCTGCGCACTAAATATTCTGCCAAATTGCTTCTATTTCAAATGCAATCTAAAAAAAACTTTCGTGTTTACACACTTTTAACTTCCTGTTGAATATTCTCCAAAGCACTTGAATTAAATATTTCTGTATAAGCAAATTAATAAAGGCATTTGTGCTTTTCTAGTCTCTCAGAAAATCCAAATAACTAAGCTTTTTTTCTTTATGATTAATACAACCACTTTTTCATTATAATATCCTTTTTACTTCTTAATAGTGTGTCGGTGAAGATATTGAAGACTTGGAATATACTCCTAAACCAGAATTCGAAGGGTACTTTAAAGTTAGGAATGTGAAAAATGAGGTATTATTTTTCTTTGACCCCTGATTGATCTTACTAAAAGCTTTTATATGAGTTGTTGAGCAATAAGTTTTCTGAATCCTGTCGTGCCAGGAAGAACTTCTTAAAGCATGGTTTGCACACATGAAAGATGTTAAACCTGGTATCTTTGTGACTTATAATGGTGATTTCTTCGACTGGCCATTTTTAGAGAAAAGAGCTGCACACCATGGAATTAAAATGAATGAGGTATGCTACTGGATTTTGTAATGTTGCATTATGTCAGTCTGCAGAATGATGTTTAATTCTTCTTCCACATCATCCTGCACATCCTGTACCAAAAAAGTTAGCGGATTCTCAAAAGTCCTATTGATTTGAAAAAAAAAACGTACAACAACAATGTGAGCAAATAATAGTAAGCTGATAACTCATAACCTATGTATTTCTAATTAATCAATTTGGAGAGATAATACATAGTATAAATTATTTAGTTGCAAACAAAATAGATAACTTCGTAATCATACAGAAGTCACATATCACATTTACAATCATTTAATTCTTCAAAAAAACATTTACAATCATTTAACAAATATCAAACGAATGAATGCAAAATGCAATAGTTTCATATGAATGCACAGATCACCGGTTGGTCAGTTTGTATAGTCGATAGATGACTTCCAGAGATAGCTCCCATCGTGATTTCTCACGATGTAACACTTAGCTTCGCATGTCACTTAGCTTTATCTTATCTCATTTCAGTTTTGGGGAACAAATGAAAAAGCGATAGATGTCTTCTAGAGGTGGATCATACGGATTTTAGAGGTGACTCCCACCATGATTTTTCACAGTGTAGCACTTAGTTCTGCACTTAGCTCCATCGTATCTCATTTTATTTTTGGGGAACAAAATGATGGATTGGACTTTAGAGGTGGCTCCATAATGATCGGCGATATAACACTAGCTCCAACTATCATATATGCAGATGCATGATACAAAAAGATGCATATGCATGATTCATCTTATGACAATTGTATCTTAAATATCAAAAGATGAATTCTATTTCAAATGGAACATGATTGCATTTTTCGAAATCATTTTCATAACATATCACATATGCATTTCAAACGTATGTGCCAGGAAGTTTCCGAAGAATTAGGCTACTCCCAATAAATGCCCTGCCGCTAGGTTCGTTTGTCATTGGGGATTCATTACTCGTTCTGTGGTTATCAGTAACCAAAGGCTTTTGTATGTATCTTTGGACCTTCCTGATTTTGGGTTTGACTTCCATTGCTCTTCTGTAACAACAACTTTGGGAATTTCAAACAATCTGATCCTTTGAATGGAGTGCTTACTGATAGGGAAAAAGATGTTTGCAAAAGCTACTGCAAAGACTTCATGATGAGGAATCAGTAGGCGGATACGTGAAGGTGCCCATTCTGAGAGTAGGGAATCCATGGCACTGCTTTTGGCAGCTGTTCACTGTTGGATCAACAGTTGCATTTGTTGCTCTATGTTTCCCCAAGATGCCCCTCAAATCCTAATTTTGGCCCAAAACATTGAATTGATGTCATTGACTAATTTTAACAAGTTGGTTCGCGAGTCTATTAGAATTGCGTTTCTACTGCAGTTTGAATTATTTTAGGGGGTAGCCTTTTCAACTCAGTTTATGGCTTCATTCACCATATCTGACAATTACTTGTTTCCTACTTAGTGATATAACTGCTGATTTTGCTGGAGATGTAAGAATTTGTGAAGTGTCAATATAATTGCAAATCCTGGTGGCCATCCTTTTTCTCCTAAAAAATGTTAATTTTTGGTACTAGTATCATGCATCTTTTATTTTAATTCGTTTGTCAAGTTCTAAACTCTCCCAGTCTTCCTTGGGTTTTTATTCATATCATCATCTCTTTGCAATATTACCAAATTTTTAATGATGGTAATGTTACCAATTAAATAATTGTGTACTCAACAAAAAAATTGCAAATGTACATTACAAAATGACTAAACTTTTAATTGGTTGTATTCTCGAATCATCTATTTTGGGTTCCTATATATGCTTATGGTTGATATTGCATGATATATGGGTAGCTTTATTTTAGTGAAACCTGACAATTACTTTGTGCTTCCAGGAAATAGGATTCCAATGTGATGCTAACCAAGGGGAGTGTCGTGCCAAGTTTTCTTGTCATTTAGATTGTTTTGCATGGGTCAAACGTGATAGTTATCTTCCTCAAGGAAGCCAGGGTCTTAAGGTGAAACTTTATATGAACCCTTTTAATTATTTTCGGCAAATGAGGTTTTCTGCAGTTTCTCACACATTTTTTATTTATCAATTTTTTTACAACATAAAGATATGCTTCAGAGCAGATTGTGCACACCCAGTTAGCCACCAGTTGCTTATGGCAATTCTTTGGGCCATATGGCTACAACATGACACTACCATTTCCTGGGAAGAATATTGTGCACCATGTTTCCCTTCTTGTTTATGACTGGGGAGAGTGATTCTCTGTTTTTCCTTTCTCCTTTTCTATCCATTTACACTTGTATTTCATATGGTTTTAAGTACAAACTGTATGTTACAAGAAAAAGTTGTAAAGTATGACAAGGAGAAATGATATGATTTGTTGCCCCCATTCATAGAAGATATAAATAATTGCCATTGTGATATAACATAATTGTTGTTTTAAACAAATAATTGGCAATAAGTCCATATGGAGTGGACCAAAGCTTTGTTCTTGCAAACCTTTTTTCCTGGTGCAAATCCGTTCAAAACTTATTGGCAGTTGCATTATATAATTTATTTATGTTCACCAGAAAATCAAATAAGTTTTTTTTTGAGAGTGAAATAACCTTTTCTACTTTCTTGTGAAACTGATAAATAACTGGAAAAAAAACAATATTAGAAAGGTTGGTTACTTGGGTATATAAACCCAAGTGACATAAGCTGTTTTCGGTTTCCATAAACTTATTGGCCGTTGCATCCTGTTTGTTTCTTCTCAGGCTGTTACCAAGGCAAAGTTAGGATATGATCCCTTAGAAGTGAACCCTGAACACATGGTTCGCTTTGCTATGGAACAACCCCAGGTACATAGCTACTGATCATTATTGAGTTATTGTTTAGTATGGTTAAGATCTTACTTTAAATCTTACAAATGATATTGTTATAATCAAGTGAATGTCAAAGAAACATATTTATATAAACGTACGTAGTAGGGCATACTCTGGCAGCAGAATGAGGATATATAACTTCCCAAGCCTGCTTTGCATGGCATTTCAGTATCCACTGTTCCTTTTTCTATGATAAACTCGTGACTGTTATTTCTTCTGAAATTTGTTGTGATTGCAGACAATGGCTTCATATTCTGTATCAGATGCTGTTGCTACCTATTATCTATACATGACATATGTTCATCCATTTATTTTCTCACTTGCAACTATAATACCCATGCCGCCTGATGAGGTCTTGCGTAAAGGAAGCGGAACACTTTGCGAAATGCTTCTCATGGTGCAGGTGAGATTTGCCGAAGGCCTCTTATTTGACTCACCAAGGATTACTGTTTTGTTCTAACACAGTACCATATTTTACCTGTATGACACATCATAGAGTTTCAGCACAGATAGTATCAATCCTGTACTGGTCCATTTCAATCAACCAATGAGGCTTAGAAACAATCTGTTTTATTCTGGCACATCAACTTCTTCTCTTTCCTATAAATGAACTTTTGACTGATATGGATGTCACGACCATGATATTATGTAATGAGTTGGATTTGTGATGCATGTGTTCAATGCATAGAACTATGTCAGAGTGTTCTTAAGGAACTGATCTTTTGTGGGCAGTATCTTGCATGCACAGTGATCAAAAGTTGAAGTTTATTATAGAATCCCAATTCTAATTTCTGTCTTGTAGTACATGATTCATGAATCTGTAATAAAAAGAAATGATGGAATTATTATTTATCTGTTATGAACTCAGCATCTGTAAGGAGAATGCGTTATACAACTTTCTGCATCTTATGCTATTGTAGATTCCCATCATGCAGCATATTGGTGCATGTGATATGAGATCAGATATATAGCGCCATGTCTTCAGCTTAGTTCTGCCCATGAACTATAATCAAACACTTTTATCAATGCGACCTCTGTTTACATATTTTATTGGCATTCGCCATACGACATCTATGTCATTGCTTATGTGAACTTTCAGGCATACAAGGCAAATGTTATTTGTCCTAACAAGCACCAAGCTGATATGGAGAAGTTCCATAATAATCGTCTTCTAGAAAGTGAAACATATATAGGTGGACATGTTGAATGCCTCGAAAGTGGTGTATTTAGGTCAGATCTGCCTACTAAATTTCGGCTTGAACCATGTGGATATGAGGTATGTAATGTCTCACGACAAATTACATGGCTTTCATGGAAGCCTATGTCTTGTTAATGAACATTCTTTTTAAGTTGTTTTGTTAGTTGTAAACATACAAAGATAATAAGATCTTTTATTTTTTTCATTTGTGTATTCATTTTGCATATCAAACTTTCTCTGTGCCTGTTGTCTCTTTCACTGTGGTTAAAGTATGATGCACTTCATTAACTTTTTATATGTGATGATGACATTTTATGAGCCAAGCTCAATTTTTCATGTCTATATGTGATTCTTACTAATCATTATACTGATTTCTGAATATTTTCATGACAGGAATTAATCTTAAATCTTGATCGTGATCTGCAATATGCCATAAATGTGGAAGGAAAGCTGGATATTCAATCCATTTCAAACTATGAAGAAATTAAGAATGCCATAAAGGAAAAGGTGATTGTTTGTCTTGCATTAATTTCTTATGTTTACCGCTCCATGTTAGTTAAACTTCTATGATCTATTTAACAACAACAACAACAAAGCCTTATCCCATTAGGTGGGGTCGGCTACATGGATCATACGACACTATTCCGCTCTATTAGTAACCAAACATTTTGGTATATTATTCACCAATAGATCTTGCTCTATTAGTTCGCCAAGTGTCCGCCTTGGCCTCCCTCTCCTTCTTTTAATCGGACTCCAGATTATTTGATCTACTCTTCTTACTGGCGCATCTAATGGTCTTCTCTGAACATGACCAAACCATCTCAAACGATTCTCTACCATTTTCTCACTAATAGGAGCCACTCCGACTCGTTCACGTATATGGTCATTCCTAATCTTATCTAATCTTGTATGACCACACATCCATCTCAACATCCTCATTTCGGCTACCCCCACTTTATGTTCATGTTGTCCCATCATAGCCCAACATTCACTACGATATAACACTGCCGGTCTTATAGCAGTACTTTTCTATGATCTATTTAACAAATAACAACTTTTCTGTTTCATGTTTTTTTTTATAAAAAAAATATAAAATCCATATATGAAAACGTAAAGCAAGGATGTTTAACTATGTCAAATGCATGCAGGATTTTCCCATGTTGATGTTAGATGAAATTATTCCATATTACTTCCTAAAATGGCATAATCTAGTTTGTGTTGGCTGGTCTGTATATTTTTGTGGAGGCGTTGTATTTTATTATAGACCGCCTTCTGGAACATCACACATATTTGTTTATATGAATAAATATGGATGATTGTCTGGCTTGACTGTCATTCTTTTCCCTCTCAAAATAATGACATCGTCTGATATATGCCACTCGTGTGATGATCTGGTCAACAATTTTATGGTCCTTTTGACACCTCTTCTCTTCTAATGTGCAGCTTATATTCTTGCGGGATCATCCATCATGTGAGGAATGCCCACTTATTTATCATCTAGATGTTGCTGCTATGTATCCAAACATCATACTGACTAACAGACTTCAAGTAAAGTCATGCTCCTGGAAACATTTTATTTGTTTTGTTATAGTTCTCTCTATGTGGTCATGCAGTTATATTGATTAGGTAAATAACCTGTTTCCTGTTATATATATGTGTGTGTGTATATATATCTCAAAGTAGGCTTAAATTAACTATCTTTTAGGTTTAACTAGAAACTGGTGAAGTCATCTGATTTATTGTTGAGAAAACTTTGTAACCTCTAGTTTAATTAATAAACTTGCAGCCTCTACCTCCGTTTCCTCCCTGTCACCATGTTTCCAGCCTCCTTAAGGGCCGAGTACAGGCTCATCTAGCCTTCCAGAGTGTCGCTTAAGGTTAAGATTTTTGCTTGGCTTATGTGCCATGGATCCTTACCAGAGTTTACAGAGTGATGAGCGCCTATGATACATCCTGTGCATTATGTGGTACTGGGAGGAGGATGTGGCACATTTATTTTTCAGTTTTTCGGTGGCCCAGGAGGTGTGGGCATGGTTGAGCATCATGGGCATTACTCCCTCAACATCAGAGGCTTTTTGGCGGGTAGTTAGGGCTCATGGTGGTTGGACCCAGTCCTGAAGAGCTCCATTGGCATTTTTCTTGGCCGTTCTTGGGCTATATGGCTTTAGCGCAATAGAGTCGGTTTTTATTGGAAGAGATGACACATAGAGAACATTGTACATCATATCTCTTTTCTTATCAGTGAGTGGGGGTTTGGTTAGGGGTGATACATTTCTTGTTTTGTTTTCTTGCTCTTTTCCCATGAGCATACACTTGCACATGTGACCTTTTATTAATATATATACTGACTAGAACCACAAATCTTGGTGATCATCCCGTTTCTCCTCAAAAAGAAATATTATCAATGCAACACTCTTCTCTTTCAAAAAAAAGTATGGTTGCACTGCAATCATAGTACCCATATAACCACAAAAGCCGTGAGTCAAGGTCGATGCCTGTCTTTACCCTGCACACCAACAAAAGTTGTAAGGAAGACCAAAAGTTTTCTGGCATCTAAGTGCCAATGTTCGTGTAACTCATCCATTGCCAAATCTCTAGGCTATGGGAGACCGAAAGAAGAGGTGAGTAATGTCCTCTTCTATAGATCCACGGAGTGTGCAAGATGTGTCTGAGCTCCCTAATGGGATAAGCCACATTCGATGCTATCAGCGCTGACGCGCAGAAGGTGCCGCTGGTCTGCTGCTACGCTCCCTGACGCATTGTCCAGTCGGAATCTCCACGTCGGAGGACCCCTTGCTGGGCTCACTGCAGGTCACCAGGTGACCGACCAACCATCTGACGACGTCTGTCTTCTTGCTGGAAGAACACCTGATGAAGTCGGGCCAGGTGGTGGAGGTGGTGGGCTTCTGCCACACGTGCAATCCTGCCCGCGGCCGGACATGTCCAGAAGGCTAATGCCAAGTTTTAATGGGCATTTACAAATTGAAGATTTTCTTGATTGGATCTCCGAAGTTGAACCGTTCTTTGAGTACATGGAAGTACCTGAATATAAACAAGCCAAATTAGTGGCTTATCAATTGAAGGGCATAGTTTCAAGATGAGGATGAAGCTGTCAAGTTTTAATGGGCATTTATGAATCAAAGATTTTCTTGATTGGATCTCCAAAGTTGAACGGTTCTTTGAGTAGATGGAAGTACTTGAATATAAACAAGCCAAATTAGTGGCTTATTGGTTGAAAGGAGGAGCTTCTGCATGGTGGGAGCAAATCCAATCCATGAGAAGGCATCAGAATAAACTACCTATGAGATCATGGCAGAAGATGAAGATATTGTGGGATCAATTTCTACCTGCTAGCTATCAACAAATCCTGTACCAACAATTGCAGAATTGTAAGCAAGATCAAGATAAGTTCTAGATTACACAAAAGAGTTTACTGGGTTGACGTCTAGAAATCACATGGTAGAGACGGAACCCCAACGAGTAGCAAGATTTTTGAATGGATTACGCCCTAACATACAGGATTGTTTGGAGATGCAGGCCCCTAGTGCCCTGTTAGCAGCAATGACATTGGCGCGAACGACAGTGCGCCAACTGGAAAGATCACATAAAACACAATTTTCCTCCTGAACAAAACAAGTCTGTTTCTCCTCATAACAACTCGCGATCTTTCACTACAAAAGAAAACAACAACGCAACAAGACAACCCCTAGCATACCAACCCAGGCTAGAATAATCAATACTACTAATAATAGATGGACTAATAACCCGTACGGAATACCTTCCCCGACTACATGTTATCGTTGTTGTCAACAAGGGCATCGTTCTAATGAATGCCCACAAAGGACTGCTTTACATTCGACATTGGTTATGCTACTGAGGAAGAGGGAGTTGAGTGTGTAGATGAGGAGGCTGCTTGCGCTGATGAGTAAGGTCAACACCTTTCTAGTGTTGTACAATGGTTGTTGGTGTCACCTAAAGAAAGAGTTCATATATTTCATTGACTTTCATATTTGACTTCTTGATCAAAACTGTAGATTCACATGGTAGAGCACGATAACTTCGTTGGCTAGATCAAGGATTGATAGACTCCTAGGGTCTTGCAGCTAGCAGAGGTGCACCATTTGGCGGATGTCTAGAGGCTCGACTGACTGTTTTCAAATCACAACCCCCTCGTGTGGTGGTCCAATGATGGTCAGCCCTAATGCTCTCTTCCGCTTCGAGTGTTCTTGGCTGTTGGAGGACAACTTTTGTTAGCCAGTGGTTGGCACCAACAGTATATCCTGGAGGATGGGGAGCGGCGACAGGTGGAGGTCCTGGGAGTATGGACTGAGTTGAGGACTCATGACATCTCAAAGAAGTAGAGGCAACAACACAGATGAGCTTAGGTGGTCATCCAGATTGAGGATTGGAAGGCGGAGATCCAATGGAGGGAGTGCTCCTGGCAGACTTGGCTTTAGGAGGGAGATGCTAACACTCGGTTCTTCCACTTCTATTTGAGTTCGGACGAATAGGATTGATTACATTGAGGTACATGGTCACTAGGTCTAGGACCATTATAACATCGGGACGGCTATCGCCTCTCACTTCTTAGCGGCGTCCAGACAGCAGCCCCCGGGCCCATGGAGGTGGTTCCCTAGGACATTCCTCGATTTACTTATGCAGTCTTCTTTGTTGGTGCAGGCTGACGAGGTCATCTAAATGCTTCGGAATCTCACGAGTGAAGTTTCCTTGGGCCCAAATATTTTTATTTTACATGATGTTCTAGTCGGTGGTATGTGAGGACATGATGACAGTCATCTAGGAGTTCACCGGTGAGAATCGAGGCTTCTAATGCCTCAACCGATTCTTGTTGTTCATACTGCCGAAGAGTACCTCGGCATAGCTCATGGAGGACCTTATGATGTAGGAGAGATAAGATAGCTTTTGTTAGTTATTATTGTTATTTTTTCTTTTTAGATTTTTAGGTTATTCAAATTCTGCCGATTAGTTTTCTTTTTTTAGCTTTCTAGATTTTAGATTTTTTTTAAGAGGATCTAGATTTTAGATTTGATTGTAAAATGCCTATAAAATAGGCATAACCTCTTTCATTATTGATAGTTCAATTATTATTCAATTATCTCATAAACTTGTGTGGTTTTTTTTCTTGATGAATTTCGAGCCTCGGTGGATTTTGAGTTTTTTAAGCTATTTTTTAGGAGAAAAAGGATACCATCATATTTGTCGTTGTCATCCATTTATATATACAACTTTGAAATGAATGTACAAGTGTAAGCTCTCAAAGAGAGCACCAAAAGATGTAAAATATGTCAACTAGCCAAAACCCCACTCCCAAACAAGAAAGGAGATATGGTGTACAATGTGCTCAGGCAGACATTTCTCTCCACAAAAAATGATTTGATTGCGTTGAAGCCGAATGACCCAGACACTAGTAAAAAAATAGTCAAATAGTTTTTTAAACTATTGATGATGCTTTGAACTATCAACCTCTTTCGGGATTTGTTCGATAATTGTAATCTCCTCCACTTTACGATCCCCCGCTATGTCAAGTGGTTTCAGAGTCTTCGAGGAGATTCACCTCTTCATCCCGTGCTCATCTTCTCTCCCATCATCCATTTCTTGTTTTATTTTTTCTTGTCTTTCATAACCGAATTGATACTTTATTTTTGTTTTCTCTTTTTTGTTATCTCCAGCTACATCCTTATCCTTTTTCTCTTTTTTTCTCTTATGATTTATTAGTTACATTCTTTTTGTCTTGTTTTCTTTTTCCTTTCTTTCAAATTTATTTAACTAGCAAGATAAGCATAGAGCCACCTTTATTTAATGGCTACTTCAACATTGATGAATTTTTACATTGAATTCCTAAGGTTGGTCATTTCTTTGATTATTGGGATGTTCCAAAATCTCAACAAGCCAAATTAGTTGCCAACAAATTTACATGCAGAGCACTTTCTTGATGGAAAGATAATAAACGATTACGAGTTTGTTATCACAAGAAACCTATCCAGATTGAAGAAATTACTTGTTGAATATTTTTTGCCTTCATCATATCATTGTCTTATTTTTCTGTGGTCAAGCAAGTCTCAACCAATGTTGTCAAACTCATAAATCGGAGTCGACACAGAAAGGCTAGGTAAACACGTAAAACGTGAGATCGTAACATGGAACGTCCGATTCTACCGAAATCACATTTTATATTAAACTATTCTCCTCTCTCCTATTCTACTTATAAACTAACAATTCAATATGATTCAGAAAATATAATAATCAATTATTTAATCATATATGATTTATTAAGTTTTAATAATTAACAAATTAGGGAGTTCTTTGGGACCTCAATGGCGAGGGGTCCCCCGTCCCGACGGCTTCCCGATTTTCTTCTATAGGGAGTTTTGGCCCGTGGTGCGGGAGGACGTCATGGCGGTGATCAGGGAGTTTGAATGCGGGAATCGAGGCTTTGAACGCCTCAATCGTTTCCTGTTGTTCATGCTTCCGAAGCGCACGCCAATCGAGAGAGTGGAGGACTTCCGGCCGATCGCCTTATCCAACGCCATCTACCTCCTAGTGGCACGGGTATTGGCCAATCGGCTCCAGAAGGTACTCTCCGATGTCATCCATCCGGCCCAGTTGGCTTTCATCCACGGCCGCTCCATCACCGACAACTACGCCACGGCCTTCGAGATCCCCGCACACCGGAGGCGGAGCAGCAGCCGTGCTTTCCTTTGGAAGGTTGATTTCTCCAAGACTTATGACTCTCTCTCATGGTCCTTTGGCACTCCTTGCAGGCCCGCGGTTTCCGGCGACATGGATTGCTTGGATGAAGCAGTGCGTCACCACCGCTTCTTTCTCGGTACTTGTCAACGGATCCACGGCTGGGGGTTGGGTGCAGCCACAGCGTGGGGTCCAACAGGGGTGCCCCATTGCGCCTATGTTATTCACACTAGCGGTCGATGGTGTCGCTAGATGCACTCAGGAGGCTTGCCGGATTGGCCTTTTCAAGGGCTTCGCTGATGGTCTTGTGCCATTACTATAGTATGTGGACGACATTGTTTTTTTCGTGGAGGGGTCGGATCTTGAGGCTCGACGAGTGGCCATTCTGGTGGAGATCTTTGGTGCGACGTCGGGGCTCGTGGTCAACCATGCCAAATCCACCTTCATACCTTTTGGCATGGTGACAGATGAAGCCCTGCGCTACGCGGCAGAACTGCACACCCCGGTTGGCGACCTGCCCATCACCTATCTGGGGCTTCCTCTCTCATACCGGCATATAGGTTCTCGGAGGTGGACTCTAGTTATCGAGCGGCTGGAGCACCACCTTCAGGGCTGGAGCTCCCGACTCCTTTCTAGTGGTGGACGTCTTATTCTACTCAGAGCTGTTCTATTTTCACTTCCGATATATTTCATGTCTGTGCTTCATATGCCAGCCCAGGTCTTATCCCGGATTGATTCTCTGAGGAGTAGATTCTTTTGCCAGGGATGCAGCCCAACCCTCCATGTTCATCTTGTTGCCTGGCACAGCATTTGCAGGCCTACTTCACAGGGTGGATTGAGAGTTCGGGATCTCCGTCGCACTAACTGGGCGCTCCTTGCTTGGTGGGTGGGGCGCATTATGGGGCTCGAGGATGGCTTATGGAAAGAGGTTTTCTTCATCTGCTATAGTCGAGATCTATCTTGGGTTCCAGGCCCGCTCTACTCTGTGGTGCTTCTTCCTTTTGGAGAGGGGTGGCGACATTATTCCCCCATGTGCGACCATATCTGAGCCCAGTACTTGGTTCCGGAGAGTTATTCTCCTTCTGGCAGCATGACTAGTTACCCGGTGGCATACTAGCAGACTTTTTCCCCGACTGTGGGCCTTAGCAGCTCAGCCGGACGCTTCAGTGACCGAGTGCTGGTCCGTGGGTGGTGGCCCGGGCATCGGTTCTTGGACCCCCACTTTCAGCTCTCCTTTATTTGATCAGCGTTATTTGGAGTTACTGGCGCTTCACTAGAGGATCGCTCCCTTTCGGCCGGATCCTGCTCGGGTGGACGGTTGGGTCTGGACTTCGGGCTCTTTCTCAGCGCCCAGCTTATACCTCAGTTTTCTACCGACACCCACAGATACGGAGGATCTCAAAGCGGACTGCAAATTCATCCGGCGATTCCGGGTTCCACTGAAAGTCAAGATTTTTGCTTGGCTTCTGAGGCAGGAGCGAACCCTCACTTGTGTTTACAGAGCACGGTGGGCACCCCATGCAGATATTTCTTGTGTGTTGTGCGGGGAGATAGAGGAGGATGTCACTCACTTATTCTTCACATGTCGGGTGGCACGGGAGGTGTGGTCTCTGACGAGCATTATGGGCGACGTTACTCTACTGCATGCAAATTTTTGGCAGTCCATGAGGGGACTTGGCAGACGGAGATTGAGCCGGAGGATCCCACTGACGACCTTTTTGGCAGGTGCCTGGGCCATTTGGCTCCAGTGCAACCGGATCATTTTTTATGGTGAGAGTTGTCTGGCAGAGCGCATTGTACACCACATGTTTTGTCTTCTTCGGGAGGGGTATTGTTTAGCGTCTGTACTCTTCTTTCTTTCGTCACTCTCCTCTGGAGAGTTATCACTTGTACATGACCTTTTTCCTATAATGATATATATATGTGGATGGCAACCAAACTGGTAGTCATCCTTTTGCTTCTCAAAAAATAATAATTAACAAATTAGCAATACATTACGAGAAACAACAGAAAACCAAAAAGTAAAAAAAAAACATGGAAAGTATGAACCAAAACATAAAAAAGGACTGCAACCTCTCTTATCCCCTCGCTTTAGCAGTCGAGAGGACTGTCTTTTGCAAACCGAGAGGACTGTCTTTTGCAAACCCAAAAAACAAAAGACTGTACCAAGCTGGTCATAAACCCAAAAAAGTAGAAAACGGGAAACCAAAAAAAATAAAACTGTAGAGTAAAGAGGACGAGTCATTTTTGTCTCATCCTCCCTGCTCGAGCAGAGGCTCTGCTCGAACACGGTGGTTCTCCTTGTGAACAGAATAGGAGAGAGAAGGAAGATGGAGAGAGGAGGGAGAAGGAGCGAGAGAGGGGCGAACAAAAGCTGGTGTCGGCGAGCAGTGGCTGCCCCGAACAGGGGCGTGCAGCAGTCAGCGGCGAACAGGAGCGCGGAGGCGAACAGCGGCAGCGGCGAACAGAAACGGCAGCGAAGAGCAGTGGCGAAGAACAGCAGGCGACAAGCAGCAGCAATGGTAGCGAACACCAGCGGCGGCGAGCACCAGCAATGTTGAACAGTTTGGATTTGGGGCTTGAGTAACTGATTAGGGAATAGCGCGAATCACGAACTCAGGTAAAAAAAAATTGGTTTGGGTGGACTCGGCTGGACCCCATGTCCACCGATTTTACGAGCCGGCACGCGATTTTATCGCGTGCTGGTTGAGAACGATTTTCTTTTGAGTTGACTCGTTTTCCTTGGATGATATCGTAAACTCCTCCGATTCCACGAGTTAACTCGCGATTTTGACAACATTGGTCTCAACAAAATAGGCAAAAATTAATGCAAGAAGTTCAAATTCAAATGGAGAACATCAAGAGTTCAATCGAGAAAGTTAAAAAAAGATTGGAAAATATAATCAATAAAGTGTCCGAGACTTCGTTGGAATCTGTGCAATCTTCAAAGTTGTGTTTGCTCCAACTGAAGAGCTACAAGAGATTATTGAAAATATTATTATCTATAAAAAAACTGAAGAGTTGGTAACAATGTATTTTCTTTCTGGGCGAAAAGAAGACAAATTTGTTAGAGAGGTGGATGAAAAGTTGGTATTAACTTTGTCATCTAACAAAGGATATTTGTTCCAAATGATTCATATGGACATGACATGCATGAATGTTTCAATTGGCACAGATTTATTTTTTTGTGGATTACGTTTTCAAATCAAGTTATGAGGAAAATATCATATTCTTCGGTACTACTCTACAATTAGTTTAACTAACTCATCTGATAAATTGAGAAAGAAGACGAGATACATTAAGTGTGAACCTCTAGATTCAAATTTTAGAGTTCGAGGTCGAACTATTTTGAAGAGAAGGAGATTGATGTAGGAGAGATAAGATAGCTTCTATTATTTATTATTGTTATTTTATCTTTTAGATTTTTAGGTTAGTTAAATTCTGTTGGTTAATATTCTTTTTTATCTTTCTACATTTTAGATTTGATTGTAAAATGCCTATAAAATAGGCATAACCTCTTTCATTATTGGTAGTTCAATTATCTCATAAATTTGTGTAGTTTTTATTTTCAGTGGGTTCCGAGTTTTTTAAGTTATTAATGGTGCTTTGAACCATCAATTTCTTTCGGAGTTTGGTGCTTTGAACCATCAATCTCTTTCGGGGTTCGTTCAAAAGTTGTAACCATTAATAGCCTAAAATAATATACTTATTCACAAATGTTATTTTATATATAAGTTAATTAAACATTAACCATTAATATTTTATTCATATTTTCAATCTAATATATATTTTTATATTATGTGAAATATATATTCTTAAAAAACACTAAGTCAATAGCATTATATATCTTAATGAAGTATAATGTTTTATTAAAATGTGATATAATTCTTAGTATACGTTGCAATAATGAAATTTATTTTTGATAAAAGACAATAATAGAGTTAGATTCATAACATAACATTGAATTATTAGAAGATATTAAAATTCTTGAAAGTGAGAATAATATCTACAATATATAAAATTAAGTAATTAAATCATTTTTTTCAAGGTCCTTTGTGTTTATTTTTTCAAGATTGATTACAAACTCATTTGACGCTCTCAGGCGCCGTTGAAAGTAAAGTTTTTTGCTTGACGCATACAGCAAGATAGGCTCCTCACCAAAGTGTAGAGGGTGAGATGAGCACCTCATAGTCTCACACGAACACATCTTGTGCCCTACGTGGCAAGGCGGAGGAGGACATCACCCACCTGTTCTTTGAGTGCCTAGCATCTTGAGAGGTCCAGCGGCAAATGAGTGGCATGGGCACCCTCCCATCTACCTTGGAGGCATTTTGGCGGCCACTCCATACCTTTGACAGGCAGTGACAAGGCTTGGAAACCTTTTTGGACAGTTCCTGGCCATCTGACTCTAGTGCAACCGGGTTATTTTGTGAGTGATGTAAAGTTGAGGGTATTGTACACTACATCTCTTTTCTTCTTCGGAAGTGGGGTATGGCTAATCGTCGTATGTCTTCCTTTTTTGCTGCTGTCTTCTTGAGAGCCCACATTCGTACATGATCTTCATTTTATATATATATACACACACACACACATGGATAACAACCACAAACCCTGGCGGTCATCTTTTTTCTCCTAAAAAAAGTTTGTGCTTGATGCCCAGCTATCTCAATATGCTCTATAGAGGATCCGTCCTATTCTCAGCAGCCAAGCGACAGCCTTGACTTTGAGAGGGACCCAAGACTTCCATACTCGGGATTGTGTACTCGGTGTGGGACTCCTCAGTAATAGTTGTAGATAATCAGTCTGTGCTGCAAAATGGCTTGTTAGTCACGATCGCTTATCCTCCTCAAACTCGTCAGGTAGTATTGAGAAATCCTATCAAGTAGCACCACCAGCTCATAATCTGCTGGTTACAAAGCCCTGACCTGAATAATGGGACCTAATTGCCCATTGCAGAGCCTTCTCCTGGTGTCCAAAACTCTGACACTGATGCCAACGACCATAGTGTTTTCAGCCTTGGAAATGCCTCTGCGAGTGTGCCGCCCTGGGTCACTCGTGTTGCCAAAAAGAGAAAGCAACCCTGGTTCCAAGAATGATCCTCGATACTCCCCGCTATGAGGATGATGTCCCTTTCAACATGCCGATTGAGAGTCTCAAAGAGAGGTCTTGTCCATAGCATGTGAAGAATACTATATACCATAGGTCGCTGTTGGTTCTCATAATCCGGCCAATGAACAATGTGACTCTCATAATCTGGCCCACTCTTCTCAAAAGATAATCTGGCCCACTTGCTGGGCTTGGATTGTGCTGTTCGTTGACCGTAGGGCCCTCACCCATAGGCCTCTGTCTCCGATAGACCTACATATAGCGCCCCAAGCCATTAGATATTTAGATGTACTTCCCTCTCGGGGCTGCAATGCATCCAAAAGAAGTTGCTTCTCGATGTGTTAATGCACTGCTCTACCTGTGCTGGCATCCTCAAGATTGACATGTCATGGATGGGCAGTACTGTTCTCAGAAGGACTAGATGGCTTCCATGGGACAACAGTCGAGAGTTCCAACCATGAAGTCTATGCTTTAAACGCTCAAGGACCAGGGTCCACTGCCATTTGCTGATATGGCGATCTGACAGGAGTATAGCCATTTGAGTGGCCAGAAGCCAATCGGGTGCTTAACTCAGCAGAATGTGTAGCGTCCTCTTCCACCATGCCAAAATGTATGCACGAAGATTTTTCATGATTTATTTGCAGGACCAGGATCTCCCCTAACATGTCAACAAGGATGGAAACCTGACGGGCTTCCGTAGTTGAATGCTCTGTCAAGAATAGTGCATCTTCGGCATAATACAACAAGGAAACTAGGCTGGCAGTATCCTGGTGCCACCATCATATGTGTCAACAGTCTTGTATAATACTCTTCATTTGTTCTCTTATTTTGTCGTCCCTTCAGCTCCTCAGCAGATGCTTATGTAAGAATCAAAGTTCCCCAAAAGATGATCCAATATAGTTTCTTGAACCTATCTATTTGTTTCACGGTTTTGTGGAACACGAGTAAAAGGAAAAAAGAAATGTGGTACTAATTTTGCATCTGGGCTCACTGGCAAATAAGTAATTATTCTCCTGTTCAATCTTACACAATTCACTTGGAAAATATTGACACTACCCACACACAACATTTATATGTAATGACCATGATTGTCCCTCGAATTTGTAGTCAAAATCTCTCGAAGATTTATCCTTCAGTGTTACAAGACGTTTAACAACCATTCTTTAGTTAAAGTTTTATTTCATGAATCCTTTCTATGTATAATTTCTTGCTCTTCAGTTATTCAAATATCTTCATACTTATTCCAACTAAAGGATCCTTTTGCCTTCTTGAGGTCAATGATATTCATCTTCATGACAATGGCTGATTGTATGCATTTTAACTTCATCGCAGCCACCATCAATAGTTACGGATGTGGTATGCACTGCATGCGACTTCAATCGTCCAGGTAAAAAATGTTTGCGAAAGCTTGAATGGGTATGGAGGGGAGAAATCTACATGGCTAACAGGAGGTTAAACTCTTAACTTAATCTATTCCAAAGTTGAGCCAGATCTTCATTATGTGCTAGTTTTTTTTTTAATTGTGTCTCCATTGTAGCGATTACTATCATCTAAAAAAGCAACTGGAGTCTGAGATGGTTGAAAATGGTGATGGCAAGGCATCAGTTCCCTTTCTTGAACTTCCGAAGTCAGAGCAACATTTGAAGCTGAAAGAACGGTTAAAGAAATACTGCCAAAAGGTAGGTACATATCAATGATGGATGTTTTCCACTCCTTAGGAGCTTATCAAATCTGGTACTGATGCGAAACAGGCATACAAAAGGGTCCTAGATAGGCCTGTGACAGGACATAGAGAAGCAGGGATATGCATGCGTGAAAATCCTTTCTATGTAGACACAGTAAGGAGGTTTGTGTACTACCAAGCTGCTTGATTGATTGTTATTTAGATGTTCTCTATAAGCACTTCTATCATTATATACTATGTGCTTTTCTCAAAAAATTATACACTGTCATTGAATGGGTCAAATATTTAAAACACATGCAGAAAATAATTTCTAACTTCTTGTCAATCTCTCCTTACAAACTTTTAAAAGATTTCCCAGAAGGAAACTTAATGTTGTTTGTCTAACTTGAGTCATACTAAAGTTTCTGCATTCTTTAAATTCAGTTTTAGAGATAGAAGGTATGAATACAAAGGTCTTAACAAGGAATGGAAGGGAAAGTTAGCAGAGGCAAAACGCAGTGGGAATTCCATGAAGATTCAGGAAGCACAGGTGGAGTTTGTTTTGACATATAATTCCCTGAAGTACCAGTATACAATTGCCCTGATTTTCTCTTTTTGTGTGACATCTGCAGGATATGGTTGTTCTGTACGATTCCTTACAGCTAGCTCACAAGTGTATACTTAATTCATTTTATGGATATGTTATGCGAAAGTGAGTTCCCTTGTACTTATAATGTTACATGTCCATTAGTTGTAACAACGTTAATGATGTTACCAAATGCGCATATTGAAGGGGTGCAAGATGGTATTCCATGGAAATGGCTGGAGTTGTAACCTATACTGGAGCAAAAATTATTCAAGATTCACGCGTACTTATTGAACAGATAGGGAGGCCACTGGAACTTGATACAGATGGCATTTGGTGTGCCCTTCCTGGGTCTTTCCCTGAAAACTTTACCTTTAAAACAAAGTAGGTGCATTATCGTGTTGTTTTTCCAATATAGCTAAAATTTTCTGAAATGCTAAACTGTCTTCATATCCCTATTGATTGTATAATTTATAATATGAAGTCACATGTGGATTCAAATTGACTACTTCTATATTTGTTTAGCCTGTGCCCCAATATTTGCATGGGATATATATTAGCAGATATCTACTATTATTGTTTTGCAGTCTGCACTAGTTTTTTGTTTTTTCTATTTCTGCAATCAAATGCCTTATTTGCTTTCAGGTTCACATATGAGAAGTTATTTATCTGTAATCTTTTGTTAGGCTGTGGAGGAGTGGAAGTTGTTCAAGTTATAACTTTGTCCCATTTGTATTCTGCATGAGAAATTAAGTTTCTTGTTTTGTTGAAGTAGTTATACACCACAACCGAGAGTTTATCTGTTAATCCCTGTTTAGTTTGATTCTTAATATCCTATTCTGAATGTTCTTTTTGTTATAAAAGTCTTGTGATATGGTGATACAACATCTCATGACATACTTTGACATTTCTATTATCCTGCATCTCCTGTGTTTCAGTCAGTATGTTTTTTGAGTTGATGTTCCACATTTAATTGCTTTGTTCATTGTGGCTTGTCGTTCTCTAAGATACTATTTTGGATAATCGTCATATGCTTTCAGAGAAAGTGCTTAAACTATTACCTGTGGCATTCTCTCTCTATGTGTGTGTGTACATGTATAAGAGCAATAATAGTAATACATGAATATCTCTTGCTGCGTGACGGACTTGCTCCATAGACACTTTTTCTGGGGACCCCTTTTACTGTTTTTCTTGGTCCTATTTTGCTTTTCCATACACACTTGTAAATTGTCTTCGTCTATAGATCTTAATACAAAACGGATGACTACTTAAGTTCGATGGCCATCCTTTTCACTTTCAAAGACAAAAAAAATGTTGCTCTCAGGAAAATAAACATGAATATCTGTTGCATGTTTTCCAATTATAATGCATGAATGACTTATAAAGTTAAATTTTCCTTTCGGCTTTCAATAATGGTGACAATGTTCATCTCAAAAAAATAAAATGATGATGTAGGAATCATGTTGGTTTGGCACTAGGGATGTGTTAAGATATGCCCTATATCTGACTAGTAAGTCAACTTTGTTTCATTCAGAGATGGGAAAAAGAAATTCACAATGTCTTATCCATGCGCAATGCTTAATGCTCGAGTGGCAACAAATCACACTAATCATCAGTATCAGGTTGGTAACAGATAACTTATGTCTCCTTGTTTTCGTAATTTTAATGTGAAAAATAACTGACTTTTCTGTTAGATCTTCCCTAGTTGTATTGTGCGATCAGATTTTTTTCCTTTACTAGTTCATATTCTTTTTTCTTTAGGTTAAATATTTGTGATACTAAAGCTGTTTATTCCTTTCTGTCTATATTCCGTATGTTTTCCTCTCAGACACTCGTAGACCCAGCTACAAAAACATACACAACCCATAGTGAATGCTCGATTTTATTTGAAGTGGATGGACCATACAAGGTAAACCTAGAAATAAATGTACTCTCTACATTATATATTGTGATTAGTTTCTGTCTGTCAAATTATTATTAATTAATAATCTCCAAAATATTTTCATTGATTAGCATTCATTCTTTGGAACAGGCAATGATCCTTCCTGCTTCAAAGGCAGAAGGCATATTAATCAAGAAGAGATATGCTGTATTTAATGATGATGGTACCCTGGCAGAACTGAAGGGCTTTGAGATCAAACGTAGAGGTGAGCTGAAGCTCATAAAAGTTTTCCAGGTGGGTTATTTTTCCAACTTTTATGATGATCGTGTAGCCTTGTATTTTTCATGGATGAAGTGATGAAATGGCAATAATTGAAGATATGTGGTAAGTGGTAACAGTTTTTTGGTTTTGTTCTAGTTAAGAATATAAAATCAATGATGTTCTCTTCCTAACAGCTTAGGTTTTTAGGAAAATTGATCAGCACATAACATGGTATGAGAGTTAGAGGTCAAGTGTTCAAACCTCGTTAAACTTTTATTAAAAAAGTATTTTCCTCCCTTTGTTGTGATGTGTTGGGCTGGAAGACCAAAGTTGTCATCAACCCATACATGAGGGGGAGTGTTAAGAATATAAAATCAATGATGTTGCTTTTCCTAACGGCTTAAGATTTTAGGAAAATTAGTCAGTACATCAATTTACAGTTCACTTAGAAACTTAAAAAACATTCCAGATGGCAATGGGGGTCCAATGTGGGGCACATATTGAATTACTCACAAATTCTTGGATACAAATTGGAGCTTTTGGCTTCGAAAAGATCTCAAAGCAAGTTTTCAGGATAACCCTCTTCATATGATGCCAAACTATGGCGACATGATGTTTTCTTTTTTTAGTAGAAAAAATATGATGCTTTATTATGCAGGAAATCTCATTTTCCTTTCATCTCTTATTCTTCAAACATTATTTGTGCAATTGGTAGATTGGTGTCATCTTGTGGTCTGCCCTTTGCTCCTATGTAAATCACATGTGCGCTGAATCTTCTTTGATATCAAGTTTTATGCGGTGTCCTCAAATAAAAAACAGCTTTTTCTTCTCTTATTTTTATCATGCCATCTTGTTTGGTTCCCACTTTTGTGCGAAAATGCAAGTTCGCAAGTTCACGTTTTTTTCATCATTCAGTAATACCAATCTGTGCTTCAAAATTAAGTTGTCTTGACCCCAAATCGGTTGAACTCTACCTCATAGGCTGAGGTTTTTGGAAAGTTCCTCCATGGATCAACATTGGAAGAATGTTATGCTGCTGTTGCATCTGTTGCAGACCGTTGGCTGGATTTGTTGGATGTAAGCTATAGATTCTATTTGGAATCTAATTGAAATGTTATTTTCTGTGGAAAAATCTCAAGTGTTTTTAGAAGTTCGACTTGTTACGTGAGTCTGACAGAAATTGTGCATATCTTGTCATTTTTTGCAGAATCAAGGGACTGATGTTTCTGACAGCGAGTTGCTTGATTATATATCTGAATCAAGTACAATGAGTAAATCATTAATTGATTATGGTGTACAGAAATCATGTGCTGTTACCACTGCAAGACGACTAGCTGATTTTTTGGGAGATACCATGGTAAAGGACAAAGGGCTTCACTGTCAGTATATAGTTGCTCGCGAGCCACAAGTAAGACACTCTTCATCTTACAATAATTGAATTGGACATGCCTACTAAGTCATCTTCCTCAATTGTTTATATGGCTTATACTTCTAATTATGATTGCAGATTTTGGTGGATCATGATTACTCACCCGTGTCTTTATAATTTCTTTATGATGCTAAGTGTACATCTTTTGAGGCTTCATATATGACTAGTCTTTTTCTAGTCATCCTTCATCCTTTTTCTAGCCATTCTGCTTCTATCACGTTCCCTTGAGTTTTTATTGTTCACTGTGTTTAATGGCATAAAATTAATATTTGACATTCATTTTTATGTTTTCTTCTCATTTATGGCTCACGCATAAGGTGCCATTTGATGGAATCTTTAAACAGTTTTAATCAAACATCTGTACCCGATATGAGTGGAAATAAAGAGGGTCAACTAACACATGATTGCTAATCACTAAGCTTTGGTCAATCTTAGGGTTATATATTGATTTACTACAGAAAAAAACAAATATTTTCTTCACTATAAATTCAAGAGGAATGAAGTGCATATTTTGGACTTACTAGCAACTTCAATTTTTGTTGTCCTCTGAGATGGTTCTTCATTTAGTACCAAAGAGAAGATAATATGTTACGCAACTCACATATCTTTGGACAAATAAAGGCTTCCAACTGATCCAAATGCTACTACAATCGTGACATAATAAAAAATATATTGTACACCACTCTAATTTTCTTCAGGAATGGGGCTTCGGCTGGTAGTTGTACATTTCTCCTTTGTGTTGGCGCTCTTCTGTGGAGAGCTTTCACTTGTACATGTTGATCATTTTATAGTAATATATACATGGATGACAACCACAAATCTTGGTAGTCATCCTTTTTCTCCTAAAAAAATTGAAAATATATATAATCAAAATTATTTGTCCGTCAGAGAAATTCGATTGAAAAGGGAAAAATAGTTACACAATATGTCAGCGATATGAAGTATATTTTCTCCATAAAGAACTATGAAGTTTTCTTCCATCTAAAGGAACATTTCTAGAACATGTCAACTCCACATTTTGAATTATGCAATGAACCAAGTTCCAATCTACTGAATTCTATTCTCTTTGGCTATTTTAAGCTTTCAATTCCTCTTCTTAAAACTTATAAGCGTTGCAGGTTGGAACTAAAATTCGGATATTGGAGTCATGAGATTTATCAGTATTTATGTACATTTTAGTTCAGTTATATAAAGTTATGATCGTGGAGTTTCTACAATAGGTTATCTCTGTTTTGTTCTCCTTCAAAATAGCTATATCACATGGTGTGGATGTTTCTCAAGGAATTATTCTCTGGATTTCTTTTATTAGGGATCTTAATCTATGTGAAAATGAGATTATCCTTGTAATGGTGGTGGGAGCTTCATTTGTTACCTTTTATAATATTAAACTTATTTTCTATTGTTATTATGCGTGAATGTTTTATTGCTTTTTACCCTAGCTTGTTAAGTATTTGAAGTTTGATATATATATTTATGAGTCTATGACTTTGTTTAATGCTGCATGCAGGGAACTCCAGTAAGTGAGCGTGCCATCCCTGTTGCTATATTTGAAACTGATGCTGGTAACTTAGACATTTGTTTTTGTTTGTTGTTTTCCTTCATATCCTGCTGCAAATGAGTGATTCAGTAAACATCTCTTGGTCTGCTGTGCAGAAATTGCAAAGTTTTATCTTCGGAAGTGGTGTAAAATATCATCTGATGTGGGCATCCGGTCTATAATTGATTGGTCTTATTACAAAGAACGACTTAGTTCAGCTATTCAAAAAATCATTACTATTCCTGCTGCAATGCAGAAGGTGAATAATAAGTATTATCTGCATACATCAGAGATAGAACTTGTTACAAAACATTTTTTCTCTTTCAGGTTTCTAACCCTGTTCCGAGGGTGATCCATCCAGATTGGCTGCGTAAGCAGGTACGTGAAAAGGATGACAAGTTTCGCCAACGAAAGCTTGTTGATGTCTTCAACACAGTAACCAAGAGGGAAAACATGCAAGGTAACATGACTGTTGTGGATATTGAGGACACCATGACCAAGGAGGCTCCTAGGAGAGTTACACCTCGGCCTGTTACTCATGTACATGAAGTCAATAAAGAAATTTCAAGAAAAACATTTTCTGCTGAAGATGCATTGTGTCTTGAACCCCAGCAACATGATTCCACTAAGTACAAGTTGAATCAACCTCCAGCCCCATTGGAGAAAATTGGTATCTCCAACCAATGTTTGGACAGATCTGTTGATTATCAAACATGGCTTGAAAATAATAAGAGAAAGTGGAAAGGCATCATCGAAGAGAGGAAAAGACACAGGTATTTTAACATTTTATGCTAATTGGTAAACTATCAAAAGTTAATTGCATCATAAACTGAAACCTGGGGCTATCTATCATCAGGGTAGTGGCATCTTATACAAAATCTTAGGCTATTTATCCTTCAGTGAACCCTGTCTCTCAATCTCCAATCTTAACAAAGATGCAATAAATGGTAACCTCAGATTGTCATTTCAATGAATGAACCAAAGCACAAGTGAGCATTAAGTTGAGACAAGTCTTAAAGGGCTGGCCTAATCTAGTTTTTAATGCTAACTTGAAGTGTCCAAGGGCGACAATATTGTTCAGAAGTAGTTTTTACTTCTGGGGTACTATTTTCAGGTAATCTCTCATCTTATGCTCAATATGCTCTGGGGTAAATATACTTAATATGTATTCATCAGTGTTAGATATCCACAATTTTCCAAGATGGATGTGTCATAAACTTGTTATATGTCCTGAGATAAACTTAACTATTTCATCATCCTAAAGTTTTGTAGGGGGTTAAAGAATTAGTTATGTTATGCATCGTCATATGTTACATTTCTAGAGTTATAACATCAGGTTAGTGGGAAAAGTCCAACAACAACAACAACAACAACAACAACAACAAAGCCTTATCCCACTAGGTGGGGAAAGTCCAACACTTTTTATTTTTCAAGAAAGATATGCGGAAACTGTGATATACAGGATATTTTACTATGTGAATAGATCGGGAAATGGCCATCTTACTCTGAGAGAGTTGAAGCGTAGTAACTTAATTGCTGCAATGCAGCATGCAGATGAAGAGGAGGATATTAATAAAGTTTTGAGGTGATATAAGTTTTGAATTTACCGTCTATTCTTTAAGTCGATAGCTTAGACTTTAAGCTATTGATTTCCATGTTTTGGGTCTAAGTCGATTTCCCGTGTTACGTGGTTATTCTAACCTAAGTTCATTATGCTCCTGGTCATTCTGCTCATAGTTTATGTTGTCTCAAGGGTTTTACCTTAATAAATATCTGTCAGTTTTCTCATTATTCTAATGTTCAATTAGATGTGTTTTGTCGTATTTGAGCATCAACAATTGATCATCCCAAGTCAGTGGTTCTTTTCTAGGAGGGAAAGGATGGACTTATCCAGTTTGTATTAAATATGATCTATCAAACTACGAAATTTACAACTGTGAATCCAAAAGCAAATGCTGAGCAAAAGCTCAAATAGTTGTATTTCCTTGTAAAATACGCCGACTCAAGCCCCATTCACCCAATAAAAGCAAGATATGGTATACAATGATTTCTCAAAAAAAAATATGGTATAAAATGTTATTTAGATAACACCTGTCTCCCCTCGGTACGGAGATCACATTAAGTCCAGGAGAGCCAAACAATCCGCATTGCCAGTCCTAGTTCAATGAGATTTCTACTGTAGGCCATGTTTTCTGGTTTCTTGATTTTTGAGGAGATTCTAGTTCCTTGTTCATAGTAGTTTCAGCCTAATTTCTATTGATTTATTCTAAAAAAACATTGTTTTGTCATTTTGTGTCAACTGTGTTTATCAAATAAACTAGTGTACAAAATCATGTCATGATTCGATTTTCCATAACTATGCTTTGGCCTGATAGTTCTCTCCGACTGAAGTGTTGATTTTCTGTTTCTAATTTGAGATGTGTGCAACGATATGTTCAGATATGAACTTGTATTTTTCCTTGGTCTTGCAACTACATGATTGCAGATTGTTCCAAGAATATGTATTTTTTTTAAAAGGTTGATCATTGCATAGAACTCCGCCTATGTTCTATAGCCGGTCCCAAGCCCGGATAAAGGAGGAGGGTTGTGTTAGGCCCCGACAGCCAGCGTAAAACCCTGTCGAATCTCATGAACATGGATCAACGAATGAGCGGAATGGCGCCGTATGATCCATGTAGCCGACCCCACCTAGTGGGATAAGGCTTTGTTGTTGTTGTTGTTGTTGTTGCTTAGTAAGATCTAATCTATATAGACTCATGTTTCTATCCACTTTTTAGATGTCAAAATTAGAATTTAAATTGTCTAATATTCCACATGCCATCTATTTGCACAACCTGCATAAGTACTAAATATGAACTACTCTTCAAAAAAGATAAACTAACCAACTTCTCTGGAAAGGTGTTAGGAAACTTGTAATATGGATCACATCTCAGAATCTCTTTCTGACTTAATGGTGCTTTCAGGTTAGGCAACAGAAACACATCATATGATCCTGCTGGTGGTGATAAATTGCTTGCCAATTTCAGTAAGCATAGAAAAAATAGAAATGGGGTTAGTGCATGGTTCAGACATCATGAGTCTGCTCTTATCCGATCTCATTGGCAGGTAATGACCCAACAAGATAAATTTTGTTTAAATATTAGTTACCATTCCTTCATGATATTTAATTACATTAATCTTCTAAACCAGATTATACAACTCGTTTCAAGTACACAACCTGGTCTTTTTTTTGCCTGGGTTGTCTCTGATGGGAGCATGCATAAGGTTTCTCTATATGTTCCAAGGGTATTTTATCTTAACTCAAGAGCGTCTATTACAGAAGAATTTCCTGGAAGATGTGTCAAAAAGATTCTTCCTCATAGCAAACCTCCCTTCAATCTCATTGAGGTAATTATGTTATGTCTTATTTACAAAGTAAACAAGTGATTGGTCTTGGTTTTTGTTCTATATTAACAAATGATAGTCGAATATGGACAGGTAGTTATCAGTGAAGATCAGTTCAGGAACGAAAGCAAAAAACTTGCAGCTCATCTTGCGGACCCAGAAGTTGAGGTGAAATAAATTTGACTTGTTGGTCCAACTGTTATGTATTCTGTAAAGACTCACTTTTATGTCTTGTCATATTTGTTTCAATATGTAACAACAAGTAGATGTTTATGAACCATGTAATTTGGTACTTTCTGTTACTTCTGGTTATTATGGAAATCATGTGTAGGAATGCCGTACTTGATTCTGTCATTTAGGCTTTAGCCTTAAGGGATGATTATATATATATATATATATATATATATATATATATATATATATATATGAGGTGAACAGGAAAATTGTCTTTGCTGAGCCAAAAGTAAGCAAGCCTCTCATTTGTGGACAAAGCTTGTCCTTGCAATTCATCAATGGTTGTCCTTGTTCAGGTTTTAGTTCATCATTATAGTCAACTCTTGAAGTTTATTACACATCAGAAGGAAATGAACAAAATTCTTTTGGTTCTTTTAGATAATGTTGACATCTGACATTCATTTCTAGCCATTGATAAATCTCATTAAACCAAGCTCTGAACTGGCCCAAATGATGGTCTATGAAAAACGTCAATATGCGAAAGTTTCCATGAGCAGTGATTGAATCTTTTTATTTCATGTTGACCCTGTAGTATATACATCACATCAATTCTTCTCAGTAGTTACGTACTAGCTCCTTTTTCTTCTCTTTTAATTTCTGTTACATCTCATTTTCTTTTTCCCTTGGACATTAGTACTATGTGGAGAATGATTGAATTAAATTAAAAATCTCCAAAAACTCTTGGTGGATATAATCCTTAATGCTTTCTTGAAACTGTGAGCGGATTGATTTCAATTTTCTTTAAGTGAAAGAGCATTTTTTTTTAAGAGGGTCCTTGTGGATGTAACCTTGATATCTAAAGATATTTAATGATTAAGTTCTCTTGTTTTCATGGCTGCTTATATCCTATAGTTTCTTCTTCTTTCTTTTCCTTGTCTCAGCAAATTAGTTATGTATATGGAATGATTGAAGTGGATGAAAAATCTCACAAGAGTTTTGCTGAACTAGATTTAATTTTCTTTGTATATAACTTAGTCAACATTAACTTAGAGCGGTGATATTACATGGACCTGTACATTAGTTTTTAAAAAATATCATGGTGTCATGTAAAAAACTAATGTTATCTTTGTTCATTCAAAATTCTGAATGGTTTAGAAATAAAAATTATGTAGTAACATGATCTGCTATCTATAATATGATGTCCATTATCGTTTCAAAAAAATATAATGTCCATTAATAAATATATATTCCTAATGATTTATCATGGTTGAGTAACCTTAATCCTCACTGACGATGCATAGTGGTACTTTTGTAAGAAAGCATATAATTTGCTAACTAGTGATGTGGAACTATCACTTTTTGAAGAACTGATGCATTCATTATGCTGCATAGGGTATATATGAGACGAAGGTGCCTCTAGAATTCAACGCCATTCTTCAGATTGGTTGTGTTTGCAAAGTGGACAAAACTGATAAAACACGAAAAAATCGAGATACATGGAACTTAAATGAGTTGCATATGAAGACTACTACTGAATGCTCTTACTTAGAGCAAGGAATTTCATTCTTTTACCTTTACCAGAGGTATCTTTCTATAATATTTGTATATTTCTTCTGGAGTTTCAACATTGTATCTACATACAAGGATTAAGATGCCATTCATTCAAGTAGGTTTGAGAGCCAAACTGGTCCCTAACATCGTCCACACTCAAAGGATGAAAAAAAAACAAAAAAGATGGGAAAGCAAACATTTCTATCCTTTGGGTTTTATAGAGTTTTACACTTCACAGTCTGGCACCTGGCCTTTCAGATTGTGTTCCCAGCTATAGTTGTCCAATATGCATGGAACTCTACTTGGCCAAAAATTGTCATCTGTTTCACTTTACAGTTAGCTAGATGTGGATGACTCTAATATGGCATCATTCATATCTATGCATATTCTGGATCACTTGATTGCATTATGTTTTAAAAAGTCCATATTCTGCTGACTAACATCTCTAGGAAGAAATGATGTATTGAATGAAACATCACAATGACTAATTCTTAACAAAAAGTGTATCAGTATGATCTTTACAATTGATATCTACTTCTGGCTGGATGTATTTCTCATATTCATCTTTTGACTTAACTTTATCACCTACACTAAAAGAAGATAACTAGCACAAGGTCATTTTTGAAACTTGCATTTTTCACCTTAGGCCTCACGAATTTCAAGATGAACTGATGAAACATGCTTCAATTTGTGTCAGTTACTTATTCATACAAAACAACAATGATTTGTATATTTCCTCAAGAAAAAGATTTGCTTATTTATGTACAGTTCTCTTTACCTTTTCCTGCGTGTTGTGCTTTGATGTCTTTATTTTGCTTGCTCATGTCATTTCTTCTCTGCTTTCTTAATTTATATTTCTCTTTGTGTTCCAGCTTGTCTGATGTGAGGGCAGTATATGTTATATACTTTCCTTTATCTCACAATATTTCTGTCATTGTTGTAAATCCTTTCCAAAATAAAGAACTTTCTGCATCACTAGTGGAGAAACAATTTCGTGAAGCATGCCAAACATTGTCCTTGGGACCTCAAATACAAGGAAATATTGTTTTCAAAGTATGTTGGACTTCTGCATATGACACATGTTAATTGTTGTGTCTTATCACTACTAATTGTGGATCACTATTTTCAGGTGGAATATGTTCGATCAGTAGAAGCTGGCAACAAGATTTTGCAGAGAACATTAGTTGAATACAGGTTCTTAATCTTTGTTTCCTAAATTGTACATCAGATATTATGACTAACTTTACATTGAATTTTGGCTACTTTTACTTTCATTTTCTTCATACAAGAACCATTTTTATGGTCTATACCACTTGCCCATCATTGTGTATCATAATGTAAGATTAAATCTGATTAATTGGTTTTTGGTGGATAAACTTGAATGGTGGTCAGTGTGTAGATTTATTCAAATAAGTGAGTTTTTAAATATTCTGGTGGAATCTGATGTAGGAAGTTGGACGTTTAATGAATTATGTTATACTGTCATCACAGACATACTATCTTCTCTTCTGAAAAAGACATACTACCTTCGACAAAGTTTTAATACCTATAAAAGTTGTCCAAGTTGACCTGGCAAGCCTGTCAAAACAATTCTAAACTTACCCTTCCAAGCCTGCCCCTAACTGCTGTTATATTACTTTTATTAGGTCCCTGTTTGGCTACTGAATTATTAAAGTTCATCTGACGTGTGATTTGCTAGAAGTCCATCATCACTATCGTTTGGTTATATTGAATGCATTGAATCACAAGCCTTTCTCAGTAATTTGTAGCCTTAATCATGAAATTAATTAGAGAATATATAGAAACAATTGGGTATTGTAAGCAAAAAAAGATGGAAAAGAAAACAATGAAACAAAGGAAAATTTTAATGTGGTTCCGGATGCAAGAACAAACTCTACGTCCATGCTCTTTTTTTTTTTAGGAGGGAAAGGATGACTACCATTCTGGTTGCCATCCACGTATATATATTACTGAAAAGGAAATGACATGTACAAAAACCTCTCCTTGGGAGAGTGCCAAAAAAAGGAAGAGTACTGACGCTAGACACAACCCCACTCCCGAAGAAGATAAAGCATGTGGTGTATAATGCTGTCCGTCTGACAAGTCTCCCCCCCAAAAATGGCTCGGTTGTGTTGGAGCCAGATGGCCCAGGCACCGGCCAGAAAAGTCGCCAGCGTGACCCTCCACCTTTGTCTCTGTCTGCCGAGCCCCCTCATGGACTGCCAAAAATCTGCATGCACTAAAGGAACCATGCCCAGAATGCTCGTCTGAGACCACACCACCCTGGCCACCCGGCATTCGAAGAATAGGTGATCAATGTCCTCCTCCATCTCCCCGCACAACACACAAGAAGTATCTGCATGGGGAGCCCACTGTGCACTGTAAACTCTAGTGAGGGTCCTCTCGCGCCTCAGAAGCCAAGCAAAAATCTTGATCTTTAGTGGAACCCGTGATCGCCAAATGAGTCTACAGTCCGCCTGAAGGTCCTCAGAATCTGTGGGAGCGGGAAGGAACCGGAGGTATAAGCTGCGCGCTGAGAAAGAGTCAGAAATCCATACCCACCCGTCCACCCGGGCGGGATCAGGGCGGAGGGAGGCGATCTTCTGGTGAAGCGCCAGTAGCTTCGAAAATCGCTGGTCAGATAAGGATGAACAGAAAGCTGGAGTCCCCGGGCCGGTACCCGGGCCGCCACTCTCAGACCTACAGTCAGCAACTGATGCATCGGGGTGTGTCGCTAGGGCATACAGCCTGGGGAAAGAGTCTGCCAGTGTGCCTCTAGGTAACCAGTCATGCTGCCAAAAGGAGAAAGCCACCCCCGAGCCAAGAGATGGAGTCATGAAAGGTCGTATACGGGGGAATAATGCTGCCACCCCTCTCCAAAAGGAAGAGACACCACGGGGAAGGATGGGTCTGGAGCCCCAAGATAGATCTCGACCATAGCAAGTGTAGAAAACCTCCTTCCACAAACTCTCCTCTGGCCCCATAATGCGTCCCATCCACCGGGCAAGAAGTGACCAGTTCGTGCAGCGAAGGTCTCAGACGCCCAGTCCACCCTGCGAAGTAGGCTTGCAAATGCTACGCCAAGCAACAAGATGAATTCGATGGCTAGGGCTGCATCCCTGCCAAAAGAATCTACTCCTCAAAGAGTCAATCTGTGATAGTATTTGGGCTGGCATCTGAAGTACAAACATGAAATATATGGGGAGTGATGAGAGGACGGATCTGAGTAATGTAAGACGTCCACCACTGGATAGAAGCCGAGAACTCCAACCCTGAAGGCGGTGCTCCAGTCGCTCAAGGGTCCATCCTCGGGAGCCAATACGCCGATCCGATAGAGGAAGGCCCAAATATGTGATGGGCAATGTGCCGACCGGGGTGGCAGCTCTGCCGCGCAGCGCAGAGCGTCCTTTGTCACCATGCTAAAAGGGATGAAAGTGGATTTGGCGTGGTTGACCACAAGGCCCGACGTCTCGCCAAAGATCTCCACTAGGATGGCCACACGTCTAGCTTGGAGCTCCGTCCCCTCGATGAAAAAGGTGGTGTCATCCGCATACTGTAATAAAGGTACCTGACCACCGGCAAAGCCACCAAAGAGGCCAGTTCGGCATGCCTCCTGAGTGCATCTGGCAAGACCATCGACTGCTAGTGTGAAGAGCATGGGTGCAAGGGGGCAGCCCTGCCGGACTCCTCGCTGTGGCTGCACCCAGCCCCCCGCTGTGGACCCGTTGACCAAGACCGAGAAAGAAGCGGTGGTGACACACCGTTTCATCCAAGCGATCCAGGTCGCCGGGAAACCTCGAGCCTGCAATGAGTGCCAAAGGAAGGACCATGAGAGGGAATCATAAGCTTTGGAAAAATCGACCTTCCAGATGATAGCCCGGCTGCTGCTTCGTCTCCAATGTGCAAGGATCTCGGAGGTCATGGTGTAGCTGTCAGTGATGGATCGACCGTGGATGAAGGTCGACTGAGCCGGATGAATGAGGTCAGGGAGAACCTCACGGAGCCGATTCGCTAATACCCGAGCCACAATGAGATAGATGGCGTTGGATAAAGCAATCGGTCGGAAGTCCTCCACTCGCTCCGCTGGCGTGCGCTTTGGAAGCATGAATAACAGAAACCGGTTGAGGCGCTCAAAACTCCGGTTCCCGCATTCAAACTCCCGGACTACTGCCATGACATCCTCACGCACCACGGGCCAAAACTCCCTATAGAAGAAGATCGGGAAGCCGTGGGGGCCGGGAGACCCCTCTCCATTAAGGTCGCGGAGCGCGTTGAAGATCTCGTCCTCGGTGATGGTCTGCACTAACATAGAAGACTGATCATTAGTAATACGAGTAATACCCCTGGGACCACCTCCACGGTGGCGGGGGCCGTCGCCTGGAGAAGTCCCAGTGGAAGGAGGCAATGGCGGTCCCTATGCGGTGGTGGCCGGTGACGCGCCGACCCAGAACCTCCAAGTGATCGATCTGATTTGCCCGCCGGCGAGAGCTCGCATATAGGTGAAAAAAATCTGGTGTTGGCATCTCCCTCCCGAAGCCAGGTCTGCCGGGAGCGCTGCCTCCACTGGATCTCCACCTTCCTGTCCTCCTACTGGATGGTCGTCTGGGCTCGCCTACACAGTGCCACCTTCTCCTCCGTGAGGTGGCGGGAATCCTACTCTCGGTCGAGCCGGGCGATGACGTCTAAGGCTTCGGTCCTCCGTGCCTCCCGGGCCACCCGGATCTGCCTCCGGTGGTCCTGAAGGAAGTGCCTCAGGCTGAGGAGCCTGACGGCAAGGGTCCTCGCTGCCAAATCAGTCGCCGCAACACTTTGCCAGTGCTCGGCCACCAACTGGGTGAATCATTGGACCCCCACATAAGGGGCAAAGATCGCTCGAACCAAAAAATGGATCTCAGAGATTGGCCGTCATTGGACCTCCACATAAGGGGTGTGTGGTCCGAAAACGGGCGGTCCATGGCCCTGACATCAGCAAGCTGGTGGGCCTCAGCTAACTCGATGGAGCCAAGGAACCTGTCGATCCTGGATCTCGATGAAGATGCTGACGTGCTCCGCCATGTGAATCTATAGTTCGCGGTCGGGAAGTCCGACAACGACTGAGAGTCAATGAAGTCTCTGAACCCCTCCGCTCTAAAATCCTTCCCTGCCTTCTGGTCGGGCGGTCTTCCATGTCGAGTGTGACATTGAAGTCCCCCCGATCAGCCACCGGGCATCAAGAAGGCGGGTACGGGCCATCGAGAGCTCCTCCCACATGTCCGCCCGAAGTGAACTAGAGCAAGGGCCGTAGACACAGGAGAGGAGGTAGGAGGAACCATCCATGCTACGTTTCAGGTGAGCCGACATTGAGAAACGCGCCATCCATGAGTCCACCAGAGCAAACATATCGGCCCGCCAACCAATGATACATCCACCGGACTGCCCCACCGAGCTGAGGGAGATGTACTGTGACAACCTGGAACCCCCAATTTGCTCCCACATCTGAGTGCTACACACCTCAAGTTTGGTTTCCTGTAAGAACACCACATCGACATCCCACTCCCTCAAATAGCGGTCAAGGGTTCGGCGCCTCCCCTCCTCGCCGAGATCGCGAACATTCCATGTTAGCACTTTCATAGGGAAACCGTGGTCATCCCACCTGTGGGTGACCCGCTGCCCACCGCTGTCCGGCGCCTGAGGCCGCCCTTCGCGATAGAAGTCATTGGTGCGGGCGATGAATGCCGAGGGGCCGTCTCTGATGGCGACGGCAGACAAGCCGGAAGCCTGTCGACGCAGCAACCTCCAGGACATCGGCCTCCGATCTGCCGGGGAGGAGGGCGGCCTCACTGTCGGCCCTGTCCGCCCGCAGGGCAGGCGGCGACGTGGCAACCGCCTGTTGCGGCGCCCCGGCGAAGTTGGAGGCGGCCCCCCCTGCTGCGACTCGGCGAGGTTGGAGGCGGCCGCCTAGCGTGACTAGGATGAGGTGGCCCTGCGTTGACGACGACGCCTATAGACGTGCGGTGGGGGGCCGCTCCGGGCCATCGCCTCATCGCCAGAAGGTTCCGGCCACCGCGATGGGGAGTCCGGCTGAGGCTGGGGATTGGGGTCTGCTCCGTTGGCGTGAAGGATATGGAGATGATCGTTGGATGATGGTGGGGGTGTGGCGGGAGGGGAAGAGGGCTTTCGCCCCGACGCCGGCGCCCCAGCGGGAGGATCGCCGGAGGCAGATGCGGCAGAGGAGGCAGATGGGCGCTTATCGGGCGGGTCGCTGGCGAGGCGTGTTTGGATCGGGTTGTTGGTAAATTGGGTTTGGGTCGGGTTCCGGGAGGCCCGGGTCGGGTGTGTGGGGTGCGGGTTTTGGTGTGAGCCGAGTTGGGTGGGCGCAGGATGTGTGAAGTGGCGGACTGAGGTGGTTGGGGAATGGTTGCGTGGCATTTCTGGATTGGACCGGCTGCTGTCGAGGCACTATGAGGTGGCAAGGCTGGGTTGTGGATAAGATGTAGGTTGTTAGGCGGTGGGGGGGGAGGGGGTATTTGAAATAAAGGTGGGCCATACGTCCTCTCACTTGGCTCGTTCATGTGCAGCCCCAGGGGTGGCATCGCGGCCTGCCTGCCGGAGGATGCCGCCGTGACCAGCGCGCCGGAGAAGGTATCTGTTCTCGTCAACACAGAGGGTGATCGATGGAGGGACGCAACTTCCGACCTGCAAGGCAACCTCCACTGAGACGGCGGACAAGTCCGGCGAACCCATCATCGGCAGGGAGATCGACAGAGGGGTTCCAAATGTCCGAGCGACGGCCGTCACGACCTCCGGGTGCAGAAGACGGAGAGGAATACCCCGGACGTCGACCACGGTCCTTGCTGGCGGCGGCGAGGTAGAGGCGCCATCATCCTCACGCCATGGAAGCCACCTGATGGAGCAGTCCGGCGAGACCAGCGACGGCAAGGCCAGGAGTACCTCCCGCTGCTGGGGAGAACCGGGGACAAGGAGGCACAGACCCGGCGGCAGGTTGCTCAGGTGGAAAGGGGGTGAGGCGCCGACAGATGCCACCACCGCCGATCGGATAGCCGACAACTCCATGGGACTGCCAGTGGGTTCACTGACGATACAGTGGAGGAGGAAGACCCTGGCCTGCTGCATCGACGGCGACCAGGGGACGACCAGAGTGGGCGCAGGCGTGGTCATCTCCTCCCCGTTGGGCGTGAAGGCGGTGCGTGCTGCCGGTGGGAAATGGGGCAGAGAGCTCGGCGGTGTCCCTCCTTCCCGCATTCGAGGCATCTCAGGGGAGAAGAGCATGATCGTGCGAAGTGACCCTCCCCCAAGCATTGGAAACAGTGGGTGGCCGGCCGGCGGCTGGAGCAAACTCGGGAAATGGCCGTCCACCCGTTGTTCAGATGTTGAAGACGCGGGCGCATTCTGCCGGACACGGACCGGGTGCAGCGGGCGTGAAGGGTGGCGCCGCCGGCAGGGACTGCCGGAGGCGGATCGTGGCGCCGCCGGCAGGGAATGCCGGAGGCGGTTGTGGCGCCGTCGGTAGGGGTTACCGGAGGCTAGGTGTAAGCAAAGTTATTGGAAGGATCACAACCTTAACTCTTAACCAATAATATCTAACCCGTCCATGCTCTTCTCTTTTTATAATTGGAGAATGTGTTCTTATTTAGGAAAGCATTAAGCACAAATTGGTGAATAATATACCGAAAGGTTTGGTTACTAATAGAGCGGAATGGCGTCGTATGATCCATGTAGCCGACCCCACCAAGTGGGATAAGGCTTTGTTATTGTTGTAGGGTCTGTCGCACAGATTCTGCTGCAATGTTGCATCGACTAGTCTAGTTACAAAAGTTGGGTAAGACTTACCATGTACAACAAGGATTGGCTGAACTAATTTATTCTCTTCACAATCCCCATCAAACGCTGGCCAGAGATCTGCTGCCCTTGCACCTCAAGTTGATCAATTATGTTTGTCCGCCGTCGCGAGCTCGCACGTAGTGAAAAGATCGAGTGTTGGTGCCTCCCTCTCAAAGCCAGGTCTGCTAGGAGCGTTGACTCCAATGGATGTCCACTTTCCTATCCTCTGTTTGGATAGTCTCTTGAGCCCGTCTGTGCTCCACATCTGTGAGAGGACTGTGCTCCACATCTGTTAGAGGACGAGAGTCCACCCAATCCAGTCGGGTAATAACATCTGTTCTCTGCTGGTCTCGATCTGCCTACGATGGACCTGGAGGAATGAGCGTCTCGATCTGCCTACGATGGACCTGGAGAAATGAGCATAGGCTGCCCATTGCTCAGATACCATACAAACAAAGATGGAAGAGAAAACAAAGAAATGAGTGAGATTTTTAAGGTGGTTTGGGATGCAAAACAAATTTTGTATCAATGTCTTTGAAAGTTAGGCTAGGGGAGGATATAATTCCTCAAGTGACAAAGTTTAAATATTTAGGATCAATTGTAAGACAAGATGGTGAGATTGATGACGATGTTAATCATAGAATTCAAGCTAGTTGGTGTAAGTGGAGGAAAGCCACTGGAGTTCTTTGTGATAGAAAAGTACCCAATAAAGTTAAAGAAAAATTTTATCGTACTGCTATAAGGCCAGCAGTGTTATATGGTAGTGAATGTTGGGCTATGAAGGAACAACATGAACGTAAAGTGGGGATAGCCGAAATGAGGATGTTGAGATGGATGTGTGGTCATACAAGATTAGATAAGATTAGGAATGACCATATACGTAAACAAGTCGGAGTGGCTCCTATTAGTGAGAAAATGGTAGAGAATCGTTTGAGATGGTTTGGTCATGTTCAGAGAAGACCATTAGATGCGCCAGTAAGAAGAGTAGATCAAATAATCTGGAGTCCGATTAAAAGAGGGAGAGGGAGGCCAAGGCGGACACTTGGCGAACTAATAGAGTAAGATCTATTGGTGAATAATATACCGAAAGGTTTGGTTACTAATAGAGCGGAATGACGTCGTATGATCCATGTAGCCGACCCCACCTAGTGGGATAAGGCTTTGTTGTTGTTGTTTGTTGTTGTCTCTTCTTTTATAATTGGTTTGGTTCTTATTTAGGTTCAAATTGGGATCAGATAGTCACGTTACAATAGTTGGATCAAATAGTCTAGTCACAAAAGTTGAGTTGGGCTCAATATGTACAGCAAGCATTAACTGAATTAATTTGTTTTTAGGTATTCCAAAGAATGCTAAATCGTGAAGGTCTTCTATGCAATATCTTGTACATTATATGAACAGTTTGTTTGACTTGTGTGCTGGTGATGAAATGAGCGGAGTTCCGCCTGAAGAAGCAGGGTTGCATGTCTCAGTTTATGTTGTAAGCCATTGAAAAAAAATAAAGTCAGCATCATTGCATCATTCTAGTATCAAATTTCCGAGATCGCCTCAAAAAAATTATCCTGGATATTTTAAGTCAGTTTATCCTGAGATGCATATTTAGAACTTGTAATTACATGTGAAATTTGGCTTCCATGAGATTCCTCCATTAAAAGCCTAGCCCACTATTGCTATTTTGTCACATTAAAGCAAGTGCTGTGAACATATACTATCCATTATGAAAAGTTAGTCTCAGTTTCCTAAATGTACATGTAATTCATGAATTGGTAATTGGCATCAACAGTTTACAACTACATAAGGTTGGCTTCTAGCTAAAAAAATTTGGGCGTACGCAGAAAATCTTTGTAAGTGTTTTCAAGATCATGGAAGTAATTTAATTTTGGGTAAATTGTATTGAAAACCTAACCTTTTACTTTGATTGCAGTTGTAGCCTAGATTTTGATTCCTGATTAAAATGTCACAAACTTCTAAAGTAGTTGCAATACTAGCTTATGTTAAATTCAATAAAATAAGATCATTAAATATTGATTCGATGATTTTACGCATATAATTGAATGTTAAGTCACCAGCTTAGTATTTTTCTAATTTGTTACATCTAAATATAATATTTTTTTTTAAAATTTATATAGGCCAAATTTTGATTGATTTTATATAATGGCAAAGTTGCATAAAATAAAATGATAAAACAATAATTTTTTAAATATAAAAGTTCGTAATGGGCCAACACTTATCCACATGGCCATTGCTGAATTAATATTTAACATCTTTCTCAATAAAAAAATATAATAATAGGTTATATTTGCAATCAATTTAAAAGCTCATCTTTTTATACAAAAAAATAATATTTTAGGCTAGATACCAAGCAAAAGTTCAGATCTATACAATTTGCCTTTTATTTTTTTTACTACTACTAAACTTTACGTGTGGGGAATGCAATTCTGACAACTGTTCCACAGGTTTTTGTGTTCTTAAAACCACAAATGGATAGAATTCTTTTGGCATGATTAGATGTGTCCATAATACGATATTTGCCTTGGGATTGCCTTGTTTCAATATCTTATAATTATAGTTTTTCTCACAGAAATGAACATTCTCGACCTACGATTGGTCTTATAGAATGCCCAAATTTTCAAGCTATAAAGTTGCAAGCCCATGCCCTAGAAGATTATCCGTGTGTCAATATTCCTGCCAATGCTCGTGATAGTAGTTATCAGGTATTTATACTACCTTGGTTTCCTGTTCTATGTGCTTTATCTAAGCTTATGCATATATGACCTTTGTATATTTTCATTACTCTTAAGGCTCTTGGATGGCAAGTTACTGCTGGAAGAATCAGCATGCAACGATGTGCTGCATCATCCCAGTGGTTTAATGAGAGGATTTTGCTTTCCAGATATGCACATGTAATATTTCTTTCTCAATGTTTTTTAGGAGAATTTCTTTCTCAATGTTTGTATATATTAATCAGTTTATGAAGTCTTTTGATTGATTGGAATAAAATCTGAAACAGGTGCCACTTGGAAACTTCGAACTTGATTGGCTTCTTTTCACTGTTGATGTCTTTCTCTCAAGAGCACTACGTGATCAACAGCAGGTTAGACCACAAGCTCTCCAGTGCATAATATTTGTACGCACAAAGTATCCTTTGAACATGGAGCAAAAGCCTAGCCTCAAGCGTCAAAGCATATGTTGTACCTTTTGTTTTATTTAAATACTTGGTGTCCACATCTCCTTTATAGTTTTTAATGCACGTGCACATTCTTCACGGTTAAATGCAGAATGGGCCACTACCAAATTTTGTACTCACTCTTTAGTCTTTCCTTTCCTAACAATATGTGAGGTGGGGTTTGTTCCATCACTTTGGCACGTCTTGTATGATGCACTGGAATAAGCATTCATGTCTATGAGGATTAAACTTATGAGTCACACTATGAAATTATGGGAAAAAAGTGATTGAGCATAAATTGAGAATGGAGACTAGTATTTCTGAGAGACAATTTGGGTTCATGCCAGGAAGATCCACTACAGAGGCGATTTATTTACTAAGGGGGATGATGGAGAAGTATCGAAGTAGGAAAAGAGACTTACATATGGCTTTCATTGACTTAGAGAAGGCGTATGATCGGGTACCAAGGGATGTACTTTGGAAAGCCTTGCAAAAGAAGAGGGTGAATGTTGCCTACATTAAGGTAATACAAGATATGTACGATGGGGCATTGACTAGGGTTAGGACACCCGGAGGTGAGACAACTGAATTTCCTATAGGAATTGGCCTACATCAAGGATCAGCTTTAAGCCCGTATCTATTTAACTTAGTTATCGATGTTATAACCGAGAGTATCACAGAGGAGGTACCTAAGTGCATGCTATTTGCGGATGATATAGTACTTTTAGCGGATTCAAGAGAAGAGATTAATACAAAATTGCAAATATGGAGAAATACGTTGGAGTCAAAGGGTTTTCGTTTAAGTAGGAATAAAACAAAATATATGCATAGCAATTTCACAAATAAACAACTTAGAGACGATTTGAAAGTTAGGTTAGGGGAGGATATAATTCCTCAAGTGACAGTTTAAATATTTAGGATCAATTGTAAGACAAGATGGTGAGATTGATGACGATGTTAATCATAGAATTCAAGCTGGTTGGTGTAAGTGGAGGAAAGCCACTGGAGTTCTTTGTGATAGAAAAGTACCCAATAAAGTTAAAGGAAAATTCTATCGTACTGCTATAAGGCCAGCAGTGTTATATGGTAGTGAATGTTGGGCTATGAAGGGACAATATGAACGTAAAGTGGGGGTAGCCGAAATGAGGATGTTGAGATGGATGTGTGGTCATACAAGATTAGATAAGATTAGGAATGACCATATACGTGAACGAGTCGGAGTGGCTCCTATTAGTGAGAAAATGGTAGAGAATCGCTTGAGATGGTTTGGTCATGTTCAGAGAAGACCATCAGATGCGCTAGTAAGAAGAGTAGATCCAATAATCTGGAGTCCGATTAAAAGAGGGAGAGGGAGGCCAAGGCGGACACTTGGCGAACTAATAGAGCAAGATCTGTTGGTGAATAATATACCGAAAGGTTTGGTTACTAATAGAGCGGAATGGCGTCGTATGATCCATGTAGCCGACCCCACCTAGTGGGATAAGGCTTTGTTGTTGTTGTTGTTGTTGTTGTTGTCTATGAAATAGACTTCTACACCATTAAGACCATGGAATTTCATGCATGAAACCATGAATCTAGAGCAATTATATTAGGCCCCTGGGTTAACTGTGGATTAGTAGTTATAATTCAATTTTACATTAGTCCTTTTATTTTGCCATTTACCTGCACGGAGGACTTAACATTCTCTGTATATTTGCAATTTGATACCATTTCAGATCCTGATGGAATTTTTTTACTTTCAGGTACTTTGGATTTCTGATGATGGTGTACCAGACTTAGGGGGCATTCATGATGGAGAAACAAGCTTTGCTGATGAAGTACAACCTTATAAACCATGTTTCATTTATGTTTTGACTATTGCTTTCCATTGTTTTTTGGAGTTTACATGCTTATAGTTTACATGTTTTGACTATTGCTTTCCATTGTTTCTTGGAGTTTACATCCTTATGATAATATACTGAAGCATATTCTTAACCTGATTTCTGTGTTCATTCTTATTGCTTTATTCCCTTTTGGTGCTCACTAGTATGTTATGACAATATTAGGTAAAACAGCCAGCTCTATGTTACCCTGGAGCATACAGGAAGGTGGCAGTTGAATTGAAGGTCAAGATAGTCCATCACATATATAACAGTTATCTCATTCTGTGAAGATCCTGTCTAAAGGGTGTTTTTAATACTCCTTACAGATTCATCACTTAGCTGTCAATGCACTTTTGAAGAGTAGCCAACTGGAGGAAATGGATGGTGGATCTTTCTTTGGCTCTGACCATGAAATTCATCTTGCACATTATGCTAGTGAAACTGATTATGATGAATCAAGATCATGCCGTCCTGCATTTCAAGTACTAAAACAGCTAGTTCAGAGATGTATTTCAGATGCAGTGGCGTCTAATAACATTTTTGCTGATGCAATACTCCAGAATGTTTACCGCTGGATTTGCAGGTTGAAACTCTCAGCATTTTTCTGTTCTCATTATGCCAGCCTAAAAAAAATGTCTTTACCTAATCATTCTGAGATGTGCATTTCAGCTCACTTTCAAAACTTCATGATCCTGCTCTGCATCGGGTTCTGCATAAGGTACAAGTCATCCTAATACATGAGGCTTTGCAATGCAACAACCTCAAAAGATAATACAGACAAGCTAGCACAAACCTAAGGACCATAACTTGCACAATTTGCAAACAAAAAAACATAGTTATGAGTTTTTTTTTAGTATGTAGTGGCTCAGAATTAAATTTTTATGGTAGACTGCATTATTATCTGATTGTGTCCATAAATTTTATTCGAAATAATAATGTTTCTCTACCTCACTATATTAACATTTTGTTTTAAATGGGTCATACCTCTAATTTTGGTCTTTGATAACTTTTCATCATTCATATTTTATTTTTGTTGCGAAACTTTAACAGCTTATGGAAAAGATTTTTGCGCTATTGCTGGTGGAGTTCAGGAAACTTGGGGCAAATATCATTTTCGCTTGCTTCTCCAAGATAATTATTGACACAGGAAAGATGGAACTGTCAGCTGCTCATGCGTATTGTGATTGTTTGCTAAAAACACTACAAACAAGGTATAGGATTGCTGGATTTACCTTATGGAAAACTTTGAAGTTGATTGAGCTTCTAGTGATCCTCTAAGATCTATTTCAGGGACATATTTGAATGGATCGAGCTTGAACCTCTGCAGTTTTGGCATTCTTTATTATTTATGGATCAGGTATATTTGTGCTATTATTCAGATTGATAATCCTCACCTTGAGTAAATTTCAAGGATGGTCACCCAACTTATTCGGTATTCCTAGTAAGGTCACCCAACTTTGATTTGTAACGTGAAGGTCCTCTAACTTTTAGAATCTTTCATTCGCGGTCATCGTGGCCGCCTGTAGCCAGTTTGCCTGTCGATCACATATGCGGATGCCATGATGCAACTCGTCAGATGCCACGTGGGTACCACTCTACCTGCCCCATCGACGTGTCGCCCAGCCTCCTTGCCGCTGCACCCGCTTCTAGCAACAGAGCGACGGCAAGTGTCCTCCGGCGATCTCTGGTGTCGGCCCGCCAAGGACGACCTCTCATTCTCCAAGCCCTAGCTCCATTTCCCGGATGAGTTCTGCTGCCATTACGGGCAGGCAATATTCACCTCCAAGTGTCCATCATGTGGGCAAAATTGCTGACGCAGACGAAGCCGTCAACATTGGAGTCGACGCCGCCGATCATCCTTTGGCAGTCGTCGAGCGTGCACCCCTCGTCGTCGAGGGCCTGTCGAGCAGTTCCTCAGCCGAGATCCTCCTGTTGTCATCCACGTTGAACACTGTGAATGCCTCTTACAGCTGCCGCTCATCCTCGTCCCCCTCGTTTTGCAGCGATTGCGGCAGCTGCGAGGCGGTTGTGGTTGGTGTAGGCGACCATATTGGCCAGCTCCTTGGTAGAGGATGAGCTCAGCTCCTTGGCGGAGGATGAGCTAGCTCCTTGACGGAGGATGAGCTCAGCTCGTGGAGGGTGATCTTGTTGTCGCCATCGCGTTCAAAGACACTGAAGAGATCGTGGTCGCGGGGGTGGGGGTTGGGGGGGTGAGACGACGAACTTCGGGGTGGACTAGAGGGCGGCGGATTCCTCGGAGGAGGTGGTAGTGATGGAGGCGTCACTGCGGTCGATGGAGCGGTGACCCATCTCCGATGGAGGGAGAATTGGGGCCAACGGGAAGGATGTGGGAATGGCAGGTAGTGGGAAGAGGGGGAAGGAGGAGGATGTCGCAATCGTGCTTACACCGGCGGAACGGCTGCTGGAGCTCTGGTGGGGTCTATGACGCCAACGGTCCTGTGGCCGAGCGCATCCGCGTTCATCCCCCTTTCATCACACCTGTCGAGATCGTCGAGGAGTTCGCCCACCACTTCTGTGGCCCACGGCAGCTTCGGCAGCTGCCCCTCTGTTCTCGCTGCCCAGCTCCGGTGGCAGCGGTTACGAGTTCTACTTCCGCCACCTCCAGCCTGCCGTCCTCCGGTCCCGCCGAGTCGTCGCGGGACTTGTCAATGCCGCCGACGTCGGTGAGGTCTCCCTCGTCGATAATACAACCACCGCGGCCGCCGTCACTCGGTCGATGGTGGCAGGTGTGACGGCGAGGAGGCTGGGCGATGTGGCGGTAAGGCGGGCGGAGCGGTACCCACGTGGCATCAGACAGTGTGGTGTCAACCGGCAAATGGGCTACAGGCGGTCGCGATGATCACGACTGGAAGATTTTGAAAGTTGGATGACCTGGGAATGGGTGACCACCTTTGATTAGGAAGATCCTTTGAGTTCCATGGCCTTACCAGTTAAGTATTTTTGCCTTTGCGAAATTTGAGCTCCACTAATAATAAACTTGTATTCTTCTGATACAGTACAACTATGGAGGCATTCAGGCCAATTCCTTGACAGAACAACCACCAGATAACACAGAAGATGGATCTCAAATGAATATAGTGTCAAGCTGGAACATAGCAGAACATCTACCAAATGTGACTCAGGTTTGTTGTTTCTTGCAAGAAAATGTTGATGTCTCACTGAAAGCATGCCAAGTGAGATCTCGCTAATACAATGACAACTTGTTCAATTGTCATAACATCGAACTAACTTTTGAAATGCCAAACAGGATCATTTTGTTCTCATAGTCTCCGAGTTTTTGTATATTCCATGGAAATACTTCAAAGAACAAGTTTTGTCACGGAATAATGCTATTAGTGGGACAACTGGTACTCAATCAATCACTGTTACAGCCGCCGAAACTCTTGAAGCCTGTGTTAGTGAATACCTTAAAGATCAGGTATTGACGTGATTGCTTGTTATGTCCATATAAATATTGGTTCTTTGTCTAATTTGCTTCATTTCCCAGATAAGCAATTACTTTGCAGAGAAACTTTTGAGGATTGTACGTGATATACTTCAGCATTTCAAGGGAAGTGACCAAAATAACACTGGCGAACATACAAATCATGGAAGGCCACTGCTGGGAGATGGCCAAATACATAAAGGAGATGCAGCATTAGAATTTATAAAACATGTCTGTGCTGTGCTTTCACTTGATAATAATGTGCAGCAGGAGATTCTGGTATTATATCTAATCTCTTGATGGCAAAATATAGCAAATTAGTAGTTCATGAGATTTCTTCTCAGTTCTCACATACATGTTTCGTTCCACAGTATTTGGATCATTATCATGCCTCATGTATGCTCACTTGTCAAATTTATTCAGCATGTGTGCAAGCATGTTTTCTGTTTCACCGGAAAAAAATATGGACTTATACTATTTTTTGAGAGTATAACACCCTTTAATCTATTTTGCAACTGTTCATTTCAGATGATTGCCAGATTTATTGTATATCTGTTGTTTTTCAGAGAATGAGAAAGAATTTGTTAAAGTTGGTTCGCGTAAAAGAGTTTGCGCCTGAAGCACAATATCATGATTCTAGTCCATCTTTCACGCTTCCGAACGTTATTTGCAGGTGCGTTTCAAAATAAACATGATTCATATGTCTGTTTTTCCACAAATCTGAAAAACAGTAACGTTTATGATGCAACAGAGCATGCAGCATGTTCATTAGTACCTATTCTCTTCCTCTTTTGTCGCTCTCAACTTAGAATGTTTCCTTTCAGTTATATATATATATATATATATATATATACATGTGGATGACAACCGTAGTCATCCTTTTTCCTCTAAAAAAAATAAAATAAAAATAAAAATACAGCATGCAGCAGTATATATGGTGCCTCCATGATTGGTGACTAGAGATTTTAATACATCTTGTTTTCTCGTGTTCCTTAACGAGACTTTTCTGCAGCTACTGTAATGACTGCCGGGACATAGACCTCTGTCGAGATGCCATGTTGCCGGAACAGGAGTTATGTTGCACTGTGCCCAGTTGTGGACAACCCTACGACCGCGAGCAGATAGAAAATTGCCTTCTTCAAATGGTCAGACAGAGAGAGCGGCTTTATCAGTTGCAGGATTTGGTGTGTGTTAAGTGCAGACAGGTGAAAGCTGCTCATTTAGCCGAGCAGTGCGCTTGTGGTGGTTCCTTTCGGTGCAGCGAAGACAAGAAGGAATTCCGAAGCAAAATGCAGGTGATTCATGGCATATCATCCCGGTATAATTTCCAGCTGTTACATGACCATACATCTTGGATTTTGGAGCCGAGGTAGCAGTCTAGCAAATTGTGCACCGTCTCTGTGTAGTCGGTCCTGTGTCCAGGCTGTAAGAAGAAAAAAAGAGGCAATGGTGTTCCTTTTTTTGGTTCAACAAGTAACTCAAACTGGATTCAGACACCCGATCATCTTGCATGTAAAATGACAAATGTTGTGTACATATTATATATGAAAAAAAAATAGTTCATTTGACAACGCCTTTTTTTTTTCTTTTGGTAATTGCATAGCTTCTCCTCGCATTACCTTCTTGGCCAATATTATTTAAGCTGTCAATAACGTGTTCCTTGTTTATGGCACGTTTTAAGAAAATACAATTGCACGAGAAGCATAAAGAAAACAAGTTGTATTATCTTTTTTTTCTAGGCTTGATCTTTTGAACCGCTTGGATTCGAAATGCTACGGGGAGGATACCAAGGATCTTTTCCTTGTTCATGAGGGGAATTTGTAAAAGCTCCTGGATACAGTGAATAATTAAATAAGGGCTGACTTAGCAGTCATGGGGACTATACAAGGCGAGAAACAAATGATTCACGTGAAGCAGCAGACGGAGTGGTTGGCGCCCTCGGCGAGAGATTAACGAACTCCAGCGCTTGCATCCTGACTTCCAACGGGTAATCTGCAACGCATCCAATCCTTGGACCAGCACCGCTGCACCATTTTGATGAAAGCTGATGACCCAGCTGGTATGAACTCCTTTCTCTCTTTGACTTTATCCTTTCGAGTATCGCTTTCTGAGGTACGTCAGCTCTCGGACTCTGAAGTCCACCGGACAGTGTCCTTTTGTATCGCTGTCCTCCGACTTCAACGCTCCCTTCACTTTGGGGATTTGCTACAGGTCCTGTTGCTTCCTCATTTGGCATCACTTCTGCTGGCAGCGAAAGCCGTGGCAGATCGCCAAGCGCTGTAGTTTGGATCGTCTTCTCAAGCTCAAGTTGTGGCGGGTCATCGTAGTACTCTTCGTTCGTGGATGAAGAAATCTGAAAATTGAAATGGAGGCCATCAAATCCAAACGCAGAGATAATTGCTCCAATCAAACAGGAATAGAATCTATAGCTACTGTGCTACAATGTGACACAACAACGGATTACCTGAGCTTCACTTAAGTTAACCCCGTTGTCTTTGAGGAAGCTTACGAAGTTGTTCAGATTCTCCTCAGTTGGCCGGTAATGCCCACTGTATGCCCATATCCTCTGCAACCAATAGGTCATGTTGAACTCTTGAGATAAAAAAACCCAATACTGACTAGCAGACTAATTAATAAGACAAACAGTTGTGTTTCAGAAAAAAAATGCTTTGTCGGCATGACCCAGTTTTTCAGAAGGTCAACGAGTCATATCTTGAAATTGCAATTATGCAAAACATGCACTTCTTTCATCTCTACATCGTTCTAGTGTGCATTGAAGAGCCAATTGTGTAGAAAGGGGTTGCCAACTAAATGAAAGACGCTTTAGTGGATCACCATATCTTATCAGAAAAGAACTAGAATATGACTTCCGCTTTCAGAACACACCAAAGATGCAAGATGGATTTTAGTTCCACCGAGTAGCATATCCTCTTTGTGTATGCATCAAAGAGGTTCATAAACCAAATTTACTGTCAATGGAATTGATTATGCTACCTTAAGTACCCCATTTTCTGCAGCAAATCTTCCAGCAGCTATAGTGGCTCCTCCAGCAAGGAAACTAGAATGGTGAAAGAATCCTTTTTTTTTCTGTGTTAGTTGCAAACAGTCAGTCAATGGCAAGAAAATTGGGAGGAATAAAAGATTGATATATTAAATTACTAGCGTAATTTTGCAAGCCAGGGCAACCAAGAACTAATAAGTCGGATCTTATCTACCTGCCCAGCATATAGTTTCTTCGATGTGCTCATAACAAAAATCCATTTTGCACCTTCAGTTCCTTTACCAGTATCGAGAAGCTCTCCAGTCTGTTTGTGCACAATTTTCCCTTCTACTGGCACATATTCATGATGTTTCCTCTCTAGCTGAACAAAATGTTATGACATTTCAAAACCATAAAGTGCAGAGAAAAGGGAAAGTAATATGCATCAAATTTTTGTGATTCTTGATGAGCATGTGCAACTTTATCAAGTTGTTCCAAGAATTTTTCCTGAAGACTTGGCGCTAAATTCTTAAGAGTTAACATGGATGAGATTGATCTTTACTTTCAGTATTGTACTTTTGTTTTGAAGTGAACTTCCAGTATTGTACTTGCTTCTTAGCTATCAAAGAAAGTAAGTAGTTTTATGTCCTTGGTTTCCACATATATTAGACAAAGCCAAAGAAAAAGCAACTTACAGGGCCAAGATATTTAATGCATTGCTTCCGGAGCAATGACCTGTTACATTCCTTGAGGTCTACTTCTCTGCCATTTCCAATATCCAGCCTGCACCAGATATATTCTTTTAGGAGCTGTATTCCTAATTTTCTCAAAAATACCAACCAAGTTGGCATACAAGAAAGAGCAAGTATGACCTGAGATTTAAAGAATACAAACATTAAAAATTGTTTCAGCCACATACTACAGCACTCACCAGTAGAAGAAAGGCTGACCATCCTGGCTTTTACACCATTCATCATAGTAGAAATGAAGGTTATGCCCATATCGATGTCGTGGATCAATCTACATATATGAGGCAACCAAAAGTCAAAATCCAAACAGCCAACAAAGTTTCAGAGGCATCTAATATCAACATCAAGTGGTGATAGATCATACAACATGATATTCATGGAAAACTAACTGAATCATCCTCTTCCGAGACCTGGAGGAGGAAGTGTGATCTACTGTAGTTAGCTTGCTCATCTTCCTTTTTGGTCAGTGTTGAAGTGTTTATGTTATTTGCAACAATACGATTTTATTTTTTGATAGAGGGCTTCGTATTATGTAACCAAGAGAAATTTCTTTTCTTTTTCTTTTCTAGAGGTTTGTACTGTGAAAACTTAACATCAAGATTAAATTGCAATTGCAAACATGGATGGAATTTTTGTCACACACGAAGAACAATAAGAACAAGTGAACACACAGCTTCGATCCAGTGCTGAAACGCCAACTTGACAGCTCTGGCATCCTTCGATAAACCTCGACCGACCTACGAATTCAAAGCAAATACTCCAACATAAGCGATCATTATGTCCACTCTGTAAATGGCAAAACTACGAGAGCAGGCAACTGGAAGCCTAAGAAAGGGGCAAGCAGAGACAAAAAGGGAACCTTGGAAGCGTTCAAGCTGACGCGATTCCAGCGGGAGATGGCCGTTTCATGCTTCATGTCGTCGAAGAACGACACAGTGCTGTGGTTTAACCGAACGAAGTCTATCGCTTGCCACCTGCAAAAAAATTCCGCCCGGAAAGCCACAAAGGAATTCAAACCGGAGAAAAGCCCGAGGCAGCGATCGGAAGAGCGAGATTCGGACCTCGAAAGACGTCGGAAGAAAGCTCTTACCAGAGTTCTTCCGCGACGACGGCGGAGTCGGCGAGCCTGCGCCTGGTGCGGTAGCTTCTATACACCTTCTGGACCTTCGTGACCGCCGTCTCGACTGATCTATCAGGGACCGGCGAGCCAGGGACCGGTACGTCCATGTAGCTGGCAGCCGAGGTTCCGTAAACCGGCGATCGCGGCGGCTTCGGCGAAGGTAGAGAAGCCTCACGGGCCGTAAGCTCGAAGTCACTTTGAGCGCCCGGAGAAGGCGGCGACGGGCGAAGATGTCTCGGCGAAGGGAGTGAAGCGTCGGTGGCAGTGGAACGGAAGCCGCGGTGAGCGTGGGAGGAAGGCGCCGGCGGAGAAGTCTCCGACGGAGGCGGAGAAACTTCGTCAGGTGTCGCCCGGACGTCATGGGGAGCAACTGGGGAGGCCGGCGCGCCGTCGAGCTGCGGGAGATCGACGGCGACGGGGGAGTCCGAGAGGAATGTGTGGGGAGGCGGCAGGCGGTCGAAGTGGTGGGGCGTGACGGCGGCGTCGACCTCCATGGACGAAGGCAGAGGAGGAGGAGGAGGAAGGATGTGCTGGAAGAAATGAAGAGGCCACTACAAATCAACAGAGAGAGAGGGCGACTGAGACATAAATAGGGAGGAACGACGACGTCGCACATTTATTTATTTATATTACATTTTTTTATTTAAAAAAACGAAGGGGGGAAAATAATATTGTTGTTGTTTTTTTGGACCTCAGTCCTCGAGAAAATTAAAACTTTAAAAAGGGGTTTAAGTAGAACATTTTTATTCCATATTTATAAAATATTTTTGATCTCATGCGGAACAAACTCTTTTTTTTTAGCATCAGATTTCAATTATCAATTTTTATCAACGATGTTTCCATACATACATCGAACAATTTATTAAAAAAAATTGTTCCACACATTCCTCATTCTCAATTAAATTATCTCGCTTGCAAAAAAAAAAAACAATATCTCAGCTACTTCACCAAAATTTGAGAATAATAATTTATAAGCATATTTTTAATTGGTTCTTTTCTTTATTTGATCATTTGTTGTAACGAATTTTTTCTTATAATATATACCATTATTTTGCCAAAAGAAGGGAGCATACGAATATGAGTTTGTGAGGGTGGGGGATGAGACAAGGAAATTAGGAAGGTTTGGATTGGTACATATATGTACATAACATCATATATTAATAAATAAATAAAATAAGTCTTTGTAGTGTCGTGATATCACTACACTAGTCTACTTGACCCATGGTCTGGATTGGATTCTACGCATATATAAATAAATAACAAATCTAACTAATTAATATGCTCCTTCCTTCCTTCCTTCCTTCCTTCCTGAGTGAGCCATGTTCCCCCTTCCTGACGTGGATTTCTTTAATCGCGAGAGGCCACGACGTAGAAATATTATTAACATCTAATTAATTAGTCAAGCATTTGATTATAGAAGAATGGTATCCGGTCGGATATCTTTGTTTTTTCTTTCCTTTTGAAAACTTAATAGTTGTTAGGGAATAATTCATAGCTTACTTAATTTTGTTTTAATAATACGTACGGTGGCTTTAGATAAACGAGGATACATTCAGGACCCTACCGCATATGGGTGCAAATTATAACTACTTAATTTTTATAATAATATAAAAATACAAAACATCCAAAATAATTTTTAAAAATATAATGATTATGAGCTATAAAAAAGTTTAAAAATCAATGAATTATTTATTTGTATTCAATAATCAAATCATCTAAAACGAAATATGATATCCATTAAAGAATTTTATTTCATGTGCCTATAAATTATTATTTTAATTTAATTATCTAATCAGTTAAAGGATGCTGTAAGGATTCATAGATTATGAACTCTTGAAGTTAGCATTAATAAATTAATGGGATTGAATTTTTTCCTAAAAATAGTGATGAATTTTTAAAAATATAAGTTAATGAGTCTAATGAAAATAAATAAACAAAAATAGGCTTAGATGAATATGTTAATGCACAATAATTTTATGTTCCAATACTTCTTTTCAGCAATACATACATAATTCTAAATGGAATCAAAATAAAAAATGTAAGTGGGATTCCACTGGATGAATCTTTAAACAAGACATGTTTCACAAAGCCAAATTCAAAATAATTTAGTTTGATCAAAATTAACTCTTGTTTTATCCAAGAAGTTTTAGATGAATTGAAAATTCCAATTTGAATGGAATAATTCATCATATTCCAACATTATAAAAAACAAATAAATGATTTTTTAAAAAGACGCAATATGAAATAAACAAAAGTCACCATATGAATTGATTATCTACTTGAGGTGGGGATATGCAAAACTATTTACAAAATTGTATATTGGTGCAATTTCGAAGGTGATAATTTATTTAATTTGTATGTCTAATAATTTTTGGTATATGGTCATATAGATAAGAATAAATATTATAAAAAATTATGGGGTCAATTGACCCGTATAGAAGACCATGTAGGTCCGCCCATGGATACATCGATGAATAGCAAAGCTAATTAAAATGAGCATATGAGTGTAAGAGCTTGTCTATATAAGCTATATACCTGTCTGAGTTATTTTTTTCTTTTTTTTTCCTGTTTTTTTTTCTTCCTGCCATGCATGTGTTAATGTCTTCTTCCAAGTGGGTGATTTGGCGGTCATAAAAAAAATCCTTATTCTTATTAATAACTCCAACAATTGGCATTTTTATATGACCGGTCCTGCCATGTATTGATGTATATATAGGTCACTAATAAAATAAATCGGTCACTAAATTCCACTGGTAAGCTGACAATTGACACTTAGGATGCAGTTTTGGATTGCTTTGTGGATCCTTTTTTTTTTTAATATTCTAAACATGTTCATTTGATTACAAATATCTTAATTTCAGTACGATTTCCATTTTTAAATAAAATTTGCTTAGTAACACTTTTCTCTTTCAGCTAAAACCATTAATTACTTGTTTAAAAGTTTTGCTTAGGAAAGACTTACAAAGTAAACAAATTTCTTAAAGGTAGATAAATTTATTTCTACGTAATCTTTTTTGTTGCTGTTGTAAGAGATATCTACGAGAATACATAAGATAAAAGAGTCGTTAAGAATGAAACCTAAAACATTTTATCTATATACTTTTTAAATTGAAGAAAAAATTTCTAAAGTTTGGAGGGCATTATCCAAAGTCCATGTCTGTCACTTTGGAATGCAACAAAAGTTTCACTATTTTTACATCATACGAGATATTATAATAAATAATAATGTCCGAGGGAACATATGATTGACCAAGAAACTTCGTACATTCTACTTTATTTATATAACAAATACGTGCTTAGCAGGTCAAAGTAAAAGTCAAACTTGCTCTTTCTCTCTCCCCATATATATATATATATATATATATATGTTATATTGTTAAGTAAAAAGTCGTATATAATATATCACGTATATGTAATTTTTTTTTTAAGGCTAACAATATCGAAGTGACCTAATTTATTTTTCTTCCTTGTTCATTGGCAGCGGCGCGTGGATTGGAAAGATTCCAAGATGAAAACATAAAAAAAGATAGAAAATATTTGTTGGGAATAATTTCCAGTACACATTCAAATCATGTATTATATACCATCTTACCAACCAAAAAGAAAAAGTCATAACGAAACGAAGTCGTTCAGCTTCAATTATTTTAATATCACAGAAACTGATCAATAAAAAAATATTTAATTTCTTGAAAGTTGTACCACAGAGAATTGTTCCAAAGATGACGATCGTCTTCAGTTATTAGATCGTAATCCAACGACCAAAAATAACCCTTAATATATGGTAAACTAATAGATGAGAAGATTTGGCCTCCTTGCTTGTCCTACTTCTTGATGTGTGGATGATTTTTTTTTTCCTTCCTTAAAAAAAAAAAGAAAAAAATATACCACCAGAGATAAAATGGTGATGCAGATTGGTTGTCCCATGCTACAAGATGTGATAAAAGTGATTTCATGAAAAGTAGTTCAAAAATTATTATAGTCACATTATGTGATCTAAAACAAAAGGCCAAATGGTCAGCACCATATTTTCGCATGCTTTTCTTCTTTCTTTTTTTTCTTCAATCTTTTAAAAATGCAGGTCGTCGTCCTTATCAAGATATTGTGAAAAATTAAACTACCATAATAATCAATATTATATATATATATATAGTTACAAGTACAGAAAGTTTAGTGGTGGTGGGTAGGAAATTATGGGGAAGTCAGAGGCGAATAGTAATGCTACTCATGGTCTTGCATACGATGCATCACTTGGAGTTATTAATTCTTTGGATGCATTCTGGATCTTCGGTGCGAGGACGAAGGAGCAATAAATATGCTTTTTTTCTAATTAAAATGACAACTCAAAAAAAGTAAACATGGAGTTATATACTACTAGCACCTAGCCAACAACTTGTGACATAACCTCAAATCAACCTTAGTTGCATGAATTATGAATCCGATATATCTGTGCAGCACTTTTACTTACCCTTTTTTTTTTGTCTCCTTTTTAGTTGCCAACAAAAGTTTCAGAGTAGTTATGGTCCATTCTGCAACCAGCTGTGATGAAAAGGAAGCGCAAGGTCCATTTTTTTAACAAGAGAAAAGAGAGAGAATTTATAAAAAGGTGCAAATCCATTATTCTGCTCCGGCTGTGATGAAAAGGAAGAACAAGGTCCATTTTTTAATAGGGAGAAAAGAAAAGAGAGAGAGAGAACTTACAAAGAAGGTGCAGGAATGTTGTTAGTAGTGTTGCTAGTTTGACCATGCATGCAGCACAGCAGGTTAATCATTTAAATTAGTCATCCAGGAATGTTTTTTGAAATGGATCATTGCAGAAGAGCTTTAACTTTGCCACGCCCAAAATTGTAATCCGGTGATAATTAAACTTATCACGATCGCATAATTTATACGTAGATGTAATTAATTATATCATGGGATGCTTTCTTAATTTCTCCCTTTTATCACGCCTTGTTAGCTTCCTCCCTCTCTGCTGGAGCTTTTGCTCCATGCACCTTGGTTCTGAAACTTCCTACAGGCTTTCTTTGACACCGTGCATATATAATGTGTAGTGCATATCATAGGAGATATGAGATATCAATCTTGGGTTGTGACATGATTTTCTTTTTTTTTTTTTGTGCGTCCAAAGTTTGCATAAGACCTCCCCTGTCCAACGCTATTAATATTTGATTAATTCGGAATAAACAAATGATAAATATACATTTTCTTACTTAAAGTGATAGCTCCAAAAATCGAATTTAAAAATATTAATGTCACTAGTTGGTTATAGTTTTCTTTTATATATAGCTGTCATGACCATGCAGAACGTAAAATGCATTCACTACAAGAAAACTGCCTTTTACCGACGGTCCTAACCGTCGGTAAAATGGTCAGATCCGTCGGAAATCACGATTTCCGACGGTTCTTTCGACGGAAATGATCGTGTGAAAAAGGAGCGTCGCAAATATTTTACGATGGTTTCTTCTGAACTGTCGGTATTACAGACGATCTAGCTGGCGGGTGCGGCAGTCGAACGTTAAATATCGACGGGGCGAACCATCAATATTATCGACGGTCAAGACCGCCGATATATATCGACGGTTTGAACCGACAATAGTATTGACGGTTCAAGCCGTCGATATTTATCGGCAGCTTAAACCGTCGATAGTATCGGCGGTTCGTGCCGTCGATATCTATCGGCGGCTTGAACTGTGGAAACTATCGACGGTTTTAACCATCGATATATATCGACGGCTTGAACCGTCGATATTATCGATGGTTAAAACCGTCGACAATCTTGTATCGACGGTTTTACTCGTGGGCTACGACCGTCGATAATTGTGTACCGACGGATATAACCGTCGGTAAGTATCGAAAAAATTTGCTGAAAATTGCAATATTTCAGCTGTTTCCGACGGTCAGGACCGTCGGAAACATAAAAAAATTTAAAAAAAATAGTGAATTCACAGATAATTCCCAGATAATACAACACATTTGATAGTTCAATTATAAAGCATAACGTAATTCACATATAAAGCACATCACATCACAGATTCAATTACATCACGTCACAGATAGTTCAATTCGGCATAAGGGTATCCAAACATGAAACGTAATCCATAATGTAATCCATAATTCACAGATTCAATAACGTAATCCATAATGGAATGAGATAATGGAACGGCACGCTTAATTCACTTAATCCAAACAGCAAACAAATTTAACATCACATGAATTCACAAATTGAACGGCATAACGTCTTCGTCACGACGAAGAGCTGAAGTTCAATTCGCATATCATCTTCGTCGCAAAACATCACTGCACAAAATTGAAATAGAGTAAAAGTTATAACATATAAAATGCAAAAAAAAACACGAATTCAGTTTTGAAGATGCGTAATCACAATCTAATTGAATCTAAAATCTAAAATATAAAAACATAATTTGAATAAGGTTTTCATGCGGTGATCATTAATCTAAAATCTAATTTCATCATTACCATTAAAATCCAAAATGCCAAAGTTATCATTAAAATAAGGTTGCTAAGTTTTTTTCCTATGATTTCATGCGGTGATCATTAATGTATGTTGAAGTTTATACTAAGTACTGACATTTACATGATCCAGCTGTCTGCACTCCATTTTTGGTGAAAACTTTGAAAGTCTACATATCTAACTGAAAGGGATGAAGAGTAAAATCTAAGTTAGTGTCAAAGTGCATATGAATCTAATGAGTACAATGATGCATAAGATTAAAGTAAATTCCAAAAATAATTATGTATTATATATGAATTTACCTCGGCGTCGTCGTCATTCAATTCGTCACGCATGAAGGCATGCATCATTTTCTTCATTTCAAGCCCGTTACGACGTTCACGTTCTTCGAATTCCTGTCTGACCTCTTCCCTAATCTTGATGGTCACCTGATCCACAATTTCTTGCATAGTAGAAGGAGATGAACCTGAAGTACTTCGTCGACCATATGCAATATCTGTGTCACTCACAGAAGATCCAAGTCCGTAAATGCGACCCTTCTTCACGCCGACGTGGTCCGTCTAAAGTTGTCTTGGGGTCAACGGTGTGGTTCCCTCCTGCGTGGCTTGCGTAATATGATCAACTTCTTTTGTTTTATAAGACTCCTGAAATATAAAGAAAATAATTAACTACAAACGACGACTAGGTGATCGACTTCAAAGTTTTGTTAATTAATTATTAACTTGCAATTTAGAAAAAAGTAAAGGCACAAAAATTTACATACATATGTCTCCCGGGCATAATTCGAGACCCATTCTTTGTTCTTCTTCTGATGGGTTCGGAGAAATATTTCGTCCTGAGTCGGTGGTCTACCCGTCTCTTTCTCCTGCAATGAGATAATATTTTAAAATTTGCAAATTACTTACCATTTTCTTAAAGTATAATATTTCGTCCTGAGTTCGGAGAAAGACCTTACCATTTTCTTAGCAATCGTGCTCGTGGATAGACAGCCGCCCGAATGCAAGCACGCTCCCTGGTCAGACTCTCGACTAGTTTTTGCTTTTTCGCATTTCACTTTGTACTCCTCGGTGGACCACTTTCCTAGCAAATCAATCCAAACGGCCTCGGGGATCCAATTGGATCGTTCTCCGTCAGCTCGAGCTTCAGAAAACATCGCGGACAATCTCTTTGAGCACCGAGAGTTAAAAGCCTTCCACATTTTTTTCGTATGCTCGGGCTCCCACCACACATCAGCCTATAAGTGTTTAAAAATAATTAATGTGCATGACGAAGAAAAATATTAATGATGATGTTGGCTTCTAATGACACATGAAATTCATTAAATAACATCTGTCTCGTGGCATAAGGAATTTCCTTCCATGTAAGCCACGCTTCAGTATACCTATGTCGCAATACTTTAGTAACTGCTGCAGCCGCTGGTTTCGACGGTACAAATCTGGAATGACACAGAATTATAAAATGACATGGCTGAATCAAAGCATGAATAAGGATTCGATATACATAAAATAACACATACCCTAAATTCCCATATGGCTGCACGTATGCTTTGTAAACACGATTTGATGAAGCCTGATTTGAGTCTTCCACGGAACAATGAGCTCTGACGGGTTGTTGTGACAATTGTGTATCCAAGTCTGCAATATCAACGTGAGAGGAAGGACCCGACGGAGAAGAACGTTCTATTATGCGAATGCCCGTGGTTGATCTAGGAGCTGACGGAGAAGAACGCTCTGTTATGCGAATGCCCGTTACTGATATAATTGTTCCCTCCCGCTGAAATTATAAAGATTGACAAGCCACAGTAACATAATAGTCAACGCCATCTATAAATTCTTGTGTCAAGCCTCTACGACCAGGATTATTTCTTTTGTACATCCATCGACGATCGTTCAAGTATGACATAATGACTGCATTATTTGCAAATCATAAAAAATTTCAGTCATACAAAATTGTATAAGGAAAGAAAAATAAATATGAAACAACTGAGGAAGAACAGATTGTTTAGCTAATGTTTACTAATCATACTGCTAGGTATAGAGATAGCATATAATAAGTATATATAACATAATTGTCCTTTTTCTTCCTCATCGGCGTGCAAGCTCGCACAAGGGAGCGTTGACACTAGGGACGAGCTCACACTAGGGCATTGCTTTGAACGTTTGAATTTTCCCAAATGAAGAAAAGAATTGAGTAAAAGTTGGATAGGCTCAAACTTTTCTTTTTTGGTTAAGTGAGATCAGTTTTGACCCTTTTTGCTCATGATCGTTTTCCATCAAACAAAAGGAGAAAAAAATATTCCAACTGAATGTTTCATCATCCTTTCTAAATACGTATCTTTTTTTTATTGCGTAAACGTTTGTTTGATAAGGTGGTGCCCCATCTTGTCACTCAGCAAAAGGTTCTGTTCATTAAATTCTGGATGGAAGATGAGTACTTGGAATTGTGAAAATAATTCTTTGCCCAAGAACTTCTTACCAAAGAAACATGGAGTGTAACTAAGGATGAGTGATTGGACAGAGTAATTTAAGGTGTGATGTATTTTATGCGTGATAGAAGACCAAAAGAAAGCTTAAATCTGTCCATAGAGTAGCATCTTTTGTGTCACCACCAATACAGTTAGATGTAATGGCTTACTGACTCAGTGCTGAGTCTGTTTGGGCCCTGGTTCAGATTCTGTGCAATATATATGATGTACTGCTATTGGTAGGTGCAATGACCAGCTGACTCAGTGCTAACTATGATAGATGTTGATTACATGCAAACCAACATCGATTAGCAATTAAGTGACTCAGAAGTCAGAATTGAAACGGATGAAGAGGAAGTGGGAGGAGGGGATTAAAGATTTCTCAACTATAATTCTAAACATGGAAGCTTACGTGGAGACATGTTAGCCTTACAGTGCAAGGGCGGCCGGATCTGGCCGCCGCGCGCGGAGGGCGGCCGGATCTAGCCGCCGCGCGCGGAGGGCAGCCGGATCTGGCCGCCGCACGGAGGGCGGCCGGATCTGGCCGCAGCGCGCGGAGGGCGGCCGGATCTGGCCGCAGCGCGCGGAGGGCGGCCGGATCTGGCCGCCGCACGGAGGGCGGCTGGATCTGGCCGCCGCACGCGGAGGGCGGCCGGATCTGGTCGCCGCGCGCGACTGGCGGCCGGATCTGGCCGCCGCGCGCGAATGGCGGCCGGATCTGGCCGTCACGCGCGAATAATGGCCGGATTTGGCCGACGGAGAGAAAAATTATATATCAAATTAAAGGAGGGCGGGGATCGGACCTACCTGCGCCGGAGATTCCAATCGACGGCGGAAGCTTCGGGCGGGAGGTGGTCGATGGCCGGACGAACAGCGGACGAAACGCGCGGCGGCGGACGGACGTTCAAAACGTTCAAAGTAAGAGTGCGGTCGGGTTTTTATATAACTACTTTTCGACGGTCGAAACCGCCGCAACATAGGTAAATATAAAATTATATTAATTCTCATTTCGATGGCTCGAATCCGCTGGAAAAATCGTCGATAGTTTCGACGGTATTCAAACCGTCGAAATATTGACGGTTTTAGCCGTCGATAGTTTTGACGGTTCTTTAAACCGTCGAAATATCGACGGTTTTAGCCGTCGATTCCCATAATAATAAATTTTCAAAAAACATCAACAGATCCATAGTTTGTGTAAATTATAAATTTCCATTTTCGACTGTTGAGGCCATCGAAAAAAATTAAGCTAGAATATTTTATTTAAATACTATCGACGGTTATGACCGCCGAAATATCGACGGTTGCTTTGAACGTCGCAAATTTCGACGGTCAAAACCGTCGATAAGTTCAATAATTGTACGCAACCAGTGTTGAAATTTTTCGACGGTTCAGACCGCTCGAAGTTTCGACGGTTAGATAAACCGCCGAAATTATCGACGGTCATAACCGTCGAAGTATAAATATTTTCGACGGAATCTTCCGACGAATTTATCACCGTCGAAAGTTTAGACGGCTAAAACTGTCGAAAATTATCCGACAAAAATATCGACGGTTTGGAAGATCCGCCGAAAAAACCGTCGATATTTTAGACGGATGTCGGGCCGTAAAAAATGAACCGTCTGAAATACGACTTTTTCTTGTAGTGATTTCACTTGATTGGTGATGAGTATTTATATATATTAACTCGCAAAGTTCTGACCAGAAAAGTCCTTTGAGTGACAAGGAATGAAGAACAACACGATCCATATCTATCTATCCATGATTAATTAAAATAAAAGGGCATCTTTTCTTCTATACTTGGTACAGGATCCTTCATGTATCTCCCCATACATATATCAACTAAACAAATGATCATTACTTAACTAAAAACATCAAGTTAATTAGACAAATAAAAAAAAAGAGGAAAACAGTAGAAACTATATTATAAAAAATAAAATCAAAGACTTTAATGCGGAAGTTTAAACGTTGGAATGTCAAGAGACACAGCTAATCAATGTAGTATGTAATAAAATGATAAAAGACTACATCTTCAAGAAATTCGACATATAGGAGAAAGTTCAATAAGCGGAATAACATGATGTCTATGAATAACAAAATAAATCATCAACCAAATGCAATTTAGGAGAGTTGATGATGTATATAGTCATGTGCAGCATCCTCCAAGCCCTGAGCACTCCCACATCTCTTCAAGCATCATTCTCACCTGCAAAATCCTAATGCAGGGGAATCGAATACCCGTGAGCAAAGATGCCCAGTACAATGAAATAAGGATCAATGATAATCATATAACAAATATATCAGTGAATGATAACATGCTTTAGCTTCTATGCATTGATTACAATGGGTCATATATCATACTTCAACTATATCAATATATGTACTATATTCTTTGTTCTGACTATACATTGTCTTTACTATACCCTGCCTTGAACATTATATGTCTCTGCATTAACTTTATCATACTGTATTCCATACTTTACTATACTATACTCTGTACTTTGCTATGTCATACTTTACTGTACGTTACTTTACTGTAAGTTGCACTACGTCTTTTACATTACTATGATATCCTTAAAGTTAGTTGTCCTATACAAACTTTATTAAATTGGGATGCCAGATGTGCCTCTCTGAATCTGTAAAGCCAATAAGCCTATATTGAAGATGGGGTGTGACAATGCATCACCCATTTCGAAATGCAGGTGGAAGATGACTTGCACCCCAGGAACAGTGGTCATTTAAGAACCTGTAGATTCACTGTCTCCTCAGTTAGCTACATGTCCCTCTGGCTCAATACTATGTTCTTTGGGGGAAGGAGTGTGGCAATACATCACCCTTCTTCGAGATACAGATGGAAGAGGACATGTAGTCTCAAGAACAGTGGTCATCGAAAACCAGTAGATTCCCTGTCTTCTCAGCTAACTAAATACCTCTCTCTATGTCATACTGTGATCTTTGTTCCGTACAATGAGGTGTCACATAGCAATTCAATAGTTTTATATTTACTTTACTTATCTTTGCTTATCATGATATTTATGAATCTGAACTCAAATAGGCATTAATGTCTTTACAATAGGACTCGACCAGTTATATGTGAACTGGTTCGAGTCTCCTATTAGGGTTCAAGAGTCTGACTCAGATCGGGTCAAAGTTCGACTCGGATTATATGAGTACTCATACTTTAGAATGACTCAATATTTCTCTAGGGATTGAGTTGGGTTGAACCGGTTAGCTCGAGTCGGGGAGTTGGACTGAACCGGACTGTCTAAACCGATTAACTGACTAAACCGGTCGATTGTTTCTGGATCGGTCGATCATTTTTGTACCGATCGATTGTTTCTCTTGGTTCGGTTGAACCGGACTGGTGGACTTGAACCGATCGATCGCTCCTGGTGGATCGATTGATCGTTCTATAAGACTGATCGACCGTTCCTCTTGGACTGGTCGACCGTCTTCCTTGCCGAGGATTCCATCGGACCGATCGACCGTATGCATGTGACCGATCGACCGATTTCTTTGTGTGTTCATGGATCGGTTGACCGTTCTTAGAGAGTGGTCGATCGATCTTACGATCACAGGGACGCGCGATGCGCGCCGCATCGGTCGACCGCTCGAAGGATCGGTCGACTGCCCGTGGAATCTGATTTGTCGGTAACAAGTGGATCGGTCGATCGCCCCGGTAGAATCGGTCGATCGGTCAAAAGATGAACTGAAGCGAGACTTTAGCAGGATCGGTCGACCGTTCATAGAACCGGTTGATCGGTTCCTGCGATAAAACATGGCCGTCGGTCATCTTTCTCGATTTCGGTGACCTTCTGGCCATCAAATCACAATGATCAAAATACAAAAAATGATGCTATGAATCACATGATTATAATGGGCTATTCCTACGCATCAATAAATCATCATTTCTTCGTCTAGGGGATTAAAACTCTAAGGTACCTTCGTTTTCGAGCATCGGAGTTCGCCGGCGATCTGCGGATCGTTCATCGATCGTCCTTGGGCAACGGAAAGGTGCGCCCGGTCCTCATGATCGTCGAAGGAGGTCGCTGTGCGCCGAAGGATCGTCGGATCGTCCGTGTTCGTCGTCGTAGTCGTGCTCTGCTTCGTGCGTCCGCTGAAGTCGTAGAAGAAGAAGAAGAAAAGAGACGGAGGCGGTGGTTGGCAGGGTTTCCAAGGGGGCGCGAGGGCACTCCCTCACGTCCCCTTTATAGCAGCAGCCAGCCCTTTGGCCGGCCGAATTCGTTCGTTTCATTTTCTTTTTTTTAATCCGAATGTGATTTGAATTCCTTCATTAATTTGCATTGATTTCTCATTTTTTTGAATCCTTTTCCTTATTTGGATTTGTGAGGCGTTATAGTTTTCTCGATTCCACTGCGGACGTGGCACAACAAAAACTAATAAAATAATATAAAAAATTAATAAAACTAACAAAAATAAAAAAAGAGGCAGTAAGCTCATGGCTTCCGCCCCTCGTTGGAGCCAAAAGAATAGGGGCGACACCCCCTTCCCCTCTCCCCACTAGGGCCGGAGAGTGCCCCCTCCCCCTCTGTCCTCTATCCGTGCAAAGGCAGGGCGGCTGCTCCCTTTCCCTCTCCTCTACGATGTTGAGGAGGGAGGGAAAGGGGGTGGCCGTTCCCTTCCCCCTATGCATGCGCGATGCGTAGAGATGGAGAAAGGGTTGCCCCCTTCCCCTCTCCTCTTTGGCATTGGAGAAGAGAGGGGAAGGAGCCAAGAAGAGGCTGCTCCGTTGCGTCCAGGAGCACCTTCACTCCCAGTCCTGTAGGGACATTAGCTCCCGCATGAAGTCCAACAGTTCGGTTCATAAGGATGTCTAGGCTGAGATTGGAGTAGCCTGCGATGAAGAGTATCGACTCTGCCTAGCTCATCTCTTTGCATTCCTCTTGCCACAACCCTGAACTTAGGGAAGTCATGCCCTGCATGGAAAGCAGCTCGAACATGCGAGAAGCTCGTGAGTGTGACGATGAATGCTGACTTGGTGGTGACGCCCGACGGGAGGAACCTCACGTCTCGAACGGAGGAGCAAAGTAGTGTGCTCCCAGCCCTATAGGGACTGTTCTGACGAGTCCAGGAGGTGGGGACGGGGCCAGCCGTCCTTCTCCTCTCCCCTTCGACGTGGTGTAGTGATAGGGAAGGGGGCGACCCTTTTCTCCGCCTTTGCACATTGCGCACGCATAGGGGCGGGCTTCCCCTCCCTCCAGCGGAGGACGACAACCATGAAATTGTCATCTTTTTTATTTTTAAAATATTATTTTATTATTAATTTATATTATTTTATTAATTTTTTTGCGCTACGTCGGTAGTGCAATCGAAAAATTTTCGATGGTTAGAAGGATAACACATGCAAGAAAAATAAAATTTGAGAATAATTTAATTATAAATTGAAGTTAAAGAACTGTCTAATCATCACACTCAAAATTAAAGAACGATTCGTGTTAATTTAGGGCAATGTTGATCCTTTCAATATTCTTAGGTTTCCTGACAATTAATTAGTAGTTGACTTCATTTGCTCTATAATAATTTTGACTCGTTCAACAAGTGGACTCATTTAATTAGGTGCACATTTCTCTTAGGGTAAAAATACTTTTGCCTATTTTTTTTAGAAAGTACTATTAGCCATCATTTAAGTGGCAATAACGTTAGCCTTTTTTTTTTTTTTTTGGTACGAAAAGGATGGTAACATTTTCAACACAATTAAGTTGAGAGGGACCAGCATCATTTGTATTATTGGGCTTGCATTTCTTTTTTTTCGCACTTGCAACTGGTGAGGTGCAAGACTCAGCAGGCATCATCTGATGAGCACTCCACTTTACGTCCCTCTGTACTCTTTTGCTCTGGACCCGGTAGCCAACTACGTCTTAATGTGGACTTGGGTAAATCCACGTGAAATATTAAAATTCTTTAAATTTTACTGGGTTTGAAATTTAAGTAACAATAAGCATACTCAAGTTGTTAACTCTGGTTTTAGCTAATTTGTTTTCTCATAAAATTTGTGTTGTCTATGTACCAAAATAACTAATAAATATATGCTTAGGGGTGAAAGTAGTTCAGGTCGAATCAAATTTTCGATAAAAAAATTATCCATTATTTTTTGGATCAATTTTTTAAATAAAAAAAGCATCCTAAAATTATTTAAAAAAAATAAAAATCACTGTCTATTGGATCGATTTTTTCGGATGATTTTTTCTTATATAATTATATTTTAAAAATATATATTAAATTAAACTTAACATAAAAACTATTTAATTTTATATTATATACAAAATATACTATTGATATATAAAAGTTGTCAAATTAAAATTTGATAATGCGATAGAAAAAGTATGATATTTTATTAAAAAAATATTATATCTATAATAAAAAATAGATAATTTATGAATTAATTTTATAAATAAAAAATTATAAATAAAAATGGGCTCCAAGGACCTTACGATTTTTTCGGGTGGGACTCTAATTTTAGCGGATGATTTTTAATTTATAAAAAATAATATGAATCATATTCGAACTCTTAAATTTTAATTTTTTTGGGATCGAATAGATTTTTTAGATTTGTTGAATTTTTCTTAGACCCCTATATATGCTATCAACATCAAATGCATATTTTCTATTGAGTATCTAAAAATGTTGAAAATATTAAAAGAGGAGACCGTTGAAAATATTATATTATTGTATAATAGAAATTATTAAACATGTTTTTGAACGCGGGTCCTTCAATATTTTCCGATGAGTGTTCAATCGGTCGGGCATGTTAGAAATTATAAATATATATATATATATATATATATAATTTTTTACATTGCTAAATTGGTGTAATAATACAAAATAATAAGGATTAATTTGTCAAATTATCTTTGAATTATAACAATTTTTCACGTTTATTCCTAATATATAAACTTATCTAGCACCCCTAAACATGCCACGATTTCACTTTAGCCATTTATCATATTCAATTAATTTTTCCATTATTTTATAAATTTTTTATTTATTAAATAATTAAATTGTCCTCTTAAGATTTAAAATAAATGTCCACTTTTTTAGTCATTTAATAAACTGAAAAAAATTAAATAAAAAAAAGAAGCTAACAGTATATGATAGATGAATCAAAATGACAATGGCGATATAATTTAAGAGTATGCTATGATAAATTTATATATTAAAAATATATATCGAAAATCATTATTATTGAGAAGAGATTTAAGAAATTAACACAAATATTAAATAAGTTTATGAGGACAAGGTCATTGGCCCGTCCGCAATACAAACATACAGAAAGATCGGCCCATCGGAAACTTAGAAATATTATATTATTATATAAATTTTTACATAGATGCCTGTCCTAATCGCATTTCTAAAACCTCCGCTAACTCTTTCGCACTCTCTCTCTCTCCCCCCACGCTCTCCTTTCTCTCCGGCTCCCTACCTCTTTCTCCGGTGCAGGCGACGACTTCCGGCGCGTCCGACCACCTTCGCTACAGGCCTCCACCTCCGGCTTCGGCGACGACCTCCGGCGCGGGCGGGCGAGGTGAGTTTTCCGGCTTCCGTTTTCCGGGTGACCACCTTCCGCTTTTCGGCTTTCACCGGCGCCTGGAGGGGAATTCCCCATTTTTTTAGGGACGACGTTCGGAGGCGCCCCTGCCAGAGGGCAGACTTTGGCCGGATCCGTCGCCGCTTTTTTTTTTATCATCATCTATTAATTTAATTAATTGCTTGTTACTATGATTGTGGTCCATAAGGAATGGGAAGAGCACAAGAAGGATTGTTCAACTCTGCTAAACTGTTTAATCTGAAAATTCTATCGGTGGTGTCTTTTCCATTATGTTATGCCATTGTTGTCAAGTATCCATTCTTATTGTAGAATAGACGAATTCAATTATGAATGGATCTTGTAGGACATTTAGGTATATTATATTTTGAATAAGAGTTTAGGCATCATGACATCCCTCGCTTTGGACTACAGCTTCTACTTTAACATCGGTGCTCAATTAGGGGTACCGAATTTGGTTTGCTGCTGAAGGAAGAAACTAATCAGGCAATCATGGACGGTATGCCATCGAATTTCTAGTTTATACTATTTTGGATTCATGAACACAGAATAAAAGAAACATCTTTGTTTATGTTTGGGATGCCTCAGTGGATTCACAGCCAACTATGGAAGAGACTATACTGGTTGGAGATGATCTTATGTTGGGACCTCCATCTCCTCTCATCCCACCAGAGATTGCCTCCCATGTTCTTCAAGGCGTTGATACGTGCGACGGAATTCTGAGGAATCTCTTCCTTTGTAAGTTCACTGCACATTCCAAACAATGTCATGTAGTGCATATTTCTGAGTTAATACCACTGAATCCTGATCATGTGTGAAAACTTTGGTCTCCATGATGTTTCTTAGGTTTGCAAATTAATGATATCGAGCCATTTTGCCAGGATGAGATTGTCCTGTATCGACAGTGTGCTGAGAAAAGAGTTTCGCATCTGTTCTTTTCCTTTTCATCATCAACTGCATATGGTCTCTCAAATAGACTTGTGTTTATATTGTGTTAATTCACAGGACAAAGAACTGAGACAAAGGCTTCAAGATAGCGAGCTTAAGTTGGGTTCATCAATGCCATTGGAAGAAGCAAAGGAAAGAGCTGCTCATCTTCAATCAGAAATTACATCTCTTGAGAGGTGTGCTTCAGCATTTAGTTCTTCTGATAGTCCAATCATATCAACTTACCACTGTGTTGTGGTATCAACTGGTCTATCATATCCAATTCTCTGCGTTAATATTTTTATGCAGTGATGGGAAAATCTTCTTGGGAGAGAATGCAGTGATGGGATTTTATACCTTTTGCTCAGCCATAAACGACCCATATTTCTGTGGGTTTTCTGGTTTACTTTTGTAATTTGCTTTTATTGCCACCATGTTTAGGCGCATGATCCTGGCAAGTGGAGTCGAAGGAATGGAAGGATTCCGTCAGAGATGGAGTCTGCATGGACGCCTTGAGGATACCAAGTACTATTTCAACAAGCTCTCACTTCAGCATATGCACATTCTTTTGTTAATATCCATTCATCTCATGCATGTGTTAGTTCCCATTGAATTACAAAGTCCTAATTTCATTTCTTTGTGTGTTACTGGTAGCTCATGAAAAGAAAAAAAATTAAACTTCTTTCCGGCTTGCTTTGTTCTCATCACTAACTTTTCTTTATGCATTTGTATGTTATTTATGGTACAGGAGAAGATTGGAAGCACTGAATCAAGGAATAGCAGATAGGAAGGATGATCAGCTCCAACCTACCCGAAGGACAAACTGAAAAGAAGAAATGGTTCCTCTGGTAGTTTTTGTTCCTGCAGAAATATTTGTCTGAAGATGACCCAAAGTGTCTTTCCTATACAGACCCGAAGGACAAACTGAAAAGAAGAAATGGTTCCTCTGGTAGTTTTTGTTCCTGCAGAAATATTTGTCTGAAGATGACCCAAAGTGTCTTTCCTATACAGATCTTTTCAAGTGACTTCCTTTTCATGTCGACCATGAGTAGTTTTCCAAGTCCTCCATTCCAAACCTGAGTAGTTTTTGGATGCAATTTTATGTTTCATATCATTGGATATGTAATACTTCGTGTTGACTCTGACATTGGTTATGAATTCGTCATATTTAAGTTATAATAGAATATGAAATTCTTCTGCAATTTATCAAGAGGATTATAATAAGTGCCACTTTCCTTCATATCGAGTAACTTCAATATCGTTTTTTTAGTAAGAACTCACCTGATTTGAACCAGAGCTAACCATTGCCATGAGAAATGAGCGTGTCTTGTTATCATCTTGCAACTCGTCCGAGTTAAGTTTTTCTCAACCAGAAAGAATTATGCCACATTAATTAAGCCGTTTAAGTTTCCAATATTCAAATCCACTTGAAAATGCATCATTTTTCATGATAAATTGATCAGTAATAGGCAACCACACTGCGTTGTGCGTTGAATGTAATCTAATCCGCATGATCCATTATCGAGGAAGCATTTGGATTTTGGACCCACAAGGGACACCTGAAAAGGTTACCTTGGTATGGAGACAAAGATGTCCCAGAAAATTATAACCAGAGTGATGCTTCTACAATTTTGTTCCGGAAATAATAGTATTTTGGATCAGGATTTCTCCTCTGGAAGTACTCAAACCGAAACAAAAACATCAATGTTCTTCTATTTGTTTAGAAAGATGAACTGAAAATGCAAAATTCTTTTGCCTTTTCCCTTTTCTTGAAAACAACTATTTGTCTTCTAGACCTCCAGTAAACTTGGAACTTCATCCTGTAAAAATATAATCTACATATTATCATATCACCAACAAAAGCTCTAGCATGCAGCCATAGTTTATGATTTATAGTTCAATGATCTGGTAATGAAGATGAGCAATTGATTGACCTTCCATTTTGGTGAAACCCTCTTGACAGTTTCAATACAACCTTCACATGACATACCAATCTTGAGGACAACAATCTGCAAAGCACGACCAGTTTTTGTAATTAACAAATAACACAACATCTAAGGATAGAAAAAAGGTTGTCTGGGACTAGAAGATGCTAGTGCAAGTTTATCTGACCACACTTTTCTTTAATCATCTGCATTAGCAAACATAAAGATCATTGGATTGTTAAAGATGAAAAAATGATTTTCTCAAAGAATTGAAAGCTATAAACACAGCTTACCCAATCAGTCTGTTTAACTTGACTTAAACCCAGATACCTCCAGTCATTTCCCTTCCACTGTACAAATAATTATATGATCAGAAACTTGATCACTTGATCCAAGTTTGGGCAATACCTCTTCTGTATCTTTTGCTACCATCAATCATGCATTCTACCTGGTATATGAAGTTTATTTAAATTTGAGGGTTCTTGATTTAGGGGCATGGCGCTATCCATGAAGTGCTTAGCTTCTCTGACCATCCCAACAAGACCCAGAACCTCAACCATGCAAGCATAGTGCTCAATCGATGGAGTTATCTTGTACGTCTCTTTCATGGATATGAACAGGCTGAAGGCTTCGTTTACCAGTCCCATGTGAGCACAGGCCTTCAGAAGACAAATGTATGTTTCAGAACTTGGCGATTTTGCTCTCCTAATCATCTGCGTAAGCAACTCAAGAGCTTTGGATGGATGACCATTTTGCATGCTTGCTAAAATCATTGAATTCCAGGAAGACGAGCTCTTCTCAGGCATCTCCATGAAGGCATTGGAAGCGAGCTCCAAAGCTCCGCAATTGGAGTACATCTTGATGAGAGCATTATTGATGTTGCGGTCGGCAGTGAAGCCTTTCTTGGTGATAAATGCGTGGATTTGCATTGCTTCGTCCAAATGGTCAGGAGTTTCGCAGAAACTCAGAACATGGTGAACTGATGCATGGGAAATGCGGCCATGAGATTGCTGGATTTTCTGAACAAGAGTCAAAACACTCTTGTCCTGATAACCGATCTCAGCTAAAGCTCTTATAATCATATCCCAGGAGACATCTTGTTCCGAAGTCATCAAGCATAATGCTAAAGCTGGTTTGAGTAACCTGTACTCCAAGTAGAGATCAATGAGAGTGCTCAAAACAGAAGCATTTGATTCGTAGCCATTTCTGATTACATTACAATGGACCATTTTTCCAGTTCTGATATGCCCTAATGCAATACAAGCTCTAAGTGCAGAAGTGTAAGTGAACTCGTTGGCTTGGATGCCATCGAACTGCATCTTTCTCAGCAGTGCCAGAGCTTCTCCAAATTGACCATTCCAGCAATGTGCTGCAATGATAACAGACCATGGCGCGGTACCTGGATCCTTAATCTGCTTGAACAGCCGGAGAGACGCCTGCAGCTGGCCGGATTTGGCATACATGTCAATTAAAGAGCTGAGAACATGGGGGTCATCTTTCATCTGAAGCTTCACAATGTTTGCATGAATCATTCTTCCTGTTTCTATATCACACACAGATGTGCAATGTTTCAGAATGCTTGTCATGATGAAGACGTCAGGTTCTGCACCCATGGAACGGAAATGTCCAAAAATTCTCATCGGGTAGGTTGCAGTGCGAGGATCCATGCATTCAACGTACATGTGTAGAAGAGCACTTATGACATGGGTGTCTGAATCAAAACCAGCTCTGATCACGTGTCCATGGATCTCCATACCATGACGGAGAGCTCCGAGACCGGTGACGGCTTGCAGGATACTGCCCAGAGTGCATCTGTCGCACTCCGATCCCTGAAGCATCAATGTGCGAAAGAGCATTGCGGCATCCTGACCGTGAAAATTACCACTGTAATAGGCGATCATAGTGTTCCAAGATACCAAGTCCTTCTCGACGATGCTGTCAAAGACACTCCTCATCGAACTCGGGCGTCCGATTCTGCCGTAAAATTCCAGCAGGCTGTTCAACAAAAAGACGTTAGAACTGAATCCCGCTTTGATCGTGTAGCAATGTATCTGTATGCCCAAATATGTACAGAGCAAATTTGCCGATGCCTTCAAAACAATAGATAGCACAAATGCATCCAAAACAACTCCCCCAGACCATGTCATTTGGTGGAACAATCTCAGAGCTTCATCGTCGCGCCCGTTCTTTATGTATCCACTCATCATGGAGCTCCAGGAAACCAGATTAGGCCGCCGGATACGACTGAACACGCGCTCCGAAAGCTCAATCAGCCCGCAACCGGCGTACATGGCGACGAGTGCATTGGTCACGTAGGGGTCCTCCGTGAACCAAGCCCTTAGGACTGCGCAATGAAGTTCCCGGCCGAGACGGGCATCGCCGGAGGCAGCGCACGCACGCAATGCGACGGAAAAGACGAAAGGGTCGGGTTGCAGGCTCAGGAGAAGCATGTCCCGGAACAGGGACAGGGCCTCGACCGCGGGGCCGTGGGCGGAGTAGCCGGACATGAGGACGGTCCATGCGACCAGATTCTTCTTTTGCATCGAGTCGAACAGCGCGCGGGCTTCCGCCATCATGCCGCGGCGCGCGCGGTCCCTTAGCAGGGACAGCTTGTTGGCGGGCTCTTGCTTGTCGATAGAAATGCCATCCTTGTCTCTGCAACTGTAACTAGTACTGTTGCACGTTAACTGAGAGGAAGAAGGTGTTTGATTGTTGTAGTTAGCAATAGAAGTGGAGAAGACGCAGGAGCGAGGACGATGGAGGGAGTGATGCATGCAGGCAGCAGAGATGTTAACGATGACACGACGACCACTACCACTACGTTGATTGCTTTATCCACCCCATCTTTATGATCCAAACTTTGAGAACACGGTCTTTATTTCTCATTGGCCCACGTAAATAAGACAGGCCCATTCAATAGGCCCCTGCCGTCGCCAGCCGCCATCGCCCGTCGCGCCCCCTGCACCTTCTTCAGCCGTCGGGGGGGCATCGAACGGCCCCTTTTCTTCCTGACCAGATTCATGTGGCTCCGGTAACCGAATTATCCGTAATATTATATTTAATATGATATATTAAATTAATTTATCATATTTTAATTATATAAATTATATGAATATGAATGATATCAAAATTTAATTACGTAAAAGAAAAAATAACAATAATAAATCATAAATTTATAGAACTGAAATTTTAAATTTAATGCTAAAATCATTATATGCTTGATAAATTAAAATCTTATTAAATTTAATTTTTTAATATAAATGTTCTTGTTATTTTTTTGGTATTTCATATCTTTATTTTTATGTTATAAGTAACGAATATAAAACATTATGATAGGATTATATATTCTATAAATAAGTATAATATGTTAGTGATTAACTATTTAATATGAACTTATTACATACTAAATTAAATAAAATTAAATTTTTTGTATTTATAATATTATATGTATACTAACTATATTTATAATATTAATTATTGTATGTTATACATATGACAAAGAAGTTTGCAACCTCCATTCATAACAAAGTTACCTAATACGATAACTGTTATATATACTATAGCAAATATATAATTAATTTATATTATAATATGCATATATGATATTACAAAATTTGAGTATGATCATAATTTATAACATAAAGTTAAAATTTTAACAAATATTAAACCAAATGAAGAAAGAAAAGAACAATCAAATATACAAACACGATTCCACATTCAACACGAGAGTAATTGAGGAGAAGACAAATGAGCCAACATAAACTTTTTTTTAAAGAAAGTTCATCTTTAGACTTTTTTCAAATAAAAGAATAATTTTTATCAAGTTATTCTTCAACAAAATTTTTTAAAAAAATGGTAGGTTAAAAAAATTCAGTTCAATTCGATTTTGATCTTGACTAGTCATGATTGGTTTAATCCTCAAGGAGAAATGGTTCTTCTCGTAGTTTTTTTCTTTTTTTTAGGGAAAATATTTGTAAAAAAAAATGCCCCTAAAGTGCCTTCTTATGCAAATCTTTTTACTAGTGACTTCTTTTATTGTCGATCTCGTGGGTATGTCAAGCTATGTGAAAATGTGGGGAGTTGTCAATGCAAGATCCAAACATAGTTGACAATGTATACTTGGGTGCCCTTTGGTTCTCAGATATTTGAAAGAGAATAATAAAATTTATTGTGAAGAATATAAATATTCTTCTTATATTTGTATTCTCCTTTATGTTTGGTTTAAAAAGAATAAACTTTAAATATATAATATTTTATAATTAAAATATTTTATTATAAATACATTACATTTATTTTAACTATTTTTATAAATATAAAAAATAATAATATCTAGCTAAATTATAGAAAATAAAAAAAATAATGAAAAGATGAAAAACGTGAGAATAGAGTTTATTCTTTTGTTTAGATAAAATACAAATATTAGGATATTGTAGATTACGATGGTAGTTTCTCGATTTTCAAGATAATTTTATTAAAAATGAAATTTGACCACTTTATCCCTATTTCACTATCTGTTTGACGATATTCGTCCGAATAACTACTTATTCATCGAGATAACCTTTATCCAAATAGCCCCTTGGTAGAATATCTGACATTGATTATGAGTTCGAACTATCATTGATGTGAAACTCATGCACAATTTTATCAGGAGTCTGATAAAAAAGTTAAAACTTTACTAGAGAGCATTCACGCGAAATTCGACAAGTAGAAACACATTGTTCTAGTAAGAATTTCAATTATGTTAAGAGAAATTAATAAACATTGTCCAGAGTAACAAACATCGCACAAAATCATCAGTTATTTTAAGAGTTATGTAATATATCAAGAATTTTCAGTTCGATCAGTTGCACAAGGTTTGATTAATCAGCATAAATTTTGACTTTGAAACAAACTGAAATTCTTCAGAAAAAAAAAGAATGGTCTGGAGACAACACACTCACGCAGCAGTATTAGTTGCTGCAGGAGCTGCTTCCGGGCTCAGCCTCCCAGAAAGACATCTTCTTTCCTTTCTTGGAAACGGTCTGAAAAACTGCGTCAGGTTTAACGTTGCCTTTCACAATCACCTTCTGTTCCTTCAGATCCACATCGAAGGACTCCACTCGTACTAGCTATATCAAAAAATAAAATGCAAGCTGACCATCAATTACAAGATTTCAATCAACTTGAGAATGTGTGGCGTCACATACATCCCATGACAGATAAATCAGTTATAGGCTACAACATTCTTGTGTAACATAATCAGCATTATCAGATCACGAATTTGAGGAAAAAAAAAATATGAGGAAGCATTGTAAAATGTTACGTTGTTGGGGACTGAAAGCTAATTCTAGAATTAATGCTTCTGCAACTTTTTTGGGAAAGTATACAAATTTTGGATTTGCATTTCTCCTGGGAACAGACACAAGCCAAAATAATGCCAAGCAGCTGTTCCATTTGTTCAGATAAAGGAATTGAAAATTGCATTCATTTATTTGCCATTACTCTTTACGTGCAAAACGAAGTCTCTATTCACTCACAATAATTGTTTTGCCATTTCTCTAATTTGAATGAACGATAATTTATTTAATCTATTTTGCGATTATTTATTTCATTTATTTGAATGAACGATTATTTATTTCACGATTATTTCTCTAACATGTATATAAATATTATATCTTAAAATTTTTCTATACTACCTACATATAAATACATATAGGTTTACAAACCCCCCCCTAGCTCCGTCCCTGGCTCTGAGAGATATGCCTCTCGTCCTAGCCTTCTATGTATTTATATACTCCAGGATGCCAGTTGTAACAATATGTACATATATTTTGTTGTATTATAATGTCTGTTATTTGCATGCACGTTTGTATACTATGCTGGTTTGTAGGCTGTCCATGTGCTTTGATAGAGATTTCAGCTTGTAATAAAGTTTTTAAAATGTGTTGGTTTTCTTTGTATTCGAGTCTCTCTTGTGTCATTTTCTTTGGCCCTTAGCATTTCAGTCTTTCTAATTGTAAAAAGAAAAGAAGAAATATAATAATATAATAACTAATATTAATATCAATAATTAAAAATAAAATTGAGGAAGAGGAGGAGACACAGTGATGGCGCACGCCCCAGTTCGTGCGAAAAGTTCATCCTTTTTTTTTCTCCTAATGTCTTTTTTTTTAATTCCGTGGAAATTATTATTATTATTATTATTATTATTACCTATTTGATCGAAATAAAGTAAAATTAATCATTATTTAATTTCAGATATTGGTTCGTTGTATATCTTGATATTAGTGTCAGGTGGGCCGTGGATTATTAGCATATATATTACGTAATACAGATAATTATTTTTTTATTAATATTTTTCCTGAAAATGTATTGTGTGTAGTTATTTTTTTTATCAATTTTATAGAAAAACAAAAACAAAAACAAAGTAAAGTAAAATGAAATGGGTAGGTAGGATAGGAAGGTGGTCCTTTTACCGATAAAGGAAGTATAATTTGTGTTTTGGTTTGCAGATATTGATTGTGGAGATAAAAAAAACTTATAATTAATTATTAATTAGGATTTAGGATAAAAAGAGATACAAAAAAAATATGGCGGTTGTTGACAGTTGCGATGTATGTAGTACATTTTTGCAGCAAGATGCGGAGTACCGGCGAGTACAAGTTCGTGTTTGGGTCTCATTATTCGGTGGCCAATTTGCCTATCCAAGGATGAGTACAAAATATCATCAATTAAAATTAAATAATTGAGATTTTAGTTCAGATTATTAATTATCTGTCATGGTATTGAATGTTTCATTCATTGAGCTCGCTGCTGCCGTGTTTTTCAAAGTTTCATTAAGCATGCTTGTTGTATTGTCATGCATAAATAATAATGTTATAAGATCCGACCCGGCCGTCGATCCGGATTGAAACGGGTAAGGTCGGATTGGGTCGAACCGGATGGTCGGATCGGATAATATAAACTAATAAAAGAATAAAATAAGTTAAAAAGATTATTATAATTTTATTAATATATAATATCTTATTTAACAAAAATATAAAAATAGTATAATAAAGTAAAATAAAATAATTCAGATTAAATAATATAATAAATTAAGTCATCAACATAAATAAAAAATTCTTGTGAGGTAATTATAAATAAAAAATAGTGAAAATATTATATATGTGACAAGAGGACATTAAAATATAAATTTTATGATATATATATATATAATATGTCTAAATGTTTTAATATTTTTTTTACGTTTTAATTTTTTATTTCAACAATTGACCCGGGCCGGGTCGATTAAACCCGCCGGGTCGACCGATTGAACCCGAATTTTGATCCGATTTGACCGGGTCAAAGCGGGTCAAACCCGTCCCCGAGTTTCGACCGACCCGCGGGCCGTTTTAAGTCCCGGACACCGGTCCGACCGGTCAGACCGGCCGGGCCGGGCCGGGTTTGACAACCGTGATAAATAATTTTATTTGCATGCATTTTCAGCACTGTGTTTGCGAAATAAAACTATTATTTTGTGAAATTGTCTTCAACTAAACTATTTTGAGATTGCTAAATCAAGGTTGTCAAGTTCGCGTTTCTACTTAAGTTCGATTTAGGGGGGAGGTGAACTCGTAACGTAAATTCGATACGTAAATACGTAGTATTTAGATGTAATATTAATTTAATATTTTTTATTTTTAAACCACATAAAAATATATTAATAAATACATAAAAATTTAAAATAACATGAATAATTAGAGAATAAAATTTCACAAATTATAAAATTGTAGAACAATCTATTTTAAAATTATTAAGATACATATATATATATATATATATATATATATATATATATATCAATCAATCAATGGTGAGTCCATATATGTGGACCCAAAATAGGTCAACATATTCCTTTTTTCCAAATTCAATTGAAGTATCATAAAATTCATATAATGAAATTAATAAATTTGTATAAAAATAGATAAATGTATAGGAAAATTAATATAGTTTAATTTTTTTGTCTAAAATAGTATTATTTTCTTTTCACTATTATCATAATCACTATATAATTTTTTCAATGTATGATTTGCTTTTTATTTAAGTATTATGGTCCAAGGAATTAAATAATAAACATAATTCATTGAAATTATTTATAATAAATTATATATTTTTATCCCATTTTCTATCTTAATTTTAATTTGTTATAAAATTTTAAATAAATTTAATATGATTATAAAATAATAGTGAAAAAATAATAAATATCGAATTTATGTATAGTAAACTAACAAATGTTGTAAAAAAAAGTAATGTGATACTCATCCTACCAGACAAGATACAATACACATGTAATTAAAAACGAAGTATTAACTACTTAATGTTTCATACGTTTTTACTGTCTTCAAACGTAAATATATCCGATTTTAATCCATTTTACATTTTTAACCCCACTCAAATCGTTTTTGAACCCTAGATACGTAAATTCGTAAGTTTTTAAGTATTAAAACTAGTTTTTAACAATCTTGTGCTATATAAAGTAATTAAAATGTCTACCAGCTTGATGATGTGAAAAGAAAAATAGCCAATTGCCATTATGTAAGATCATATTTCAATAAAACATTGAAAATAACTATTATGGATTATATAAAATAAAGATAAATGTCAACCTTTTTCTGGCAATTTCATACAATTCCCCTCTCCACCAAAAAAGGAAATTGGATTGTGTATACAAGCAGATAGAAAATTTTGAAAAGAAAAATATAACCAGATATAAAATTTTGAAAGGAAAAAAGTATGTTATATAACTATATGTTTGTCTTTACTTACTGAGTTACTGAGTCTAGGAAATAAACTCAAATGGAAATTATTTAATGGAAAAAACTATAAATATTCATAACTTTTTGATAACTCAACTATGAAATCTTTTAATTATTTTAAGTATGCAGCACCATGAACCAATTTCATGACCTCATTTATGGACAAGTGCGCTTTGACATTAACAGAGTGCTCAAGTACTTTAGCACAAACACATCCAAAGTTTACTCTTTGTGGGATTCATCTCATTTCTATAACTTTTTCCACTAAAAATTTTTATATTGAAAGGTTTTTTATATTTTATATGTTTGTGCCAACAATCAACGTATCATCAATATATATAGAAGAGCTAAACATTTTATTTTGTTTAATGGGTGCGTACATTACTATAATATTTTAACAATTTTTGTTAATCTAAATTTTGAAGCTATACATATATTATTGTTGGAACAAAATTTTTACGTCATAACTAATTATATTTTGATAATACAAATTTCGATAAAATAGAGGTATATTTTACCTTGTGTGAAGTTCCAAATTGTAAAAAAAGATATTGAGAAGTGTTCTTGTGATGTTATAATAGTTGTTTAGCTCCTGTATGAAAAGAGATTGTGTCTTACTTCTTGAGCGAAGAAAAATGAGTAAAAGAAAATGTAAGAGTCGTAAAGGGTTTCTTCCTTGCTCCATTTGAAACAAAGAAAGGCGTTTAGTGGAATCTCCAACGGTCTCGAGGTTGAAAAGTCGGAGTAAGGACGTAAGTCAAGATGTTGTCGAACCTCGTCAACAAACCACCGTGCACCTTATGTTTGTCTCTCTCTTCCTCTCCTTCCTACTCTATTTTGCATGCGATCTGGTCATTATTGTGTTGGTTTAAAATTTAATGAATCGATTTTAAGCTTTCACGATGATTTTTGTAAAATCGATATTTACGATAAAACATTAATTCATCCCCCTCTTGGTGCCTTGTGATTCAACAATTGGTATCAAAGTAAGGTTGCTCTTATTTCTTTTTTAAAAGATTTAATCATCTTTTAGAGCTATAGCATCAAATAATTTTTTATTCAATGAAGGTCAATCGACTATTCGCCTATCGGCTTTTGACTTGTTAATGCAAACTTATGTTTGCTCTATTGATTTGAATATTTGGGATGTTATAGAAAATTATTTTGTTTAATGCTAAATCACCTTCTGAATACTCCAAAGGAGAAAAATATTTCATTAAGCTTAATTAGAAAGGCAGAAACCTTTTGTATTGTGTTCTTGATCCTATAGAGTTTATTCGTATTTCCACTTGCTCTATTTAAATGAGATTTGGAAAAAAAATTATTAAGGGAATCGATAAAGTTAGAGAGTCTAGATTGAATATTTTAAATCATCAATATAACTCATTTAAAATGTTTCATTATGAGTGCATAAATGATATGCTTATTAAATTCAGTAATATTGTTAATGGCTTATCCTCTTTGGACGAGTCTAGAACTAATGCTCAAATTGCAAAGAAGTTTCTTAGGCCTCTCTTCAAATTGGCATTAGATCAACAATTGTAAAAAAATTGGCAAAAAGTAAGATCTAAATAAGTTGAATTTTGATGATTTTATAGGTTCGCTTTTGACTTATGAGATGAGCATGAATGATGAACAATGAGAAACAAGCTCAACCAATAAGAAGGCTCTTGTCTTTAAGGCGCTTAATGAAGAAGAAAGTGAAGAGTCAAATGAAGAAGAAGCGGATGGAAAAAATCTTGAATTCTATGTAAGGAAATTTGTTAAATATCTCAAGTTGGTGAAAAATAAAAAGAAGAATGAGAAGTCAACTAGAAGATTGTGTAAACGCCGGTAAGAAAGGAACTCAAGCTTCACAAAGAATGGCAAAGAACAAAATTTTCAAAAAGGGGAAGAAGAAAACTATGAAGAGTCCAGTAAAGATGAAGCAAATGACTCATTAAATTCATCATCTAGTGATGATGCATAATTATGCTTGATGGCACATAGCCATGAGGTAACTTCTAACTCATAAATTTACATAATGATGATGCACAAAGAATTTTCCACTCTTATAAAAAAATATCTTCCACTTAATAAGAAAAAGGAAATATTGCTACATGATTTTAAGAAATTAAAAGAAGAAAATGATGCATGTTTTTTGAAAAATGAAAAATTAAAAAATGAAGTGAATTCTTTGAAACTCAAATATGCATATTTCGAATCATTGAAATGTGAAAACTTAAAATTGACATGTTTGTTCGAAAAAGTGAAAAAGGAAAATATTTCTTTGAAATATGCACAAAATGATAAAAAGATTATTTCTCACTGCATTTAGAAAGAAGAGCAATTTTAAGAAATATTTTGGATATGATCATTCTTACTTTTGTAAGCTTAGACATTCCAATGATAAATATTTGAAATAACATATTACTTGTTTTTCATGTGGATTCCATGATAATTATGCATTTGAATACAAAATTTAAAAAAATATATGAATATGAGCATGAAGATAATACAGGTTCCAAAAGGAATCATAACTAATAATATTATACTCAAACAAGTTGAAGTACCAAAGAAGAAATAATTTTTGTTTGTAGGTGTGCTTCAAAGAAAATGAACATGAATTATTCAAGTAAAGTGAAGGCACAACTTTTTGATAAAAGTATTATTGAAGTAAAAATTTAAATCTATTTGGTACACATGTGATATGAATTATAACTTCTCATATTTAAAATGTACATTTGACTTAGATATATCCATTCTTGAGCATGATTATTTACAATCTCAAATGCATAAAAGATTTGAAATATTCATGTTGACAAAAAAAAATGATCTTATTTGTTATGATTAAGTATACATGTGCATTTTGATTTGTTATATTAAGCTTTTGATGATTTTGTGTCTTGAACATTGTTTTGTTAAATGAAAATTTATAAAAGATTCTTGTTCCTATTGTCAAATCTTAGACTATTTGATTTAAATTTGACATATCATTATTGTGTCAAAGTTTTATACAATATTTTGATTCCTTATATAAATTTTTGAGACTTGTGTTATTCATTATCCCTTAAATAATTTCAATCTCATAGTTTGTTTATATAAATCGATTAGGAATTAACGGGGAGTTATTTTTTCTATCATATATATTATACTTGAAATAACTCTTATGACATGATTAAATCATGAAAATTGTTTTACATATTGTTTCTTATATGATAAAAAGGGGGAGAATGAAAAATTTAGAAAGATGACATGATTAAGAGGGAGTTACATTTGTCTCGCATTTATGCTTAATGTGCAAATTACCTTTTGATGAGACAAAAGGAGAAAAAAATAGGAGAAATATGATAATAATATTGGAGAAGTTGATATATGAGAAATAACCCCAAATTATATAACCCTTAGTTAATTATGTGGATCTCATGAATAATTCTACATGAAAAGTACTTAATTAAGACTCATGCACATATTTATCATTGTAGGGAAAGCTCAGCCTTTGGGGGAGTAAAATTTTGACTTTAATATCTTTCCATTCTCAATTTATGTATTTTTTATATTTTTCAATTTGTCTTCATAAAAAAGAAAAGATTGTTAAAACAAAATTTTTATGTCATAACTAATTAAATTTTGATGATACTAACCTCGATTAACTAGAGTTATAGTTAAAGTACATAAAAAATTTGAATAGGAATGAGTTATTTTATGAACTGAATTTCAAATTAATATTTGAAAATGTTTCATTCATATTTGACTAACATATGAATATGGAAGTTGTAGATAATCTCCTTAGCTTTTCAACTAATAAAAAATCACCCCATTATGATAAATGTGCAAAACATTATGCTCAAAATAGTGCAAAGTGGTTGATCTATCAATCCAAAGCTCGGTCAACCGGTTAGTCCAAAAAATGTAGAAATCGACCGATTTAAAGCCAGCAAAATGATGAGACAATGTTGATTGAGGCACCGGTTGACTAGTCATTCAACCGGCCAGTGCAGAATTTATCAACAGTCATATTTTTCCAACGGCTATGTGGACTAGACGACCGATGGGGCACACTACAAGAAAATCGTAATTTTTCGACGGATAATTTCCGACGGTTCTAAATCCGTCGCAATTTACGACGAATTTTTCGACGGTTTCATTTCCGACGGATTTTTCGACGGTTATGACCGTCGAAAATGATTTATATTATTATTTAATTTTTTGACGATTAGGAACGTCGATATTTCCGACGGATATCCATTCGTCATAATTTTCGATGACTTTTCCGACGGTTACGACCGTCAGAAATGAAAAAAAATTAAATTATATATATTTTTTATATTATTATTTAATTTTTCCGATGGATTTTCCGACGGTCACGATCATCGAAAATAAAAAAATAAATTATGTAATTTATTATACTATTACTTAATTTTTTCGACGGATTTTCCAACAGTTACGATCGTCGAAAATGAAAAATTAAATTATATATATTTTTATATTATTATTTAATTTTTCGACGATTAGGAACGTCGATATTACCGACGGATATCCATCCGTCGCAAAATTTGTCGCAATTTTCGAAGGTCGTAACCGTCGGTAAATGTATAATAATATCATTTAAAGAGTATTTTATTAATACAACTAGCGACGGTCCAAACCATCGCAATTACCGACGATTTGATGGTCACAACCGTCGATAATTATAAAAATAGTTAATATTTACATTTTCGACGGTCGAAATCGTCGGTAATTAAAATTTCGTTATCTCACTTTTTTTTCCTTTTCCCGCTTTCTTTCCACTTTTTCCCTTTATATTACTCCTCCCTCTTCTCTCTCCCTCCTCCCTCCACTCCTCTCTCTCTCCCTCCTCTCCTCTCTCCCGCGCCGGACGTCGGCGACCCTCTCCCGCGCCGGCGACCCTCTCCCGCACCGGCGTCTCTCTCTCTCTCTCCGGCTCCGCGTCAACGTCTCTCTCTCTCTTTCTCTCTCCGGCTAGAGGCCGCTGTCGGCCGGATCTTGCCGCTGGCGGCCGGATCCGACCATGGCCGTTCGGATCCGACCCCCAACGGCCGATCGACTGACTGGCAACCGGATCGGCCGCCAGGCGGCCGGATCAGAATGCCCGGCGGCCGACTTTTTCGGCGGTTCGAACCGTCGCAACTTTTCGACGGTTGGACCGTCGGCCTTTTTCGGCGATTGCAACCGTCGAAAATTTTGACGGTTCGAACCGTCGGGGACTTTTCCGGCGGTTGCAATTGTTGGAAAATTTTGACGGTTCGAACCGTCGGGGACTTTTCCGACGGTTCTGACCGTCGATATTTCGACGAATTTTTTTCAACCGTCGCAAATCGGTTTGCGACGAACATTTTTCTGACGGATCGATTTCGACTAAAAAAACCGTCGGTAATTACATTACTGACGATTTTCGGGCTGATTACCGACGGTCCGGACTGTCGGTAATCAGCATTTTTCTACTAGTGGCAAATCGTTCGATCGGTCAGCGCGTAGAATGCACTATAATGGTCATATTTTGATTCCAAAAGTTGGATACAAGCCCTAACAACTAAATTGAGTTAAGAAGGCTATAAAAGAGGTCCTAAAGGTGTAGGAATCATTAAGATTTTCAAGAAAAAAGTGGAGAGAACATTTGTAAAGTCCATTTGAGCTTTAAGTTGCAAAATTTTCATTTCTTTTTCTCTTACCCTTGTGTGAGGTTTCAAATTGTAAAAAATAGATTGAGGAGTGTTCTTGTGATATTGTAATAGTTGTTTAGCTCTTATGTGAAGAGAAGTTATGCCTTACCTCTTGAGCGAAAAAAAACGAGTAAAAGCTTTTGAGTAGGAGATGTTTGCCTTACTTCTTGAAGTAAAGAAAAGACAAGAGTTATAAAGGATTTCTTCCTTGCCCTATTTTAAACTAAGGAAGGTATTTAGTGGAATCTCTGGAGGCTTTGAGATTGAGGAGTCGGAGCGAGGATGTAGATCAACATGTGGCCGAACCTCATCAACAAATCATCATGCACCTTGTGTTTATCTTTCATTCTTCTTCTCCTTCCTACTCTATTATACATGTGATCTGATCATTGTTTTGTTGGTTTAAAATTTAATGAATCGATTTTAAGCTTCCACGATAATTTTCATAAAATCATTATTTTCGGTAAAACATCAATTCATCCTCCTTTCGGTGTATAAAATTAGAAATACACTTAGACATTTTAAGTAAAAGGTGTTAGAAAGGAAAAATTAAAGTGCACGGTCAAGAAATATATTCTCCTAATAATATAAAATCAATTAAATAAATAATATTTATTTGAATAAACATATTATCCTAATAACGATTATTTGTTTCAAATAATTCTTTAGAATAACTATTAATTTGATGATTATGTTACATAATTTGAAATATAATTGTATTAAATAATTATTACTGGTATAATTTAACCTATAACTGATATCTATTATAATGATATAAAAGTCAACATTTTAGCAAAAGATAAATAAATCCATAGGAATAATTAAACATTACAAAAACAATATAAGTATGAGCAAAATAACAAAGGATCATTTTTAGTTTTGCATATATATATATATATATATATATATATATATATATATATAATTTATTGTGACATAAAAAAAACTTTACATTTGGGTAAAGAATAAAGTAAATCGCAGAATGTATAACTTTATGAGTTATGCAATAAAAATGTTTTTGTAGGCAATAACTAGAAATGTATCATTAAAGTAAACTAATAAATGCAACACATGTTATCTATTGCAATAACTTAATAATAAAAACTGATATGCCTATAAAAGTATACAATTTAAGATAACGAAAAATTGCTATGCTATGGCCGCCTCGTCGTCATACTCCGATATCAAGTTCAACTCAAGCGTTCCACATTGGAAGGCACTAATGACCAATATCAATAGGAATTAGAGGCTTTTGGCCATTGGCTCGAGCCGTGGTTTGTTGAGTTTGCTTGGTTAAATTGAAATCATGCGAGAGAGATGACTTGAGGAGGAGACAAGAAGTAGGTGTTAGAAATCTGAAATGTGATGTGTCGCCGCACTCTTGCCGGAGAAGAAGTGAAGCGGTTGAAGGTTGCAAGAACAAAAAGTAGAAGAAAACAATGAAAGAATAATTTTCTATTGAAAGAATAAAATATTACAACCGCTTAACACTTACTACATGCCATTTATATTAATCGCTGATATAAAGTATAAACTGATAAGTGGTTACAATTAACTACTTCTAAAAGGTGGTTGCTACAACTAGCAACTGGGAGATGAAGGCGACGATGCTGACCATGCCGACAATATGATATTTTCAACACGCCCCTTGAAGTTGAAGCCGGAAAGAAACTGCATGGCGACAACTTGAAGTCATCGCCAGAATAAGATCCACCGAATACCTGTGTCGTCTACCAACTAGAAGACACATCACACCTCACTGATGTTAGAAGGTGCAAGAGAAAACTAGAAGCACTGTGGAAGAGAAAAATGAAGAACGTCGCGGGAGCAAGAAAGAAACAGAGGAAGAAAATTTGATAACCAAAGATCAAGGAACAAACCAGAGGATCACCGGTCATGTGGAAGACCAAGAAGAAGATGTCATGCTAGACGTCAGCGAGACAAGGCGAAGTGTAGTTGAAGATCTTGACGTCAGTGCTTACATCAACCTCCCCTGGACTCATGTGAGACATTAGACTGATGGCACCGGGGAAGAACTCGAAGAGTTTCTGGTAGCAATGGCGATGAAGCAGTGATGAGAAGGAACTCATGCGGATGGCTAATCAACTTGGCTCGATGTGTCGCCGCACTCTTGCCAGAGAAGAAGTGAAGCGGTTGAATGTTGCGAGAACAAAAAGTAGAAGAAAACAAAGAAAGAATAATTTTCTATTGAAAGAATAAAATATTACAACCGCTTAACCCATGTATATATAATCGAATCATGGTGATGAATTATCAATGCCATATTTCTAATTTTTTATATTTTTATTTCAAATAATTAATTTTAGTTATTCTTTTCATAACTACGTTAGTAATCACATATTAAATGTTCCACTCATTCTTTTCTTCACCATAAAACTTGTATATTAATTAAAATAATACTATAAAGCAATCTTTCATGATGAAGATGAATGGCAAGAAGGTGTTTATATTTGATCAAGATGAACATAAAATGATTTCGTCAAGAACCTTAAGTGCCAGGTCTATGCTTGAGATTGAGGTAAATAACAAAATAATTAGGCTTAATAATAATCAAGATTTGGACAATATGCATAATTGTTAGCATCACAAAAATTGATCAACATCACTTGTGTTGATAATGACTTGAATATGAACCCAATTCGAATCCTAGATGAGCTCTAGTCAGGCGCTTCAGCAATGGGAGCCACGAAGCCGCCCGTCCCATACGATGGTCTTGTTGCCCGAACAGTGAGACTCAAGGGATCTAGGGGGGATTCCCCCTTTTGGAGGCTTGAGGATGGAGCTCCCAAAATCTACACAATTTTTAGGGTTTCTATTTCCTATTTTGTATTGAAGTTCCTTATATAAACTCTACGAGAGCTGGGTTATTTGGTATTTTTGTAATCATTAATATTTCAAAACAAAAAAGCCATCGCCGCTGTCTGAGGACGTAGCATAGTTAAGGGTGAATCACATAAATCTTGTGTATTTTTTTATATTTGTGCGATCTCTCTCCCCATCTTTTCGTAACAAACTAGTATCAAAGGGATTCGTTAGCTTTTCTATGACTTTTACATGCCTATCAATTATCCCCTTGAAATTTGGAAAACGTTGAAGGACAAGTACAACACCGAGCAACAAGGTACTAATAAAAATGATGAAGTATTTTGAATTTAAAATGTCTAATAGCATTCCCGTCTTGGATCTAAGTTCATGAATTACAAATTCTAGTAAACATGATTCGTGATTTGAAAATTGTGATTCCCGAGTCACTACAAGTTGAAGCAATAATCTCAAAATGTCCACACTTTGGAATGACTACAGAAAAAAACTCTTGCATATGGTAGATGACTTTACACTAGAAAAGTTGCTAAGACATTTGCGCATCGAGGAAGAAACTAGAAAGTATCTTCCTCAAAATTCTAAAGTGAATTATATTGGTGAATTAAAAAAATAATGCTCAGAAACATGAGAAAATCTTCAACAAATACTAATGATAAGCAAGTTGTGAAAAAAAAAGTGAATTTATTATAATTGTAACAAAATGAGGTACTATGCCAACCAATACAAACTATCAAAAAAGGGCAACAATTCTAAGAAGGTTCCTATTTCCAATGCCAATGTTACTAAAGAAAATGACTTAGTAAAAATGGTCACCCAAGGAATTGAAAAAAAATCAAAATTGATGTGACAATGAAGTAAATTTGACATCATCTATCAAACATTATGATTGGTGGCTTGATTCAAATGCTACGTACATGCTTGGGACAATAGAGAGTAGTTCAAAAACTATGAAGATGTTGTCAATAAAGAAGCCCTTCTAAAAAATAACAATTCAGCTAAAGTGCTTGGGCAAGAGATGGTGGAATTAAATTTCACTTCTGAAAAGAAATTAACATTGATGAATGTTATTTATGTTCTAGAATTGAGGAAAACTTTAGTGTCTGCTAGTTTGTTTTGTAAGAAAGGATTCAATGCTATTCTGAAATATGATAAATTTATCTTGCTTAAAAATGATGTATTTGTGGGCAAAGGATATTATAATGAGGGTATGTTCAAATTCAGTATTAGTAATATGAATAATTCTTCCGTTTATATTGTTGATTGTTGTTCATTGTGACTTGCTAGATTAGTGATAAGTATTTTAAGGATAAATATGAAATTTGTATGCAATCGACTACGAAGAAAAACACAAGTCTTAGAATTAATACATTCTAATATTTGTGAATTAAATGGCATCCTTATTAGAGGAGGGGAAATGTACTTTATAACTATTACGAAAAAAGGAAAAGAGAGATCACACGAATACAAAAGAACACGAAGATTTACGAGGTTCACCCTAAATCGGGTTACGTCCTCGGGAAGCAGCGGCTCTCTTTGTTATGGAATAAAGATGATTACAAAGATGGGTCTCTGTCTAGACCCCTAGGAAGTTTATATAGGCACTTCCTGGGACTCTGAATTAATCCCCAAAAATAAGACACCTATCTCATGATAAGGAAATAAATCAAATCGGAATCACATACAGAACACTCCTAAAAATTTGGAACCCCCGTAGGGAAAATCTGCTGAAGCGCCTGATTGCATAAGGGGACACATTGAGTTCAGATTCAAGGCATTATCAACAATAACATTTATTGATGATTTTTTTAGATATACTTATGTATGTTTGTTGAGAAATAAATGTGAGCATTTAAAATGTTTAAATGTTATAAATATGAAGTTGAGAATCTGCCTGAAAAGAAAATTAAATTTATTCGTAATGATAGTAGTGGAGAATATTTTTCTGCTGAATTTGATATGTTTTGTAAAATTAATGGTATTGTACATCAATGTACAACACCTTATACTCCACAATAGAATAGATTAGCCTATAGAAAAAATCGTATGTAGTAGACATAATTAATTTCAAGACTTTAAATACAAATTCACCTTATAATTTATGGGATGAAGCATTGTTGATAGCATGTCATATTTACAATAGGATTCACTTCAAAAAAACAAATATATTCCCATATGAAGTATGGAAAGGAAGAAAACCAAATATAGGTTATTTCAAAGTGTGTGGGCGCTTGTCATTTTATAGAGTCCATGCTGATAAAAGGACTAAGTTAGGGCCAAGGGCTATGAACAATGTTATTAAACTCTTGAGTTAAACTCTTACGTAAACTCTTACGAGTTTAAGAGTTTGGGTAAGTAAAATGAATCAAATCGGCATAAACTATTAAATAATTTAGAATCTTAGATTTTACATAAAAATTTATTTAAACAATTTGGTAAACTCTTATTGAGTCTATACGATTCTACATGAGCTTACGATTCTATACACTAGTACAATTATTTATTTCACACAATAAAAATGTTGTAAAATCTTAATTATTCTATTTATTAATTTTTTTATTAGAATGCAAATATTAAAAAATATACTGTAATAAATTTACTTATTTGATTTTGTATAAGTTTTTTTATCTCAATAAACACAATAAATCGAATGTTAGTTAGTATTTATTAGTTATAAATGATAATACTTATTTTTTATTACTTTCATATTTATTTCATTTGAGTAAAATATATTGGTTATTTCCAATTTATGCATCATATATATGTGTTCATAAGTGCATACAATTACTTAAATATTTAAACTTATTAGGTACATAGACTCTACGAATTTATGAGTCAATTCTACGATACGAGTTTATCAGACAAAAAATGATTTTACCTAAACTCTCGAACTTGACAACATTGGTTATAAAAGGAACTTTAATGAGTCATGCTTAAAATTTCAAATCATATAGAATATTAGATTTGACATCTAATACAATAATTGAAAATGTAGAATTTATTGAAAATAAATTCTCTAATGATTCAAATAATTCTAATTTTGAGAACTTACAAATTGATCCACAATTCTTTGGCGAGAAGAGTCATAAGTGTCTTAGTGGCAATGATTTTATAGAACCAAAGAAAAGTCAACAGATAAGAAAAGAAAAAAAAAATAGGTTTTGATTTTATTTCATCACAATCAATAGTATTTATTGTCAAATGAAATAAAAATAGTGTAATTAATAAAATTCCTATAATGTTGAATGTGAGAGAAAATTCGTAATCCTATAAGGAAGCAATGGTTTCAAGGGATTCAACATTTTGGAAAGAAGCTATTGATGATGAAATATATTCTATATTATCAAATAATAGTTGGGTACTCATAGATTTACCACTAGTTCAAAATCAATTGGGTACGAATGGGTATTTAAAAGAAAATATAATATTGATAGCATCATTCAAACTTTTAAAATCAAATTAGTTGCTAAAGGATATAGACAACATGAAGGCCTAGGTTATTTTGATACCTATGCACTAGTTGTTAGGATGACTTCCATTCGAGTTCTTTTAGCAGTATTATCCATCTACAAGTTGCATGAACATCATATGGATGTTAAAATTACATTTTTAAATGGTGAATTCAATGAAGAAGTTTATATGGAACAACAAGAAAGCTATGTGCTTTTTGGAAATGAAATAAAAGTTTATAAATTGGTTGTCACTATATGGCTTAAAACAAGTGTCTAAACCTTGGCATGAAAAAATTGATTCTATAATATTATCGGATGGCTTTAGTCATAATGATGCAGACAAGTGCATTTACTCCAAATCTACTAAAAATTATGGAGTTATATCTACTAGTATGTGGACGACTTATTAATATTTGATATGAATTTAGAAAGTGTTCATGAAACCAAGAAGTATCTATCTCCAAATTTTAAAATTAAATATTTAAATTAAGCGGATACAATTTTGGACGTTAAAGTGCAAAAATATGATAAAGGTTTTGCATTAAATCAATCTCATTATATTGAAAAGTATTGAAGAAATTCAATTTATCTTAATATTAAGGAAGTTAATACTTCTTATGATCTCAATTCCAAATTAGATAAGAATTTTGGAAGGGCGGTACAATTAGAGTATGCAATTGCTATAGGGAGTTTAATATATGTAATGAATTGCATAAGGCCAAACATTTCATTTATGTGTAGACTATCAAGATTTATAAATAATCCTAGCGTGGATCATTGGAAAAGTATTTGTATAATGGATACTTAAAGAAAACCATTAACTTGGGTCTATGCTATAGTGATTACGAAGGATATGCAGATGCAAGTTGGATGCCAAGTCTTAGTGACACAAATTTTATAACAGGTTATATTTTAGTATTGGAGGAAGAGCTATTTGTTGGGCTTCTAAGAAACAAACTTATATTACTCATTCAACAATAGTGGTTGAATTTGTTGCTTTGAAAGTTGCAAGTAAAGAAGCGGAATGGTTAAGGAACATGTTCTATGATATTAAGTTGTGGTCACAACCCGCATTAGTCATTTTCATATTATATGACAGTCAGTTTACCATGTCTCAAGCTTAAAGTAAAATTTATAATGAAAAATTTAGACATAATGATTTGAGACATAAATATGTAAGAATATTGATAGATGGTGACATGATTACTATCACCTATGTTAAATCAACTGATAATTTAGCAGACTCATTAATAAAAGGTATGTCAAGAGAAAAGTCAAGATTTTTTTTTATAAAAATAGGTCTAAAATTTATAGTTATTAGTAATGGAAACCCTTCCTTGTTCTGGTAAAAATATGATCTCAAGGTTCAAAGGGTAACAACAAATTACTTAATAACCGGTGCAATAAGAATGTGGAATTAGTGCAAGTGTTAATTAAGGATGAGTTCAAAACTCTTAAAGGATGGATATTTGTTATCCGAAAGCGATATGTGTTATCGAAGAATTCCACCTATATGAATATAGATGTCATGCCACTTTAGGCCAAAGTTTTAGAAGTTTTTCTCGAGTAAATATTTATAAAATCAGAATGAGTATATGGTCATAACTACAATGTTAATATCTTAATTGAAATATTAAATACAATTGTGTGTGCACCCTTTCCAAGCTTAAGGGTAATTATCCAAATCTAATAGCTATCAATTTTTTGTTTTAACTTTGAAAATTTTACACTAAGAGAAGGTTCAAATCTAATGATACATTTCACTGTGCATAATTGTACAATTTAATATTTTTAAAATTTGCAATTTAGTGGGGGATTGATAAAATTTGTAGACTTTAAATTTCAAATGAACTATGTGTGCACACTTAAAGGAGTGCTTAGTGAAAGAGTACTTGTGAAGGTGCATTTTTGAATGAAAGAGTGCATACAAGATGAAAAGTTGCATCCTTTGATAAGAAGCATGTTCAAACATGAAGGGTTGTCTCCTTACACATGAAGGATTGTGTCTTTTCATTACTAAAAATACTAATCCCCTCTTGATTTGAAATAACTCACTTGCATTGCAAATTTATTGAGTAAGATATTGTGAGTTATTTGATATTGCTTGTCAACAGACTCTAAGGTTTCGTTGTATTTTGGGAGTGTTGTTGTCATAACCCGATAGCAAATTTCGTGTGAAGATAAATAACTCTTGTATAGGATCCAACATGCATCTCTGAATACATATATCAACAAAACAAATGATCATTACTTTATTAGAAAATCGAGTTAATTGGAATGAAAAAGAAGAAGAAAAACTGTAACACCCCAAGATTTTAATAAAGGCAATTAAGTAAATTTTCAATTAAATTAAAAATATTAATGGATGAAAAGAAATGAAGGGAGAATTTGAGAAGGAATAATAATATAATTAAAAAAGGGATTATGAAGTTAACGGAAGGCTAATCGGGAGAAGGAATTAAAATTTAAGTAGGATTAAAAGTATGATTAGAAAAGAAAAATGAAAAGAAAGAAAGATTAAATTCTATTGGGAGTAGGAATTGTGATTAGATTGAAATTAGGAATTTCAATTTAATTTGAGATCCAAAAGAATATTTAATGGATATAGGACTCCCAAATAGGATAGGATTGATAGTCCCCTGACTTAAAAACATTTCAGTCATTAAAATAATATTGATTATTATTTTAATCTAAAAAATAGATGCTACAATATTATAATATTAAATCATTTCGAAAATTAGATAAAAGAAAGAAATAAAAAAATAAAAGGAAAGTGGACTTTGAATGAGACAAGTTATTGAAGAGGTAAATAAGAATTTGTGTATAGATGAATTTTGATAAGTATGGTTATGAAATAATTAGTTAAATTCGTAATTAATTAAATCTGAATATTTACGAGAGAGTAATTAACATGGATGACCACGATTGATGGAGAAATAGCCCAATGCCCCATAGGAATAAAAAACCCTAGTTAAAACTTATAAATAGGGTCTAAAGAGTGGTTAGAAATCATTATTTGCCTCCATACAAGTTTTGCACGAGAGCCCTCTCTTTCTCCATTTTCTCACGAACTAAGGCACTTGAGAGCACGGACGATATGCCATTTCGAAACCCGATAAAGGAGAATAAGATCTAAGTAGTAGCAAAAAATTTATAGACGTCAATAGGGAGGAATTGTCGGCCAAAGTCATGATGCTCGCGTAGTTCACAGACAATAGAAACATAATGTAGGATCATAAGACACCAAGAAGGGGATGAATTTGTGTTTAAATAAAAAATACTGATTGCACAAAAATTGTCGCAGAAGTTTAAAATCGATTCGTTAATGTTTAAACCAACATAATAGTAATCATATCACATTGCATAATAAAGTACGAAAGAGAGGAGGAGAAAAAGATAAACACAAGATGTACGGTGGTTTATCGACAAGATTCGGTCACACCTTAGCCTACATATTCGCTCCGACTTCTCGATCTCGACATCACCGAAGATTCCACTAACATCATTCCTTCGTTCCAAATGGGACAAGGAAGAAACCTTTTACAACTCTTGCCTTTTCTTCTTTTGAAGCGGTAAGGCACACCTCTTTTACTCATAGGCTTTCGTTCATTTTTTCTTCGCTCAAGAGGTAAGACACAATCTTTTTTCACCTAAGAGCTAAAAAATTATTACAATATCACAAAAACACTCTACAATCTCTCTTCTACAATTTGAAATCTCACACAAAAGTAAGAGAGAATGAAATGAAAGATTTGTAACTTGGAGTTCAAATAGACTTCACAAATATTCTTCCCTCTTTTCCTTAAAAGTTTTTATTATTCCTATGCCTCTGGGTCCTCTTTTATGGTCTTCTTAATTTTTTTTAGTCATTGAGGTTTGTTTCCTAGTTTTGAAGTCAAAATATGACCATTATAGTGCATTCTACGTATTGATCGGTCGATCGTTCTACCCCACCGATCAATCAGTACACATCCGTTGGTGAATTCTGAACTGGCTAGTCGATCGGTGCTTTGACTGTAATGATCTTGACATTGTGCTACTTGATTTTTGCATTTTCTGCACTGACCGATCGATCGGTGTGCCTGACCGGTCTACCGGTGCTTCGATCGTCAGATTGATTGTCCTACACTATTTTGAGCATACATTTTTGCACAGTTATCGAAATGAGATGATTTTTTATTCTATAGAAATTTAACATAATTACATACAACTTAGATATTCATCATTCATTCAAAATTTAATGAGATCATAGTCAAATATTGATTCAAAGTTCAGTACAAAAAGTTATCCATTTTAAATAAAATATTGTATACCTTTACTCTTTTATACATAACTTTTTGTACCAGTATCCAAATGAAATGATATTTAATTCTATAAAAAGCTAATAACATTATCTATAATTTTATATTAGTCTCTTGATCTAAATCTCATAATAGGATACTCAAATATTAAGTGCAATTTTAACACATAAAATATCAATTTCAAATTTAACTTTTCGTACTTTACTTGTTTGAACATAACGTTTCATGCGATTGTCCGAATGAGATGATTCTTGTTTCTTTACACAGATGAGAGAGTTATCAATAAATATATAACATATATTCACCTCTTAATGTAAACTCGTGAGAACATAGAAAAATATTAATCGAAAGTTTAGTGCATGAAACAACTCATTCTTATTTAGACTTTTTCGGCATTTTAAATATAACTCTAATCTTTCAAGGTTTGTATCATTAAAATATAATTACATAGGGCATAAAAACTTTTTTCCAACACATAGTTGGTTTTTCAACCGACTTAAGGTACGTGGGGGGATCCCTATATCGACGGTTTTCATTGGTTTAGACCCTCACAACCCTCATCCTATATTTGAAGTATAGCATGCATTAATTGTTAATAGGATTACATCGTTAAATTGTATAGAATCCCCATGGCGGCAAAATCCAGCCCGAGTTTTATACTGCCCAGCCCGAGTTTTGGCGATCCCGGTGCGAATAGGATTGGGACCGGACCGCGTTCAATGACTCGAGCCCAAATTTGATGGAACACGGCTCAGGTTCTCAAAACTCGAGTGCTTTGTATTGGACAAGTAATACCAGACCAAGTTTCACCCCACCCGGCCCTAGTTCCACTATCGAAATTGAATCGGATTGAGAATAGATAGACCCGACCTAGGTTCCACTTGACCCGGCCCGAGTTGTACCATTGAAATTGAATTGGACCGAGAATAGATAGAACCCAACCCAAGTTTCACTAGACCTGGCCTGGGTTCTGATATAGTAATTAGAAAAACTGAAATAGATAAACTGGCTTGGGTTTGTCCTAGTGCGGGCCAGAATTCTAGGGTGGAAAACCTATTTTAAGTAGGCAATTATGATTAATTGTATTGTTTAATAACATTGATTGTTCTTGACCATGTATTACTATGTATTCATCTATTGATTGTCATTGTTATGTTGATTGATGCAAATAAATGATAATTGTGATATGTTAATTGATAACAATTTATTATATATTAATGACCTATTGTTCAATTTGCATAAATTGATAGATAATGGAATAATTGATATTGATTGTGCGTCGTCCAAGTGGCGATATGAAAAATTGCTATCATTGAATTGTTAAATTGATAATTAAGACATTCATGGCCGATGAAGATTCTTGTGATCGATTGAGACCTTTATGATCGATGGAGGTCCTCGTGGTCGATAGAGATTCTTTGTAATCGATTGAAGCCCTTTGTGGTCGGTAGAGGTTCATTGAGTCGATTGTAAATGCATAATGATTAATGGAGGCCCTTTGTGGTCGATTGAGACCTTTATGGTCGATGGAGGCTCTAGTAGTCGATGGAGATCTTTGTGATCGATGGAAGCCCATTGTGGTCGATGAAGATCGTTACGATCGATGGATACTATTGTGATTGATAATAATAATTGAATTGAATTAATAATCAAATTAAATTGTTAATTAAATTGTGCCATAGTGGCTAATTGATAATTAAACTATGCCATAGGAGCTAATTGATAATTTAATTTCTCCTTAGTGGCTGATGGATTATCGGTTGCGCCCGGGTGTATGATGGATAATTGAGTTGATAAATTGTTAATAGAATTGTTGATTGTGGCCTTCACTGACCTATGGCCAATTACTAATTAATTTAAGATAATTGAATTGAATTGAATGGAGGTTGGTCATCAGTAATTGATGATATAGATAATTGTTTTGATTGATCCATTTATTATCGTTAATTGATAAATTGTCTTGATCAATCGTATATTGTTTTATAAATAATTGTTTATGGATATTAATATTAATATTGGTTTTTTATTGATACTGATACATGGTTCATATTGTTTATTGTTATGGGCGATCCTATGTACTAAGTTATCTCATTTGGCTTTGCCCCATCGTGCAGAATGAGATTGATGACGATGGTGAGACGGTTTATGACTTCTCTGACGGGCGATATGCACATGGATATAGAATCTCTCATTGTGTAGATGTGGGCTCTTAATTCACATGTCATTGGGGATTGTATAGGATGCTTCCGCTATTGTAATAAAATTAATCTTTCGCTTATGTAACCATATTTGTTGATTGGTCAAAGTTAAGTCATAGAATTGAGTGATGTCGTCGGGATAACCTTCTGGGTAGACGGGAGAAAAAAGATCGAACGTTACATAGAAGACATTCATTAATTCAGCTCACATTCAAACCAAACATACATATCAGTCGATTAATATATATTGCAGAAGTAGTGTGATAATGTTTATCTATCTCTTCAATATTCTTATGTTTCATTACAATTAGTTAGTGATTGACTTCATTTGCTCTATAATAATTTTGAATTGTTCAACAAGTGGACTAATTTAATGAAGTGCACATTTCTCTTGTGGTAAAAATATTTTTGCCTATTTTTTTTAAAGTACTATTAACATTGTTGAAGTGGTAATAACGTTAGCCATCTTTTTTTTTTGGTTACGAAAAGATGGTAACATTTTTAATGGTTGGAACACAATCACTATTACTACGACACAAGTTGAGAGGGACCTGCATCATTTGTATTATTGGGCATGTACTTGGAGTTGGTGAGGCGCAAGATTAAGCAGGCACAACTGATGAGGTTTCCACTTTACATCCCTTTATTATACTCTTTTGCTCTGGAGTAGTAGCCAACTGCTTCTTACGGTGGACTTGGGTAAATCCACGTGAGATTAAAATTCTTTAAGGCCATGTTGAGAGAGAACTTTTGCCCATAATTGGACAAAGTTTTGCCAAACAGCCATTGTGAGTTGGAGACGAATTTTTTTTGGAGAATGGCGAGAACTTTGAAACGCATCAGAACTTTATCATTTTTTTTTTCTCTCCTTCTATCTCTCCCTCTTTCCTCTCCACTCGTGCCATGCCATTCGCCACCTCCCTCCAAGCCCCCTCAACATTCGCTGTGTCAATCAGCGGTTGTGCCGACCAGCAGCGTGCAGATGATATGGACTGTGTTATGTCTCGGAAGCTGCCAGCTAGAGAGAAGAAGAGGCCTCACTACTTGGAGGATTATGTAGCAAAATAAATAAGAGACCAGATACAATTGTAAGGCAAATGGCATACGTAGACGTCACCTGCAATGTAGACAACATTTAGTTAGTTACATGTACTGTGGGGAACATTTTAGCAACATTTAGTTACATGTACTATAGTGAACATTTTAACAGAGGAGAAATGAAATAAAAAGGGAAAGGAGGCGGCAGGAGATGCCTGATTGGTTTTTGGCTAATAGGAACGTCACCTCTCACTCTTGCTTGGAGTTCATGGTACTCGAAACCATCTTTTTTTTTTCTTCTTCTCTCCTGTTGCTGTAAGCTTGTGAAGAGTCTTCATATGTTGGTGATGCTGCTGTGGCCATCATGACTCATCCTCCATCCATAATCTCAGACAGGAGCATCACCTTCTTCAACAATAAAGAAACCTAGATCTGGTGTATTTGAGTCTTTCGAACATTATAAAAGGGAGAGATCTAGGTGGTTGACATATATTGTGAATTGTCGGTGGGCTGCAGGCTAAGTTGGACTCAGTTGACAGATCTAAGGCCCAACAATTTGGTGCTTTCATTGAGAGACAAGACCTGCCTACAAGCTATTTGAAGAATTGCATCCATAATCTCAGACAGGAACATCACCTTCTTCAGCAACAAAGAAACCTAGATATGGTGTATTTGAGTCTTTCGAACATTATAAAAGGGAGAGATCTAGGTGGTTGACATATATTGTGAATTGTCGGTGGGCTGCAGGCTAAGTTGGATTCGGTTGACAGATCTAAGGCCCAACAATTTGGTGCTTTCATTGAGAGACAATACCTGCCTACAAGCTATTTGAAGAATTATAATCAAGAAATTATTAGAAATAAAACTTACGACAGAAGGAACCAGGTGGTCAAGAATGGAAGAGTCAGTAAGTAAATTGCAACATATACTTGAACAACATGTTTTACATTCAAATGAGAATTGGCATGCGTTAAGTGCTAAATGTGATGAATTAACTCAACGACTAGACTCTATGGCTGCAAGAAATGATTTTATATCTCATAGAAATGAGTCTGGTAACAATGATGGAGGGATATTGGATTCTTGGGGAAGAGAAAGTTTTGGGACAGCAAGTGGGTTCTTGAGGAACATTAAATTGGAGATTCCCAGATTTCAGGAGAAGATCCGTTAAGCTGGATTTTCAAAATAGAACAATTCTTAAGATTTTATATTGTAGCTGAGGAAGATAGAATTTCCATGGCAGCCTTTGCATTTGAAGGACCAGCTCTGCAATGGTATCAATGGATGCATAAAAATCAACAACTTAGTTCCTGGTCACACTTCTTGAAAGCATTGGAGACAAGGTTTGGACCTTCAGAATTTGAGGACCACTAGGGTGCTTTATTAAACTTAATTCAACAGGGCACATTTGGAATATCAGTTTGAGGCTTTGTCTAACAGAGTAATTGGTCTATCAAAATCTTTCTTATTGTCATGCTTTATTTCAGGACTCAAACCTCATATCAGGAGGGAGGTGCAGGCTTTTCAGCCAAAGCCATTGATGCAGGCAACTGGAATTGCCAAATTATAGGAAGAAAAATGCACGGAAAATATAACAATTACCAAACAACATTGGAGTAAACCTCAGACATATACTACTTAAGCTACTCCTAAGGTTGTAACTCAGATGAGTCCAACAACATCAACTTTGGTACCCTCTTTTAAGTCTAATCAATCTTATTATGAGGGATCGGTTTCTAACTCTAATAGTAGCAAGACCAATCAACAGCTCCCAACTTACCCATAAGAAGATTATCTGCCAATGAGATGTTGGCTAGAAGGGAAAAAAATTTATGTTACAATTGTAATGAACAATTCCATCGCGGACATAGATGCAAGCAAAAGTTCTTATTGCTGGCAACATTGGATGAGGAGGAAGACATTGAGGGAAAAGAATTACAAATAGAAGAAACTAATCGGGAAGCATTGGAGATAAGTCTCCATGCTCTATCAGGATTGCTTGTTCCTCAAACATTAAGATTGAGGGTAAGATGAAAGGAAAGATAGTTATCATTTTAATTGATAGTGGATCTACTCACAACTTTATACAACAAAAAGTAGTGAGTAGATTGGGCCTTCAAGTTGTTCCCTCAATCCACTTTAATGTTATGATTGGAAATGGAGAAAAAATGAAATGTGAGGGAATGTGTCCTAACATTGAAATTTGTATACAAGAATTAACTTTTCAAGAGGAATTTTTGTATTGCCATTAGAAGGAGCTGATGTGGCTTTGGGGGTATGAACAAATAGGACCTGTTACTATGGATTATAATAATCTCTCAATAGGATTCACTTGGCAGCATCAACATGTAATCTTAAAGGGAATGAACAAATTAAGTCCTGAAGGGGTCACTTTTCATCAACTGAAGAAAATGATCACTGCTGGTGATATAATGACTTATTGGCATCTTACAATGAGTAATGAAGATGAAATCGATAATGCCCAAGGTGAACAAGAAATGATAAATAAGGTTCTCAGTCAATTTGAATCTACTTTCTCTGAACCAACTTCTTTACCTCCTTTTAGAGAAACACAACACTATATTCATTTGCTTCCTGGTAATAAACCCGTAAATGTAAGGCCTTACATATATCCTCATTTTCAGAAAATTGAAATTGAGAAGTTAGTGAAGGAGATGTTGGAGCAAGGAATAATTCAACATAGTTCTAGTCCTTTTTCTTCACCGGTGTTGTTAGTTAAAAAAAAGGATGGAACCTGGAGGTTTTGTGTGGACTATAGAGCATTAAATTGTGTTATAGTTAAAGATAAATTCCTTATCCCAACTATTGATGAGTTGTTAGATGAATTGCATGGGGCAACGATATTCTAAAAATTGGATCTAAGGGCTGGATATTATCAAATTTGAATGAGTCAAATGGATGTACATAAAACTGCCTTTAGGACACATGAAGGGCATTATGAATTTTTGGTAATGTCATTTAGCCTTACAAATGCACCAGCAACTTTTCAAGCTATTATGAATAGATAATTTAGTAGTCTATTTTGGTCCATACTTAAGAAGGTCCGTGATGGAATTTTTTGATGATATCTTGATATATAGCCAAAGTTTGGAAGCTCACTTGCATCATTTACATGTTGCATTAAAATGTTTGCAAGACAACAATTTTTACATAAAGAAAAGCAAATGCAGTTTTGCTCAAAAGAGAATTGAATACTTGGGACATATATTATCTGATCGAGGTGTGGGGCCAGATGAGAAGAAAATAGCACAATTAAATATTGGCCTAACCAACAACCTTAAAGCAATTAAGAGCATTTTTGGAATTAGCAGGATACCATAGAAGATTCGTAAAAAGTTATGCAAGTATAGCTAGTCCTTTAACTGACTTGTTGACAAAGGCATTCAACACTCTCAAAGAATCTTTAGTCACAGCTCCTACTTTAGTGTTACCTAATTTTTCTAAGGAATTTGTGGTGGAAATTGACGCCTCTGGCGTTGTGCTTTTACAAAACAATCATCTAATTTGTTATAACAATAAGAAGCTATCTCCAACTATGCAAAGGGATTCAGTTTATATAAGGGAGTTGTATGCCATTGTAGAAGCTATTAAAAAATGAAGACAATATTTGTTGGGGCATCATTTCACTATCAAAACTGACCATCGAAGCTTAAAGGAATTATTAACTCAAGTGATTCAGACCCAAATCAACAAAAATATGTGTCTAAGCTATTGGGATATTTACAGTGGTATATAAACCTGGAGTAGACAATAGGGTGGCAGATGCATTGTCCTCAAATCCCTTGTGACTATTTTTTGCCTAACTATGCCTATTTTTAAAGTCATTGATCAAATCAAGAAGGATTGGCATTCCTTAGTGGCAGCAACTTTACAAACAAATACAAAATGGAGAAAAGGAAAGAACATATTGAATGGCTAAAGATGATCTTATATATAAAAAAGGAAAAATATTTTTGCTTTCTAGTTCCCCAATAATTTCTCTATTACTAAAGGAGTTTCATGAATCGTTTGTTGGAGGACATTTGGGGGTACTAAAGACATATAAAAGATTATGTGCAAAATTTTATTGGGATGGCATTAAGAATTCTGTAGAAGATTTTATCAAGAAATGTAGTGTGTGCCAGAAAGTCAAATATTGTACAACACAACCTGCTTGATTGTTGCAGCCTTTGCCTATTCCAGACAGAGTGTGGAAAGATATTTCCATTGACTTTGTAACTTTGGTACTAGTTGTGGTGGATAGGCTATCTAAATATTGTCATTTTGGTCCTTTGCCAACACATTATACTGCTGCAAAAGTTGGATGATTATTTGTAACTTTGATAGTCGGGTTACATGATTTTCCAAGGACTATAGTGTCTGATAGAGATGCAATTTTCATGAGTGCTTTTTGGAAGGAATTATTTAGTTTAAGTAACACTAAACTAAATATGAGTTTTGTTTATCATCCCCAATCAGATGGACAAACTGAAGTGGTTAATAAATGCTTGCAACAGTACCTAAGGAGTTTTGCTATGGACAAACCTAATACACGGGTTACCTTTTTACCATGGGCAGAATATTCATTTAATACCTCTTACCATACAAGTTCCAAGTTAACACCCTTTGAAGTGGTGTATGGTCGACAACCTTCTACAATTCCTACTTATGTTAGAGATCAAGCTCATGTGGAAGCTGTGGATATGGAACTGAAAGAAAGAAATGATGTATTGAAACTTCTAAAGAAAAACCTAATTGGAGCCCAGCAGAGGATGAAGACTTTAGCTAATCAACATAGAGTTGATAAAACATTTGAAGTGGGAGATTTGGTTTTTGTTAAGCTCCAATCATATAAACAAGGTTCATTAGCACAAAGAAGCTCTCACAAGCTTTCTCCTAAGTTTTATGGCCCCTTTCCTATCTCTAAACGCATAGGTTCAGTGTCTTATGGGTTGTCTTTGCCTCATTCTTCTAAACTCTATCTTGTTTTTCATGTTTCTAAGTTGAAAAAGGCTCATGGTATTATGCAGCCATCTGTGGATCTACCCAAGGAAACTGCCATTGATGGTCCTATCCTAATTTCAGTGGCCATATTATCTTCTAAACGACAGGGAAATTTTGTTTAGCAAGTTCTCATTCAATGGGAATGGCAAAACTTAGAAGATGCTACTTGGGAGGATCGCTCTGGGTTGCAAAAGAAATTTCCTGACCTTTGCCTCGAGGACGAGATGGGTTCTCTAATGAGGGAGGGAAATGTTATGTCTCGGAAGCTACCGGCTAGATTGCAGGATTATGTAGCAAAATAATAAGAGACCAGATACAATTACAAGGCAAATGGCATACTTAGACATCACCTGCAGTGTAGACAACATTTAGTTAGTTACATGTACTGTGGGGAACATTTTAGCAACATTTAGTTACATATACTATGGGGAACATTTTAACAAAGGAGAAATGAAATAAAAAGGGAAAGTAGGCGGGAGATGCCTGGTTGGTTTTTTGCTAACAGGAACGTCACCTCTCCCTCTTGCTTGGAGTTCATGGTACTCGAAACCATCTTTTTTCTTCTTCTCTCAGTGTTACTGTAAGCTTGTGCAGAGTCTTCATGTGTTGGTGATGTTGTTGTGGCCATCAAGACTCATCCTCCATCCATAATCTCAACCAGGAGCATCACCTTCTTTAGCAACAAAGAAACCTAGATCTGGTGTATTTGAGACTTTCGAACATTATAAAAGGGAGAGATCTAGGTGGCTGACATATATTGTGAATTGTCAGTGGGCTGCAAGCTAAGTTGAATTCTGGTGAGAGATCTAAGGCCCACCAGACTGCCCAGGCCAGAAGGTCGAAGACAAAGGGGGCAGAGTCAAAAGCGATGTTGGTGGGGGATGGACACATCATAGGAGATGATGGACTTATGAACTTAGGTTATGGAATTGGCCGAGAATATATTCTTTGATCACATGGATGTTTTCCTTTGTCAAATAAGCTGCAAATGTGTACTTATTTTTATGGCGGCACTATACAAGCTCGACAATGACGTTATAATCTTGCAAAGCTATCTTTGGAACTCCATCGGGGTGCAGAGCATGGATGAGAAGACAAGGAACTCAATTTGGCAGAACAATCTGGTGGTGATCTTCGACAAGAGCCACCAACTTCTATATGAGAGCTTTGCCGTCCACCTCTGGAACAAGTAGAGCAAAGGGACGAAGATGGATGAAGGGGATGAAATTCATATTGTTGTCGCATGGTGGTACGATGGAACTTCATACAAACATGTTGGGGAACTATCTTGAATTTAAACATCAAATCAATTTAAAAGTTCTCATGGATAACTGAACTACATCCAAATGAGATCGAACTTTCATGTTCTGTCATGTAGTTCCGAGAACATTGGGAACTGTTCCTCAATACAAATGCTGCCTAAGGAGCGTTTGACAAGAGATGTCGTTCTCAAAGTAGAATTAATTAATAAGGTGACCTTGATTCCACCTCTCTCGTTTCAAACCAAACCGTGGTTCCACTTTCTTTTTCTTTTTCTTTTCTTTTTGACGTGACTTTTTTATTTTACAATTTTTTTCTTTTACCATTTTCTTTTTTACCTTTCTTATATATATAAAATATTTATAATAAAATATTATTTATTACTTATTATTTTATTAAAAATAATATTTCATTAAATATAATTTATTAATAAATTAATTTTTTATATTTAAATATTATATTTTAAATAATTTTTTAAATTTAATTTATACTTTTATTTTTATTTTTTAATAAAATTATATTTTATATTTATAATACTTATTTTTTCAAACACCTACTAAAATTAATTTATCACATTTATTTTTTCCTGCCGTACTACTTGGTTCTTTATCATTACATTCCACTCTATCTAAATACATCTCAAATTAATTTGTCAATTTAACTATTCACTTGAAATTAAAAAAAATCTCAGTTTCAATATTCAAATGCCCTAAACTTTACTTGGTTAGGAACTTAACAATAAGCATAATCGAGTTGTTAACTCTGGTGTTTAGATAATTTGTTTTCTCATAAAGTTTGTATTGCCTATGTACCAAAATAACTAATAAGTATATTTACCAAATCACTGATATGATATCAACATCAAATACATCTATTTATTGAGTATCTAAAAATGTCTAAATTAGTAACAATAAAGTATCAACTCGTTAACTACTTTTGGTGAACTTCACCCTAATATATAGTTTAAAATAATAAATATTATTATTTTATTGGCTAAAATATTTTTAAGACTTATAACTATTAATCTTATAATAAGTGGGAATCTTTTATCCATTTGATTTATTTTGGATCTCAATTCAAGTTAAAATATTTAATTCTAATTTAATTCTAATTTTTATTGTCAACAGGATTTATCTTTTCTTCTTTCCCTTTATCTTATCTATCTATACTTCTAATCCTTCTCAATTTCTCCTATTTAATCCATTAATCTATTAAAAATTTGGTCAAATTAATAAATTACTTTGTTCTCCTTGTACGGGGCATCACACTCCTGTCATCTCTTTTCACTTGGGATTCTTGATCGATAGGTCACGAATGTTATGCTTAATAAGAATGAGTAAGAATAATAGAATGCCACACATCATTAGAATAATATAATGATGATAATTAATATCTAGTTTCTATAATTTGCAAATTAATAAGATATATAAATTACCCTTTCATATTTTTTTAAGGGTGGTGTTTAGCAATGTTATTATAATCGGACCGGCTACTAAAATAGTGTGCCAACTAGGTCATGATTAGAATTGTTCAATTGGGTTCAATCCAGTTGAATCAAATTTTTAATAAAATATTATTTATCATCATATCAACTTATTCATAAATCATAACTAAATAATTTATACCGCTACATTTTCAAATCATAAATAAATGTCAATCTAAATACACTCATCATCATTAATTGGTAATAAGATCCAAATATTTGTAAAGCAAACTCTAAATATTCATATATTAATCAATCAATTAATTCAAAAAATCCATGCATAAAAAGAATTTAATCATAAACTAAACATCGAATAAGTTCCAAAACATCATAAATCAAATAAGTGATATGATATTTATAACTAATATCACCCTCCATTTTGAATACTCGAACAAAATTAATATTCATACAAAAGTTTCAAAATGAATCAAAGTCTTCATTATCATTATTTTCATCTTTATCTTGAGATTCTATTGGATCAAACCCATAATCTTCAACATTTACAAAATAAAAATAGCACGACTTTGAATATTCTCAACCAAATAAATATTAGAAACTTAATATAATGACCATGATACTAACATATTATATAATAAATTAAAATAAAATTTAAATTCTTGACCCTTCAATGTCCTTTGAAATTTCTTTTTGAATCATATTATCAAGTTTATCATAATCAACTTCTTCTTCTTCTTCTTTCATAATCTAAAATTTTGTTTTGTCTATTGATTCAATATCAATTGGATCGTATGATTTTCTGAACATTGACATCCTAATTAGAATAATGAATAACTAATATAATTATTGATGCATGATATAATATAGAACTAAAATTATACAAAAAAAATAATACTTGCATTTCTTTCAACCTCAAATTGCAATGGGCATAAACAAGATCATTTAGCCTTTCATGCTCAATCTATTTCGTTTTTTAGTATGAATGCTTTCAAACACATTCCAATTCCATTCACATTCAAAAGAAAAAGCGATTTGGCCAAAGGATTCTTATAGTTAGCTTGCAAATTTGAAACATCATGATAAAATATTCGCCGCCATTCATCTTTTATTGAATATGAAAATAAAAAGTTACTATTACAAATTTTGAAGTTAAAAAAATATATATTAACAAAATAGTAATAAAACTAAATTTTACATACTTGACTAACTTTTACCAAATGCAAGAGCTTTAGGTCGAGAAAAACTCAATCCACATTCAATGACAAGATTCAAAAGTACATATATTATGAGCTAAGAAGATGTACTATCTTAATACAAATTATAGGATTCAAAGAAAAACAAGACTATAAAAAAATAGATACCATGTTTCATGAATCTAGAATTTTGAGTGACTTATCAGACAAATAAAGTAATATTTATGTAGCAATGGACTAGTGGGGGCTATAAACCAGGAAAATGTAAAAGATATCAAGCGTTGGAAGAATCCTTTACTTAGCTAAAACAATGATAAGATTTTGTAGGGGCATTGGTGGGCTCTGCAGCTCGTCAATGGACTAATCTCCAAGGCAATGTCATGAACATAAAGGTCCTTGAGAAAATTAGATTTGGCTTTTATATATATATATATATATATATATATATATATATATATATATATATATATATATATGTATTAGTCTCACTTTCATGAATTTTAATATCTTCTAATAATTTAGTGTTATGTTATGAATCTAATATTATATTATCTTACATCAAAAGTAATTTTTATTATTGCACATATACTAAGAATTATATTGCACATTAATAAATATTATAATTTATTAAGATCAAATATTATATAATATTATTTTAGTGTTTTTAAAGAATATATTTCATATTGTCTTTCAGATGATATAAAAAAATATCTATTAGACATGAAAATATGAATAAAGTATTAATGATCAATGTTTAATTAACTTATATATAAACATAATATTTATGAATATATATACTACTTTATTATTTTATATTAAAAAATATTTTTTTATTCATGGAGTAGGATCTTACGATCCTCGATCCGATCCTACGATCCTCGATCCTCGATCCTCGAAGCCCCTTACAATCCTACCTCGGAAAGCAATCCTGACAACCTTGGTCGTAACATCTCTTCAAGTTCATATTCAAGCGAAACTCAATGTACATATGACAAGTAACATTATTAAAAACACATATAATAGCGAAGGATTTAATGGGCGTCCACTCATTTTAAATGGGGTAGATGCACCCCTCTAGTTTTTTATCCCTTAGATGGTGGATCAACGGCTCCAATGCGACCTCCTTCTATTCCCAGTCCAACATCTGGTTTCACGTTCGGTTCAACATCACATGAGCATGGTTCAGCGTCTTTTGGGTAAAATGATAGTAGTAGAAGGCAGGGTCCGCAGGGAGACGATGAGCGACGTCGAAGCCTCGCCGTAACACCTCGAGATTTTTTTTCCTTGCCTGTCCAGAAGGCTATCTCGGCGACATTATTCAATTCTATACATTGGCTTTGACCAATCAACAAACTAACTTACATAAGTATTTTTACAATATTCTATTTCAATAGCAGAAGTATTCTATATAATATCTATAGATCTGTGGGTTATGAGCCTACAACTATCCAATAGGAGACCCTACCAATGTTCATGCCCAATGTGCATGTCATCCGTCAGAAAAGCCACCAATGGTCTCACCATCGTCTACATGGATCCAAGTATAGGGGCAAAGCCCAATGAGATAACTCATTACGTAGGGTCACCCATAACAATTATCAATATGAACTCAACATCAATAATAACTATTCAATTCTATGAACAATCAATAATCTATAAATAATGTCATGATTAACGATAAATAATTTATGCTATAACAATTATCTATTAATAATAAGTAAATGATCACTTATACAATTATTCATATCATCAACTCAACGATGATCAATCACTTCAATTATCAATTATCGTTAATCAATTATCCAATTGGTCAAACTCAATGGAAGCCCTATTTAGCAATTATCAATCAACTATCGATTAGGCATAAAGGCCGTGATCTACTATCCATCGGCCATGATGATGAAAACAATAGTCCATTAGCCATTAGGGCGAAATCAATTATCCATTAGCCACTAAGGCGCAATTCAATTATCCATCAACCATATCGATAGCAATACAATCGTGCATATCATAATTATTATCATATAATTGTCAATTAGTCAATTACATTTTCTTCAACCGCAAATGGTGCAATATAATCGTTAATATCATAAAGGTCACAATACGATTGTCAATTTAATCAATTTGCAATACAATTGTTAGTACTATAAAGATCACAATACGATTGTCAATTAATCAACTATCTATTATTTATTATTTAACCACTAGGGTTGTAATACAATTGTCAATACCATAAATGCCATAATATAATTGTTTAATTATTCATTTAATCTTTGGAGTTACCATATGAGCCATAAGATCGTACCGAGAGCTCTCATTTATTAAGGGAACATCGTGCTGCAAGAGGCCAATCAACCGTAAGGTTGCAATATGCAAAGCATGATGGCCCACAATTTTCATCTTTTATCTTAATTACTTATGACGTCTGTTTTTATCAATTTATTCATTAGACGCATTTTCGATTTGGGGTACAATCATGGGATCATATTAACCATGTCATATTAATTAGGTGTCAATTAATAAATCTATACACCTATTCTCAATAACCTTTTTTTTATCGATTCCAATTCTCTATTTTCAATTATCAATAACAATATGTGATGACGTATCATCATGCCCATAATTCAATCTTATCTATAATTCAATTATTGATAGCCCATTTAACAATGACTCTATATAATAATTCATTATAATCTATTATCATATCATATGATCAATATCATCACAATGAGGTCACTATTATAATAATATGATCAAATATAAATAATAACATAATTATCATAATTAAACATACTTTAATAACTTAAAAGCCCTTTTTCTATCTTTAGAACCCGGGCCAGTTGGGGTAGAACCCCGGTCCATTCCTATACCCAATCATAACCATCTTTCTGGAGAACCTGAGCCGGTTCATCTGATTTTCATATCGATTTTAATTCGATCAATAAAACCCAAACCGAATGGGACGAAACCTGGACTGGATTGCCTTAGTTCGTCTCGCAATTTCCATCTTCAGTAGAACCCGGATCGGGTCCTCTGAAATCTCGGCCGAGTCAGAAACTATTCAATCTGATAACATCTTCTTCACGAAACTCAGGTTGGACCATCCGAAACTCGGTTCGGATCCTATTAGATTTTCGTTCATCCATTAACATCAACGAAACCTGGGTCGAGCTAGTGGAAACCCGATCTGGATTCTTACTAATCCTTTCATGTCGCGCTCGGGGTACAAAACCCAAGCTACGCACCTTGAAAACCCAGGCCAGGTTCTTGCGAACTCGGTTCGGACTATTCCGATTGCCATCCGGACTTCAAGGAACTCGGACCGGACAATGCAGAACCCGGGTCGAGTTCTGCTGCCATTGAGAAATCACCTTTTCGGTACAACTTTTGGTCCTTTTTCTATGCGATTAACAATGCAATTCAATTCATAATTCATCCATACAATAATCAATACTTAGGACAAGGATCTTGAGGGTCTATACTGATGAAAACCGTCGATATAGGGATCTCCCTACATACCTTAAGTTGAGTGAAAAATCAATTATGTTCCTGTCGCATGTGGACTGCACGAACGTCGTGACTTTGGCCGACGATTCTTCCCTATTGCTGTCCAGAAACCTTCGGCTACCACTTGAATCTTGTTCTCCTCTGTCGGAGTTTCAAAATGGTATATTATTCACGCTCTCAAGTGTTTCGGTTTGTGAGAAAATGGAGGAGAAAGAGAGGCTCGTAGTACATAATTCTATGTAGGCTAATAATGACTTCTAGCCACCCTTTAAGTCATATTTATTATTTTTAACTAGTGTTTTTTACTCCTATTATGCCTTGGTCTGTGTCAATTATGACCATCTATCATTAATTACCATCTCTTAAATATTCACATTTAATTAAAATTCATCTATGCACAAATTTCATTTTATCCTTTCCATATCTTCTCTCCATCAAACTCTACTTTTATTTTTGTTTTCTCTAATTTTAAAAATTATTTAATATCATAATATTTTATTATCTAATTTTTAAAATAAAATATTATTTTAATGACTGAGATATTTTTAGGCTCATAAAACTCAACCCTTTTCTATGTGGGAGTCTTATGATCATTAAACATTATTTTGGATCTCTAATTTCAATCTAACCACAATTCCTACTCCCAAAAGGATTAGTCTTTATTTCTACATATCCCTTTTCTAGTTATATTCCTATTCTTTCTCAAATTCTCCTTCAATCCATTAATACTTTGGCTAATTTACTTTATTGACCCTAACCAAATCGTTGGGTGTTACACTTGCAGTGAGCGATGTCGATGGTCGAGCCAGTGAGGTTAATGGCGAGCAGGCATGGGTGAGGGCGAGCAGGTGAGTTCGAGTGCGGTGCGGCGAGGTCAAGCAAGTGGTGACAAACGATTTTGGAGGCAACATAAGGGGGCGAGGTCGAGAAGGGCAGCGGCGAGCAATGTGGGAGACATGCGCAAGCGGGTGAGGTCGAGGAGGACGAGGTCGAAGTCGATGCCGTATGGCTGAGAGTGAGAGGTCGAGGGTTAGCCCACGAGGGAGTGAGGGTGGCGATTGTGGAGAGATCGCAATGAGAAGGTCGAGGAGGGTGAGAGTGGCAGCGAGGTCGAGGGTGAGCTCGCACGCTCAAGAGGGTGAGGTTGAGACTGGTATCGCTTGGTCGAGAGGACGAGCACGCACGGGGAGAGGGCGGCGAGTGTGGATAGCAGCAAGGAGGTCGATGGTCGATCGTAGAAAGGACGGACCATTCGAAACGACAAAGGAATCGCACTCGCATGCCATTGACATCGTCCGCTCGATCGCCGATCACTGTTGCCTCACGGCGCGGCGAATCACACCTCCTCTGCTGCCATCCAAATCGGGCATGAACCCCATCTTCAAATGTCAAACCAACTGCTGAACCAGCCGCCGAACCGCGCCATATAGGTGGGCCATCGATCCAACATCGGACGACATATAAACAAGGGGGCGCGTCCACCCCATGCCCATTAAATCCAACAGAAATCAAGTACAGAATGCATATGAGGCAGAAAACAATTTGATACGAATTCTATTGATGCAAGGGAAAAGAGAATGAACATCATAGTAAGAAGATATGCATATTTCTTGAGATGTTTACCTAATTGGCAAGTACTCAAACTAAAATTATTACAAATATTATTTATTAAAAATTAAAATAATTAATATATAATTATTTTAGCGACAATTAATTGGATATTATTGAATTATTTCTTATGATATTACACATTCACTGGTATTTTATTATCAAAATTAATAATAAAAAATATTTTAATCAAAACGTAGTTCGATCGATCGAATCCCATTGAAAACATAATCTAATTCAGCAGCCAGTCAGATCGTGTTTAGGACATCCTTGGCTTCACGGGCATCGTCACCGTCCAGGACTGTCACCCCATCCTGTCTCGGCCGCGAACTCATCTGGGGACACTGACATATCTCCAGAATGCGGAGATTCGGGAATTTGCCGGCGTCGCAGGATAGATGCTTCAGGAACCTTAGACGAAGCACTCCCATCGTCCAGCCCTCGCCTAAGGTTCGAAGCATCCCTCCCCTGATATACAACTTCTTCAATTTCGGCAGTGTGCCAGGACTAATCCACTCCGGGAAGACGTCCCGAGGGAAAGCCCGGATGTCTAGCTTCTCAAGCTTCTCCAGGCTTGGGATTGGAGAAGGGATTGCAGACCCAGGCGTCTCAGCTGGCGAGTGCGCGTCCTTTGAGCCCACTACTCCCCATGTTATAGTGAGCGAGTTGAGCGAGGCCTTGAATTCAGTCAATGTCTCCAGCTCGCGGACGTTGGATCCTTGGCCTACGGAGATGCTTAGCTTCCTCAGCTCAAGCAGCGTCGCCAACTCGCTGAGATGGCATGCGTCTTTACCAGTGGCGTGAGCAATGATGAATCCCTTGAGCACTTGGAGCTTCCTGAGGTTCTTCAGACCCTTGGGCAGCTTGTCGAGCAGGTAGCACTCCGCCACGTCCAGGTACTCCAGGTTCTCCAGTGAGCTGACTTTGGATGTCAGCGCCTCCAAATTATGGCACGCTCTCAGGTCCAAGACGACCAGCTTCCTGAGGCTGCCGATGGAATCTGGGAGGCTCTCGACTCTTGACATGCCTCTGAGGCTGAGGTACCTCAATTTCTTGCAGGCGCCGAGATCGAGATCCTTCAGTAAGTACTTGCCGGCGAACTCGATGTGGTGGTCGACCGATCTCTGCCACCGGCCAAGTTGCAGCGCACATAACTCTTTTTTGCCGGCAAACCAGTTACTTTCGATCTCCACGTACTTGGCGTCTAAGTTGTAGAGCGTCAACGTCCTGTCCTCCTCCTCCTCCTCCTCCTCTTCCTCTTCCTCTTCCTTCTTGTCCTCCGCTTCCTTTGCTTTCCCCTTCTGGTTGGAAGGTCCGGCAAGACTAGGCCTTTCGCCCAAGAAAGCGCGACGAGTCCTGGAATAGTCCTTGCTTAGCGAGCCGTCTGAATCGAACTCCAGGAAGGCATTGCTCGTTGCGATGGACATCAGCAACTCTCGAATCCAGGGATGTAATTTGCAGCTGTGCGCCGTTTCGCAGTGCTTCTTCTCCTTGATTGGTATGATCAAGCTCCTCAAGCCAAGCTCCGTGAAGCACTGCTTCCCATCTTCGGCGGAACTCACTATGTCCTCCCCGATCCACCAATGGATCAACAACCTCTTCTTCATCACTGCGTCCTGGGGGAAGACGGTGAGGCAAAACAAACAATGCTTCAGCCGGGTGTCGAGGTTCTCAATGATGAGCCTTAAATGGGACATGGCGTCACTTTCTAGAATACTCCTCTCTACTCGGAGCCGCGCCTGCTGCTTTGCTTCAGAAGGACGTGAGGAGTGCACCGAATCCGAAGCCCTTCCATCCTCCTGTGTATCAGGAATGGAGAATCCCCCCTTATTTTTCTCCTCTTTGATGCGTTTGATTTCTTCCTTGATTTTTTCAAGGTCTTCTCGAAGCTGAGTATTGGCATTGGCATTGGCATTGGCATTCTTCAGGATCTCGTCAACATGCTGCACCACAGATCGGAACGCCATGCTCACATTCCTCTCCGTTATTTTTCCAAGCTCGAATTCGTTCTTCAGGCTCTGCAGCTCCTCTTTAATTTCTTTAACAATTTCGTTGATAGCAGAGGAATCCGTTCCCTCGCCTGGGAGGCGAGAGACGCTGTCCAAGCGCTTTATCAATGGGGAGATGATATCCCTATTTCTCCTCTCTATGACGCCTTCGAGTTCTTCCTCGATTTTTCCAAGGTCTTCCCGGAGCTGAGAATTGCGCGCTGAATCCGAAGGAGCATGTCTGGCATTCTCCAGCATCTCATCCACATGCCGCACCACGACTCCGAAGTCATTGCGCACATTCCCCTCCATCATTTTTCGAATCCCATATTCCTCTTTCAGGCTTAGGAGCTGCTTTTTTATTTTTTCAACTCCGGCGATGATAGCAGAGAGATCTGTTTCATTGCCTGGGAAGCTCGAGACGATGTCCAGGCGCTTTACCAATGGGGAGATGATATCCCTCACGATTCCTTCAGAGGCCAGCATTCTCGTAGTCGTAAGGGATGATATTGCAATGGAGGTGGCGCACACAGTCAAAGAGGAACAGCAAAATCAGAACAAGGAAGTTCGGGCTTATGATGGAGAACTCTTTTTTTTTTCTTTTTCTTTTTCTTTCTCTCTCTTCTTCGTTTTTTTCCTTCCTTAATTTCTGAGATCAACACAAGTAGAGAACCACCACAGAGGACTTGGGCTGGCGAGGGCTATGGCAGCTTGACGGCGGCGGCAGCTGCATTTTATATTTGCAGACGTGGAGTGAGTAATTGGGAATATTGGATGATGTATTCATGCACACACTTCTTCATGACTATTCTTGTTCTTTACTTCAGAAAAGGAAAAAGGAGATGCACAGCACAAAAGATATATATACCCAGAAAAGAAGGAAAACAAAACAGTACAACAAATGATAATAACATCACCGACAGTCACCAAGATCTTTCTCTTCAAGCTTGGTAGAGAACAAAGCAATTGTTTTAGATCGAAGCAAAGCTCGAATATGGGACTACTTTGCCTTCGTAAATATCCATCTCTGTGGACGGTTAGCTGCTATTGTCACGCTTTGGCCTTTAACAAAAATATTACACAAGACTCCATCAGACAGCTAGATTAAATGCCTGATACATCCTTCTGAACACTTGACTTCTGTCTAGCAATCCTAACGTCCGCTGCATTTTTTTCAATTTCTACAACAATTTATATAAAAATAGCTCTGTGCATAAAATTACTAGTACGCAAAAAAGAAAAAAAAATAGTATGGTAAGAGTATATCAGATATTATAAGTCCTAGCATGAGAAGAAGATGTCATCAAAATCGAAACAAAAAACTATAATGTTTCGTTCAAATAGTTGATATAATTAATCCAAATTATTAAGAAAAATGAAATTAAGATTATCACACTTTATTTAACAAAGTATAATTTCTTAGTCGCAAAATGTATACTCCACGGCTATTCTTTTCTTTACTTTAGAGAAAGAAACAAAACGACTATTCTTTTCTTTACTTCAGAAAAAGGAAAAAGGAGATGCACAGCACAAAAGAAATATACACCCAGAAAAAAGAAAAGAAAAAAAAACAGCACAACAAACGATGCTAACATCATCAATAGCCACCAAGATCTTTATCTATAAGAATGAGTGGACTGATAAGTTGATCATAACAATAGTTTTGGAGATTGGATTGCTTTATCATTAATGTAGGTATCCATCTCTGTAAGGACACCCACACTAAAAAATTGGATAACATCTCTCATCATTTCTTTTCACTTTAGCTTTCCTCATCCACGATAGCTTTTGTCTGCGGATGTTGCGGAGTTTTAATAAGCCTTCCTTATATTTCTTTAATTTTGGCATGACTTTTTCAACATGGTGCGTAACAGCGACGGAGCGAGGGCAAGGTTTTAGGAGGGCCAACTTCTATATATTTACCATACTTTTCAATTTTCTTACCTAATATATACATAATTTATGTATATAGAAAAAAAATTGGGCCCCTCCCAAAGACCTCTGGTGTATAATGTTCACATCATCGATTGCGCCACCCATGACATAAATAAATTTAATTTTTTTTAAAAAAAATCTAAACTAGTGTTAAGACCCGTGCCATGCAAAAACATTAAAAAATTAAGTTATATAATAATGATTTTTAAAAATAATCAAAACTAATTTTCTAATAAGTAAGAATGGTAAAATAATTTATTTACTTTGAACAAAAATTACTCCACATGAACATGAAAGCTAAAATTTGATGTGTAAATTATATCAAACTACCTATATATAAACCGGATAATTAATCATTACAATTTTGTTTAAAATAAATGTCTAAAGTAATGTACAACAATACTTTGATCATTTGCATCTTCCTAATTCTTTTCATTTTGTTGCTTCTTCCAATATCTACAATTTCTCTTGATATGACCATCTTTGTCATAATGATAACATGTAAATTTTTCTCTTGACTGTGACCTATTGTTGCTACGGCCTTTTGATCCTCTGTTTCTATCTCTACCTCTATTATTTGTGACAAAAACCTATGTAGTATTTGTTCCCACGGTCTCCGTCCTTGTTTCTTTATTGAACAAGCAATCTTTGACCATGGTGAGTGATACCACACTATTAGGAGTGGAATTACTAAGTGCTATTACCAAAGTTTTTCATGAGTCTAATAAGAAACTCAGAAGCATTAATCATTGCATTTCATTATCAAGAATTATTTTCATTGCTCCCAACTGATTTACTATTTTTTAAAATTCACCCAAGTGTTCAACAATAGAATTTTCATCTTTAAACTTCAAATTCATCTATTTTCTAATCATAAAAGTTTTATTCTGAGCAGTATTCCTTTCGTATAAATCTTGTAACTTCTTCCATAAAATTTATGCATTTGTCTCTTGAGCTACATGATGAAAAACACTAACATCAAAATAAATTGCTTAATCATCCCAACAAATTTTCTGTGCATTTTTTCCAACTTTCATTAGTTTTCCTTGTCGCCTTTTTTATCTTCTAATTCAACGAGATCAAACAACTCCTTGCAGTAAAGAAAGTCTTCCATCCTGGCTTTTTAAACTGAATAATTATTCGATGTCAGTTTGATCATCCCATTAAAATAATTTTTCTTCATTTAATTCGCACAAAAGAAATCCCAATTAACCTTGCTCTGATACCACTTTTTAGGAATTTAATCTCTCTTTTTATGTGTAAATTAAATAATATAAGTTAATCATGATACACAAGAAAATAATAATAGACAAAAGAGACACCAAATTATGTCAAAAACCCTCCAACGAGAAGAGAAAAAATCGTAGGACAATCATAGAGTAATATCACTAATTCAATAATAGAGTACAATATCTTTCGGAATTTGCCCAAACCTGAATAATAATTCACTGGGATAAATAATTCTTCTCTGAAAAATATTGAAATAACAGTAGGAATAATATCACTTGATTACTACAATTCTCTGTGATTGTAGTACAGCAAAACCTCAAAGATCCTCCCAATCTGATTCTATTCTTGATTCTTTGCTCTTAAAGAAAAAAAATTTCTCTCTTCTTTTCTAACCCTCTTCTCTTCTCTGATTCTTCTTTTCTTTATCCGTTGACCAAAGAAAAAACTCATTTTCTTTTTCAATCAACTCTAAGCACAAGAAAAGAAAAAAAAAACATTTTTTTTCTTTTCTTTTCAAAACCTTCAACGACTGGTTAGGGAGAAGAAGAAAATCCACTTTTCTTCTTCACATGGCAACTCCCAATCCAAGAGAGAAGAGACTCTGTCTTAAGTTAATTAACTTAAATAGATTTTCTTCTTAATGGGCTGGATTAGATCCAAAGGCCCAACAATCTTGTGCAACGACGTAAGAGAAGTCTCACTGTGTGTTGGTTGCAGAGAGAGAGACGCTTTGTGCGTTGCTGGCGTGAGAGAAGGGGGGCATTGCCCCTTCTTGTTGCCGACGAAGTGGCGACAACCTTTTGATTTTTTTAAAAATTTTTAATTTTCTATTATTTTTAAAATATTTTATTGTTATTTTATTAAATTTATCTTTTAATATGATACCACAATAATAAGAATATTGACAAATCGATGATAGTTGATCAAAAGCAGTTGAACTAAATTAAATCAGAATATATATATATATATATATATACATATATATATATATATAGCAATGGTTTCTGATGGGAACGCTTGAAAACAGAATCACAATTCTCTCTAAGTTCTCGTTGCATAATTAAATTGATAGATTAGTTCGAGTTGTGTTTAATTGGAACTAAATTTGATTATGAGGAATAATGTGATTGATATGGTAGAAAAAATAGATGTGATTGATGAATTTTTTGGTGAATTTTGAATTAAAAATTATTATTATAATTATGAAGTATAATTTTATTATTAATTAAAATAAAAAAAATTATGGAAAAGAATTTGTTGAAAAATATATTATTTAAATATAAAATAATAATTTTTAAATTAATTATATTTAATGAAATATTAAATTTTTTAATAAAATAATAAGTAATAAATAATATTATATTAATTTCTTATTAAAATTATTTTATATTTATTAAATAATTTATTTTATAAAAGATATGGTGTGAGAGAAAAGAAAAAAAAGAAAATGAAATAAAAAAGAAAACAATCACGTCAAATCCAAAGAAAAAATGGTGTGGCTCTAAAACTAATTGGTTTACGTCCTGAAACTAATTTCAAAGCGGTACTTGATGATATCGGACGAAAGAAGAACACGATTCTGCAAACAAATGCCACCAGAATTTTGTCATGCTCATCTACATCATGCTCATTTTCTGCACTGCCTGAGAAATATTTTTGGCAAGACATTATTCACCAAAAGCTACCAGGAATTCAAGTCCTAACATAACTGATGATAAAAATTGAGAAATTATGGCAACAAATTAGAGAAATTTAACTACAAGCCGGTTTTGGAGGAACCTGTATAAAATGTTGACCTTTGCTTGGTAATATAAGATTAGAACTTGGATACGGTCTTTATGTTATTTTTTATTATTGACAATAATATCAGTAAACCCACCATGTCGATAAAAAAAAAGTTGAAAAATGATTTTATTACAAAATAAAGTTTGATGACAAAATTAAAAAAGAGGATAAATTTGAGGACAATTATAAATTTTCCTCAACAACCCATGAGACTTATTACAATTGAGTCGCCCCATACTAATGATGAAAATTAACTTGTGTATTTTGCTAGGATGGTTATAAGAGTAACAATCCACATGGCCCAAATGTTCGTCTCTATGAACAACCCATGTCAATGATTAAAATTGAGTCCCATCATTCCCATACCAATGGTTAAAATTGAAACTTGTGTAGTTTGCTATACATATTGCGCTAATTTTTTTTGTTTGCGACGAGAAAGGAATGGCTACTAAGATGATGAAACTTTACATATACTTGTGGCAAGCAAATTAAAACTAAAAATTGCATACTCATTCACTCGTCTACCAATCATTTCCCTGCAATAACAATATTCAAGGCCGGCTCAAGGCCTAAGCCACACACGACGACCTTCCAAAGCGGGAGGGGAGGCCCCACTTATTTTGAATCCCCATATTTTATTTATTATAGTAAATTTTATTGGTTTATTATAAATAAATAATCATGATAACATTCACAAAATTATTTTTCTTTCTCCAATTTATCAAAATTTTCAATATATTTATTTATTTATTTTTAATAAACAACAATACCTTAACTAATGATTTTTTTACAAAAATATTGCCTTGACCTTGAAAATCTTTACAATAATATTATAGTAGTTTCAATGTTGATATTATATTTATTTTTTGTAATTATAAGGAAAACCATACAAATAAAAAATAGCCTTTGTAAAAAGTATTTGGTATTTTTACAAATGCATATATTACTTATAGGATAATGTTAAATGTCTCAATAATTACTATCTTAAACTAATAAAATTTTATCTAGGATCAATTGTGATTCAAGAAATAATTTAATTATTTTATCAACCATAAAAGAAGCTACAGATGGTACGCATTGTCTCCTCATACCCATTGATCCTTAAAGCTCGTCATCGATTGAATGTTACTTTATCCACCTTCACCTTGCTCTATGCCACATTTTTATGGCCACCGAACCCATATTCTCTTCAGACAAATCACATAATACATATGTCAAATTAGCTCCTTGTGCCCATCTTTGTATATAAGATAATTTTCAGGCACTACATGATCCATAGCCTCCATATCATGTTACAATTATCCCCAATCAAGAGGTTAAACACATCTTTGACTATAAACTCGCCTGGTGACCGATATCCATAAATTTTTGCAAGAAGAATAAGGAGCTATGCCCTTCAATTTCTCCATTAATAAAAGGAAATCCTCGAGTTGCTGGTGGACCAAAAGTTAGCAATCACAAAAAAGTGTCATCATTGTCTACAATTGCAGAAATTTTTTATGGGTATGCCAATTTCAATACTTCGTTAACAGATTTTGTATTTCACTATGATCAAGCCCTTTGTTCACATCGTGAAGTCAAAGAGCGAGAAGGTTTTAAAAATTTGAACTCTACTGCCTCTTTGATTTCAAGACATCTTTGGAAAATCATATAGGCAAAGTATGTTTGCTATTTTTCAAAAAGAGTTCAAACAAATTAATGATTTTCTTATTGAAAAAGTTTTACATGATCATCAAGTAGTATACTCTGTGTATTTGATGGGGAAAGAAGATCAAAGGAGAAATCTTATGGAATATGGTGACCAAGGAAACATCTCAATGAGGTGCTCATGTAAAATTTGAACAAGAAGGCATATTTTGTGTTCATATTTTGAATATCTTTAATAAGAAAGGAATCACAAGTTTATCCAAGCATTATATACTCCATCGTTGGACAATGGACGCTCGATATTCAAAATCATATACAAATCATGAGAATGCCAGTACAACTACAAATGAAAATTCATATGGCGAACAAATATGTGCAAAGTTAATGATTTTACCATGCGTTCTCCAAATTTTTTGGAGATTGGAGTTTCGATTACGAGATTACTTATTAAATGATTTGAAAATCTAAATGTCACAAATCGAGTAATTTTAGTTGAAGTTGATGCTCCTATAATATCAAGTCAAAATTCAGAAGAGATGGATGTTATTATTAATGATCCAATGCTTGTAAAAGACTTAAAGGCCGACCAAGAAAAATACAAAGATTTAAATTTGGTGTTGAAATTTTCACCTCACAAGGTGAGCGTAAAAAGAGGATATGTGGTGAATGTGGGAAGGAAGGTCATTATAGGTTACTTGTTTATGAAAGGTATACACATATTTAACATTATTCACTTTCTTCCTCACTATCCATATTTCTCTAATTGCTATGCATCAATGAAAGCAGAAGAAAGAAATTGAAAATCTACACAATGAAGGTGAAGAAGAAGATGTTGTTGATGCTAGAGATGGCAAAAAAAAAACTTGGACATCCGATATTTGATCTCATGTTGTTAAGCTCTCATCCGCATTTTCTAATTTCTATTTCTAATTCATACGAATTTCGTGTTCACTCACAAAATCTTTATTTGCTACTTTGTTACAAGAGCTGGACCATGAAGCTTTGTCATTATAAGGAGTTAACCATTCCATTTTGATGATTGTTAAATGATGTGGCTTGTATATGTTTTAAAATGGCAGGTGGGATAGATTTTGTCATGCATGCTACCAAACAAAGGCATGATCTCATTATTTCTTTGATGTTGAACCTTTTTTGTTGAACCATCTTGAACCATTTTGCTAAGTTCTTTGGTGAGCAAACCTCTGAAATGACATGGTCTTGTTGAATTCAGTTCATGGTATTCTTTGCCTGAGTTCATGGTATATATGTATTTGTTCTTCGAGGTGAAATGAAACATGTTTTTATTTTGTTGAACCATGAATAAGAAGTTTTTTTTCTCTTTCTTTTATGCTCATAATGGTAAATCTTTCATGAAGTAAGATGAAGAGCATTCTGCCAATTGCATGCGCCTTTGAGCTTTTGACCATGGAATTGAGGAATTACCACAACAACAATTGAAAATGATCCCATGTATAGACAACCCTCTTAATAGACATACAATTGAAAGTGATCCCATGCATTAACTCAATAAACATTGAAATACAACATCTAAGTAGTGGAATACAACATCTCATCATTTAATAGGCAAATAAAAAAAGACTGAACGTTCTAAATAAGCAAAGATTTAACATCTCATCAAGTTAACATAGTACGAGGATACAACATCATATTAGCTTAGTAACATGTTTTCTACCAATTCATAAATTTATTTGAGAAAATACAATATCATAAAAAAACAAACATGTTATTACAATATTATACATTATACATTTTATTTTTTTAACTTGGCAACTTCAAACTTCACTTGTTCATCTTCGAAATCACAAAACTTAATCCGTCTCAATAACCCATTGATGAGACTTCTACATCGATGTTCGGCAGGTGGATCTAGCCAACGAAAAAATTGACAAGCTATATTTCGCTGAAAAATGATAGTTAAAATAATGAGTAAATTTCAATACATAAAAAAGAACAAATTATGCTCACTTGATAATGCCTACAACCATAGAACCTATGACTTGGATTATTCATAGTCCATGTCTTAATCACGTCTTCTTCTTGACAATCACATATAGGTAGTGAAGTAACCTTGGTCATTACTGAAACAAAAACAATTAATAAGTAATTTCACTTATTGTAATCCAATTATATTTATTATACATTTCAGCATAAGCAAATAAAAAATTAACTCTAAAGTTTTGAGAGTGAAAGGATGACTAGCAAGGCTCATTGTAATCCAATTATATTTATTATATGAGGTAAAATAACAAGCTAAATAAGAATTATAATTACTCCTCAATTCATTGCATTGTGCATGATATAATGGCCACATTCACAATGATACAAGGACCTTAACCAAACATAGAAATTCTATCCCCACCACCAAACGAATACATGTGGAACTAGAGGGGGGATTACACCTCTGATGGCAAGATTACACTGGCTGCTTAAATCCACCCACGAAGCTCCTCCAAAAGTTTGTACCAGTTCACATATCAATATAGCTACATTCTAATGTGGTCCATAACTCTTGTGTCGAACAACCAAGAAAAAAGAGGGGATATGGACCCATGCAGACAAGTTAGCACCTATTGTCTCTTGTGTTTCCAAGCAAAGATTTGATTTATTATAGTCATAAAAGCTTTTACTGCCCTTGAATCTAAAAGATCTTCGGAGGTAACTTTGAAAAAAACTTGTTCGCTGCATCTACTCCGACATATAGGGGGTTTTATGGGGAGGAGGAAGGAGGGAGAAACTTGCTCGCTGCATCTGGGGGAGGAGGGGAAGAGAGGCATCCGGGGATGGAAAAGGGAGGAGGGAGAGAGAAAGAGGAGAACTTGTTCACTGGCGGAGATGCAAGATGTGGTCACTAGCATATCCCGTAAGTAGGCTGAGGAGAAAGGAGATGGTGATCTTCTTTTGGCGGCAGATCACTCAGGCGATAGGCATCCAAATGATTTGGTGGCGTAGGATTTTTCATCGAACTAGAAAGAAATAAACAAACAAAAAAAACTCACAGTTTTCCTTAAAAAAACTAACGTCCAAGAGCACCTGCATCAAGATCGTTCATCTAAAAATACGCTAATCCAACGCTTCAAATCAATTGGGATCAGGCTGCTACCGATAAAACTGGTAGCAGCTTACTTAATATATATATATATATATATATATATATATATATATATATATATATACACACACACACACACACACACACATATATATATATATATTCAAAGGATTCTCTCCAAGGTTCAACTCTGCATCTTAATAGAAGCCCTTTCTTTATTGGTCAAACTATTAAATTAGTGGATGATGAGGCAAAGCACCGACAAGGAGATTATGTTTCATATATAGGTTCTCAACTCAAAAGTCATGAAATCTTCCTATATCCTCAGTGAAGCTAGTTTTAATGGTTGTGCTATATACGGAGAGTGGTTTCGTTATCACTACAATAAAATTATGATTTATTGACTAATTTTTAGGGACTAATTATATTTGATTCTTAAAAGTATAAATATTAGAGACTAATGTGATACTAGTCCCAAATTTTTATCTATTTGAAGTCAAAATTTAATTTGTGGTCACTAATAAATTATTCTTTAAGGAATAATGAAAAAATTTTGCTGATTAAAAATTTTTAATGACTAGCCTGTAGAGGCCACGAGGGACCAAGATATTTTGGTCTCAGTATTGAAGACTAAAATTGAGGTTTTAGGAACTAATGTGTTTGGTTTCTAAAAATCTTTTTTTGTGTAGTGTATATAGTAACGAAGATGAGTGTTGTCCTTAAATGCGAGTTAACTCTTTATGTCGATTCCATCTTCTATGCTTCCCGATTTGATTCTTACATTGAAAAAAAAAACAAACCAGTGAATAGTTAGATATCCGATAGGAGAAGAGAAAGAAAGGGCTAAGGTTAAAGAGACCAACAACCGGTTCAACTGAATTTTAAGATTGAATCAAATTTTCATATAATAAATTTATTTATCATTATTTGAGAGTAATATAATATATAAATTACTACAAAAATTATTGAACTAATTTAGTTATTATTTGTTACTAGATATTAGTTTAAATATTAATTTTATTTTATTGAATTAGTAATATAATAATCTAACTTTATTTTAAACTAAAATCATAATTATATTTTATTCGCTTTTCTTCTATAATTCTCTTTTATTTGATTATTCTCGTAATAATATATTTTCACTTTTATTCGTTTTCATCACCTAACATCTTTCCTTTTATTTTCTTATTTTAGATTTTATCCTTTTTTCTTGTCTCCCTCCATCTTCAGAACTAATTTCCAGTTTCATGTAAACTGATTTTGGAAACTTTAAAATTCCATATCCCTAATAAAATCTTTCCATATATTCTATTTTTGAGGAAAAAATAAAAAAAAACATCATATTGAACTTGATTTATCGGTTCATTCATAATGGCTTGTTTGATAATTAACTAATGGAGGGATGAGAGGGTGGTATGGTGAATGATAGGATAGTGAAGTATGGTGTCATTAGAATGTTCATATTTGAATATTAAATTATAAAGATATGGAGTGTATTAATGAAAATTTTATTTGTATGAAAGTCATTTTTACCCTTCATTATATAACAAGTATTATACCATATAATTCTTTATCACTTATTTTATTTGTTCATATATTTCTTATTTTTTATTATATTATTTATTTTTCTATAAATATTTAATCCATTTATTTTATAAGTTAAAAAATGAAAGATAAATAAAAACTAAAAATGAAATATAAATAAAAAATTATTTTATTGTAATATTTGTTTAGGAATATGAGAGAGGTGACTAATGAGAGAGAAAATAAAAGAAAGAGAGAGAAGTAGGAAAAAAAATTAGTTTGGTCTATAATTAGTAATACCTTCTCATTCCATACAATGAAAAATATGATGTTATGAGAGTTTAACTACTCCACACTATCTCTTCTAACTAATATAAGATAATTACCCAAACAAAATTTACACCATCATATTTTATCCCCCTCCATCAAAACAAACCTTAAGTCAAACCAACATTATAATCCATTTGCTCCCGAATTTATTTTTAAAACATGGAAAAAATCGTAGAACTAAATAAAAAGTTACATACACTAGTTTAAGTGCAAACTACAATTGCTCAAACTATAGACTATCTTTTTGACTTTTGACTTTCGCAGACTCATACTTGTTTCTTCCACAATAAGGAAATTACTTTTTCGCCAATGATTCTCATGTATGCTATTCTTAACTCGCGAGGGACGTCCCCTTAATTAATTTGATACCATCTTCTGTACTAGAAAAAAAAAAAGGAAAACGTATGCGTTGAAAATTTAATTAATTAACTAAGTAAGATTTCTGTAACGACCACCCAAAAAAAAAAAAAGGGAAGAAACCGTGAGAGGCGGCTGGGCTAATCACGAAAGGAATAAAACATAAACAAAGCTCAATTAGGATTGGACTCAAGGAAGGGTTTAACTATGTGATGAGATAAAAATATGATCTCATTAATTAAATTAGAGTGAGATTAGGAGAGGAAGATGAGATAAAAATTTAAAACCTTTTATAAAATCATGTACGGCTGACCTCACGAAAGGAGGACCCCCTTTTTGACATCCTGCAGGCATCTTGCTTTCGTCCAAGAAGCAAGCCGCCGGGGATCAAGCACGTCTTCCTTTCCCCTACTGCAATTACCTGCACCACACGCCCCGTCCTTCAGCCCTCTTCGTTGAATTGCAAGCGCTGATTGGCCGAGAGGAACCGGGGGAAGAACAGGGGCGCCAGGATCGATTTTTCGACGAACGAAAAGATGAATTGATCGCGAATCAAGGTGGGTGAATCGAAATCACCTTGCATGGCCTCTGAATTATCTCAATTCATGCCCGAATCGTTATGAAAAGAATGTGAATATGATTCAAGTTATTATTTTTAATTGTTTGATTTCTTGAATTCTTTGATTGGTTGATTGTTGCATGCATAGTTATTTCTGTTTGTTATATTTCTGTATTATTGATTGCTAGGATGTAAGATTTAGAATGGGGCGGAAGTACGTAGGGGAGATTCTGCTTCATTGTTATTGTGTCGTGATGTTTTACGACGCAATTTAGTTTTAAATTGGATTTGTTACGGCCGTAATTTTTTGGTCGTAATTATTTATCGACATGTGATGTTCTCGGCCGAAACGAGGGAAGAGTTTTACGGGTAAATAGAGAATGAGCGTTTACGCCCGTAAAAGAAAAAAAATAATGTTACGGCCGAAGAGTTAGGTTTTCGGCCGTAATAAAATAGAAAAGATAGAGAGGGGGAAGATGTCGGCCGTAAAAGATGTCTGCCGTAATAGATGTCGACCGTAACAGATGATTTTTACGGTCGTAAAAATTTGAGAATTTGGAGAGAGAAAGAGGAGATGAATTGGCCGTAAAGGAATTAAAAAAAAATGGAGACGAGGTTTTACGGCCGAGAAGTTGGGAGAGAGAGAAAAGAAGAGAGAGAAAGGGGAGATAGATTGTTACGGCCGAAGAGTAGAGTTTTACGGCCGTAACGGGATAGGCCGTAACGGATAGGGGGTAATAGTTGATGGCCGTAATATAATAGGGGTGAATTATTACGGCCGAAATGAAATGGAGAGTAGGGTTTTACGGCCGTAACGTAATAAGGGTTAATTTTTACGGCCGTAAGGTGAAGGAATTCCTCGGGCGTAAAATCCAAAGAATTAGGGTTTTACGGCCGTAAGGTGGAGGAGATTCTTCGGGCGTAAAAATCCAGAAGAGGTGAGGGCGTAAAATCCAGCAAAATTCACCCATTAGTCTCTCTTTATTTTGATATGAACGTTATTGATTTCCTTATAATTCCAACATGAACTCTTTGTCTTGATTTATCTCATACCGATCATATCTCCTTCATCACATGATACAAAGAATGAAAAGATAATAAAAAGTGATTAATAAGTTCAGATGAAATATTAATGATGGGTTGCCAGTCCAAGCCAAGTGCATCAAGATAAGGGTCGCTCCCTTGGTCATGGTTTGATCATCCATTGACCCGCACAAGGCCGTATCGTTTGCTGGGCATACCCCAAGAATTAAAGGTACCTCAAAGTCACCCTGATTGTTAATTAATAACCAAGATCGACAAACATGTTCAAGTTCAAGTTCAAGTCAAGTCAAGTATGTCATGATTCCAAGTTTACTATGTACTATTGATTCTCATGATTCATGATATCGCTGATCTTATCCTTATTATGATCCATGATACTGATATGTTATCTTTCATGCTCAAGTTAAGCCTGATTAATTATCGCTGATTATTATATTCATGTCATGCATTGTATATCATGTGATTCCCCACTAGGCTGTAAAGCTTACGGGAGAACCTCCTCCTCTGTGTCTGATTTCCACAGGACCAGGTCAGTAACGTGGTGGAGTAGGCGTGTGGTGATGAGGCTCTGACGATAGGACAACACATGAACCATAGGGCTTTTAGAGTGTTATTTAGTTTTCATTTACCTTCCGCAATTTAAATTCATGATGTAGAACTCAGTTTATCTCTTAGTAATGACATAGTTACTTTTAGACTTCCGCATAATTATGTTATCTTCTTTTATTTTATTATTTTTCCGCGGACGTGTCTCAGTTTCTGACTAAGATATGGTCAATATTATGGTCAAGTTATAGCATGCCGTAGCGTCTCCAGGTTGGTCTTCGCCACGTGGCGGGGGTCGATTTGGGGGCGTTACATTTATGGTATCAGAACCTAAAGTTAGGACTCTCTTGACGTCCTAGTGTATGGAATAGTATAGTATGGTAAGAGGTTCATGTGCTATCGCCATGCAGTCGCCACACCCTCCACCGTAAAGTACAAGTAAGATTTTCTTGCATTAAGTTATTCTTTATTGATGTATTGATATGTATTTCACATGAGTGGTTGATTCCTAGGAAGGTCACTCTGTATGGTAGGAATCAACTTAAATGTTATTAGTGATTAAACTAAAATGATCATAAATGTTACGAACAAATTGGAAAATAATAAACAACATGCATGTGGATAAATATACCTACGTGAAAAAAAAGGTCTTACAGATATTTAAAGAATAAAATATAAGAAACGATTATGTTTCTTATAATCCATATTTTTCATCTCTTTCATGATTGCTCTATTCACGGACTTCTTCTGCTGACTGCAGTAGTATGAAGAGGAGAATGAATAAGTATATCAGTTGCAAAGAGATGTAGATTTAAGAAAGAAACGAAGGAATTATAAGAGTAATTAAAGGATTCGACTCACACAACACGTAGGTGTGAGATGATTTCAAATAGTAGAGGTGAAACCAAACATGCATAAGTTATGATTTATGGTGATGACTTAGGTGGTTCCATTGGTCTACCAATATAAGGGTTCAATAAATTATCTTATATGTTTATGTTGATAAGTATGGACCCATAATGCTTCTTGCGCCTTAGACTTCATATGATCCCTTTATTATGTGGATAATGGCCCTAAGCAAATCTAAACTAGTTATACGAAATTCTTAGTTGGACTACTTTATGTGGAAAAATAATAATCAAATTATTAATTATGTTCAAGTTATGTAATATCCGTACACAAGAGTTTAAAGAATTAGTAAGCTGTCCAAGAATCATGTATAAAGTATGGATGGACAAATATAGAAGCTTAAAGGGTTTAGAAGTCACATTAGCTTGAATAAATATTAGGAGAAATTTTCAATAAGTAAGTGATTATTTAAGTTAACCGAACTTTTAGACCTAGCATACTCACACACATATGTATGTACATATAACATAATATACTTATAAATATATAAGGATAAATAAATAAGTAAACAGATTTAATTAACTTAGTTTAGTATATAGTATATTTGAAATTTTATTAATATGAAGTATATTTTTAAATAGCCATTATTAAAGAATGAATTCTCTATCATCACAATGTATATATATTTTCAAAATAGACTAATATGATTAATACAAGAATTATATAAGAACAAGTAAGACATGAAAGGGTTACAAATGAATGTGAGAAATTTTAAAAAGATTTAAGGTCTCTTAATTGAGATATGCTTGAGGAGGATATGAGCCTCCAGCCATTAAGTATTAAAAGATCAAAACATCAAGTGAGGAAAACTTTAGAAAGTATGGGGGGTTAATGTAAAGTATGAGGAATTTTATAAGTCCCCTACAAGATTTCTGGAAAAGCAAGTTATGCACCCGAGAGGGATGATTATGCAAGTTTTAATTGATTTATCTTGATTATTGATATAATTATAGTTTTCATAATAATGTCAAAACGTATAGAGTATTTAATTATATAATCATAGTTGATGGTTCAAGAGGAAAAATAAATCATATATATGTTTAGATAATGGGTTAAGTCATTGGATGATACATAGAATGTCCTCTAAGATGCAAGATATAAGATGATATATAGAATATTCTCTAAGATGCCTCTACGTCAGTATGATGAAAAATGTTCAAGATTTTGTCTTGATCAAGTGGACCACTTATGATTTGATCATAAGTCTTATAAAGGGATTAGTTCTCCTTTCCAACTTTAAAGTTATCCCGACCCTCTTCCATGTGCTACAAGATATCGTTAATGCAAAAGGATCATGAAATGATACGCAAAGAAGAAGAATGCTTGCTTGTATTCTGTTTGATTGATTGTTTTGTTTTCTTATCTTATTGTTTGAATTCATTTCATGTGTTCACTTGCATTCATGATGTTTTACTAAGGACTTATGTTAGAAAATGTGCATAAATGGTTTTGTTCATTAAAAACTAGATTGTACTATATGATCAACCCCTCATCGTAAATATCGTTCGACCTTAACATTAATTCAAAGTGCTTCAAGATACTCAAGGAAAGAACTTATTGTGATAATATATAATCACTAGCCTCCTATGGAATTATATGAAATGACATTGCAAGAACCAAATCAATGTAGTCAAATAAGTTATTCCTTCCACTCAAAAAGTTAAATGATTATGATGATGTTTAGAGTAGGGTCACATCAAACATAGGACGTCGTGAAAGTTATTGATCTAAATTGACCTTATAAAGATGATTATTGGCATGATTCCATCACCAATTTTATCGAATCATATGATGATGCCATTATCTACGATAATGGACAATGTTCTTAGTGATCCTATTGATTCTTACATGGCATAGGTCACTTGATAAGGACGATGATCCTATGGAAATTACTTTAAGACAAGAGGTTCATAAGACCCAGGGCTCTTTTCTACATGTTCCATTTCTTTTGTAACGAAGAATGATGACTCTATGAATCTAGAGCTATATTAACAAGTTGTTAAATAAAACAACTATCAAGACATAAGTGTCTATTACCATGCAAAGATGACATATTTAAGACTAAGTGTTCTCAAGATCGACCTATGGAGTGAGTACCAGGAGTTTCGAGTTGCCGAAAAAGATGTAATGAAGGTAATTTTCCTGGCAATGAATTATCACTATAAATTGAGCGATGCCATTGGACTAAGAACATCCCTCAAACCTTTAAGTTCTCAAGAACATTGTGTTCAAACTATGCCCACATTTACGTAGAAAAAAATTGAAGTGTTCATCGTTTAAAAAAAAAGTCCTAGGTATATTTTCTTTTAGTAGTATGCTAATATGTGATAATGAAGATAACATGAAGTTTGAAAGATTATGAGTTCTCCATGAAGTACCATTTTGGTAAAAAAATGAACTCAGTTACACATACACTCAGACACAAGTGATGCTCGCTAGGCTTCATGAGGCTGCGTATGTAATGATGAAGGAACCAAGCATGTGAAACCCAAATGATGAAGTCCTAAAGAGAGAAGTACTAGATAAATAACATAAGCCTCGGTTGCGGTCCATTTAGGAATAAGTATTATAGGAAGTATGTGATGAATATTATAAGCCTGGGTTACGATCCATTTAAAAAGTACAAAGAAGTATAAGGATATAACCATAAGCCTGGGTTGCGATCCATTCGGGAAGGACACGGATGTATAAGGATGAACAAATAGTTATGACATGAAACATGGAGATACGAAAATAAGTCCCAAGTACCCAGCATGTCAATGTGGAGAAAAAAAAAGTAGAGCATCAGAAATCCTATTAGATGATGATGCATGACATTAAGAATTCGTAGACCTGACCTTCGCTGAGTATCCAACGCACATAGTGGAGCGCAAGGTGCAACGCCAGAAGAACAACGACGTAACCATGGTCAGAGTAGCTTGGCATTTCCATAAAGGCGATGATGCGACATAGGAACTTGAATCGGAAATGCACCAAGAATTCTCTCATCTTTTCGGTAAGCCATCTACTTAGTGCAAAATTCGAGGACGAATTTTCTTTTAAGGAGGTAAGAATGTAACGACCAGCCAAAAAAAAAGGAAGAAACCGTGAGGGGCGGCTGGGCTAATCACGAAAGGAATAAAACATAAATAAAGCCCAATTAGGATTGGACTCAAGGAAGGGTTTAACTATGTGATGAGATAAAAATATGATCTCATTAATTAAATTAGAGTGAGATTAGGAGAGGAAGATGAGATAAAAATTTAAAACCCTTTATAAAATCATGTACGACTGACCTCACGAAAGGAGGACCCCTTTTTTGACATCCTGCAGGCATCTTGCTTTCGTCCAAGAAGCAAGCCGTCGGGGATCAAGCACGTCTTCCTTTCCCCTACTGCAATTACCTGCACCACACGCCCCGTCCTTCAGCCCTCTTCGTTGAATTGCAAGCGCTGATTGGCCGAGAGGAACCGTGGGAAGAACAGGGGCGCCAGGATCGATTTTTCGACGAACGAAAAGATGAATTGATCGCGAATCAAGGTGGGTGAATCGAAATCACCTTGCATGGCCTCTGAATTATCTCAATTCATGCCCGAATCGTTATGAAAAGAATGTGAATATGATTCAAGTTATTATTTTTAATTGTTTGATTTCTTGAATTCTTTGATTGGTTGATTGTTGCATGCATAGTTATTTCTGTTTGTTATATTTCTGTATTATTGATTGCTAGGATGTAAGATTTAGAATGGGGCGGAAGTACGTAGGGGAGATTCTGCTTCATTGTTATTGTGTCGTGATGTTTTACGACGCAATTTAGTTTTAAATTGGATTTGTTACGGCCATAATTTTTTGGTCGTAATTATTTATCGACATGTGATGTTCTCGGTCGAAACGAGGGAAGAGTTTTACGGGTAAATAGAGAATGAGCGTTTACGCCCGTAAAAGAAAAAAAAATAATGTTACGGCCGAAGAGTCAGGTTTTCGGCCGTAATAAAATAGAAAAGATAGAGAGGGGGAAGATGTCGGCCGTAAAAGATGTCGGCCGTAATAGATGTCGACCGTAACAGATGATTTTTACGGTCGTAAAAATCTGAGAATTTGGAGAGAGAAAGAGGAGATGGATTGGCCGTAAAGGAATTAAAAAAAAATGGAGACGAGGTTTTACGGCCGAGAAGTTGGGAGAGAGAGAAAAGAAGAGAGAGAAAGGGGAGATAGATTGTTACGGCCGAAGAGTAGAGTTTTACGGCCGTAACGGGATAGGCCGTAATGGATAGGGGGTAATAGTTGATGGCCGTAATATAATAGGGGTGAATTATTACGGCCGAAATGAAATGGAGAGTAGGGTTTTACGGCCGTAACGTAATAAGGGTTAATTTTTACGGCCGTAAGGTGAAGGAATTCCTCGGGCGTAAAATCCAAAGAATTAGGGTTTTACGGCCGTAAGGTGGAGGAGATTCTTCGGGCATAAAAATCCAGAAGAGGTGAGGGCGTAAAATCCAGCAAAATTCACCCATTAGTCTCTCTTTATTTTGATATGAACGTTATTGATTTCCTTATAATTCCAACATGAACTCTTTGTCTTGATTTATCTCATACCGATCATATCTCCTTCATCACATGATACAAAGAATGAAAAGATAATAAAAAGTGATTAATAAGTTCAGATGAAAGATTAATGATGGGTTGCCAGTCCAAGCTAAGTGCATCAAGATAAGGGTCGCTCTCTTGGTCATGGTTTGATCATCCATTGACCCGCACAAGGCCGTATCGTTTGCTGGGCATACCCCAAGAATTAAAGGTACCTCAAAGTCACCCTGATTGTTAATTAATAACCAAGATCGACAAGCATGTTCAAGTTCAAGTTCAAGTCAAGTCAAGTATGTCATGATTTCAAGTTTACTATATACTATTGATCCTCATGATTCATGATATCGCTGATCTTATCCTTATTATGATCCATGATACTGATATGTTATCTTTCATGCTCAAGTTAAGCCTGATTAATTATCGCTGATTATTATATTCATGTCATGCATTGTATATCATGTGATTCCCCACTAGGCTGTAAAGCTTACGGGAGAACCTCCTCCTCTGTGTCTGATTTCCACAGGACCAGGTCAGTAACGTAGTGGAGTAGACGTGTGGTGATGAGGCTTTGGCGATAGAACAACACATGAACCATATGGCTTTTAGAGTGTTATTTAATTTTCATTTACCTTCCGCAATTTAAATTCATGATGTAGAACTCAGTTTATCTCTTAGTAATGACATAGTTACTTTTAGACTTCCGCATAATTCTGTTATCTTCTTTTATTTTATTATTTTTCCGCTGACGTGTCTCAGTTTCTGACTGAGATATGGTCAATATTATGGTCAAGTTATAACATGCCGTAGCGTCTCCAGGTTGGTCTTCGCCACGTGGCGAGGGTCGATTTGGGGCGTTACAGTTTCAATCTCTACGTTTGTTCTGTGTGATCACTTTAATTAATTGGAAAAGAATAAGAGCAGCCATTCATCAAAACGATAGAGGGCGCCTATATCTTGCGGCATATGCAACTTGAAAAATAATTAAAAGTTACCTTGCATTTACGTTGGCGACTTGAATTAGTTACCATGCGTAGACTCTGTGACGTGACGAGATGAACGTGTCACTCTCTTTCACCACCAAATGCAGCATGCATCATGCCTTTTTTTTCTCTCCCTCCCTATCTATAAAAAGCAGACGTCTGTAAATGATACACCAACTTGAACACTTCATTGATTGCTGGTAATTAAATTAGTGAAATATAATTAAGTACGAAAGATCGATTGAGTCCGAAGCATCCGATGAGGAAGGGCTGCATGCTGCGTTCGGTTGTGCTTCTGGCACTATGCGCGGCAGCTGTGGCAGTGGTGCCGATGCCAAAGCCCAAGCCGGTACCGGAGCCGGAGCCGGAGCCGGAGCCAAAGCCGAAACCAGTCCCGGTGCCGGTGCGGAAGCCGGCCAGAAAGGTTGAATGCAGGCTGCCACAGTACAAGTCCTGCTACAGGCTCAAGATGAGCTGCCCCCCTTCGTGCAACGAGACCTGCTTCCTTGACTGCACTCTCTGCACCCCTGTCTGCGGTCGGTAGTATGCATATACATGCATATATTAATTATTCTTATATTTATTATATGTTGAATTCTCCGTCGTCCCTAATCCCTAGAATTATTTTGTTACGAGTAACATATAATCAATAATATTATTCTAATTAAAGGTCATCCTTCAAAATTTTGAATAATTTTTATAGTTTCGATTCATTAATGCATGGCACCTACATATACGATATATATATAAATAATATAGCCATTTTAGCCTTAATTAAAATACTCACGTATTTGTTGTTTTGTTTTGAAAGTTAGATACATTAGTTTCATATATAAAGAGAATGTGTGTGTTAAAGGTTAGATTTCGAATTTAATGTATAATAAACTACTTTTATTATGTTTGATTCGTTTGAAGCCTAATGGAGTCACGCAAGCTATTGTGTACTTGTATATGAACCCAAAGATAATTTAAATTTTTAGGCTCATTTATAAACAAGCATCATAATTTTATTCTTCTAATCAGTGTGCTGTGTCTATGCATATGTACGTAGCTTGCACGAGGCCTGGGGCCGTGTGTCAAGACCCCCGCTTCGTCGGCGGCGACGGCATCGCTTTCTACTTCCACGGCAGGAAGGACGGCCACTTCTGCCTCGTCACTGACAACAACCTCCACATCAATGCCCATTTCATCGGGAAGCGGAAACCCGGCATGACGCGAGACCTCACCTGGGTGCAGTCCCTCAGCATCCTCTTCGGCGCCCACAAGCTTACGTCGGAGCCATGCGGACCGCCGTCTGGGATGATGCCTCTGACCGCCTCGAGTTCGCCTTCGACGGTCACCCCGTCTCCGTCCCTGCAAACGTAGGAGCCACTTGGACGACCCCGGCCGCCCCGGGCGTCTCCATCACGAGGACCCGCGCCACCAACGCCGTCACCGTCGAGTCGAAGGGCAGCTTCGCCATCACGGCGGCAGTGGTGCCGATCACGGCCGAGGATTCCCGGGTCCACAAGTACGAGATAGCGGAGGACGACTGCTTCGCGCACTTGGACTTGGGGTTCAAATTCTATGATTTGAGTGATGGGGTGGACGGCGTCCTGGGGCAGACGTACCGCGCCAACTACACTAGCAAGGTGAATGTGGGCGCCGCAATGCCGGTGGTCGGCGACGAGCGGGAGTTCACGTCTACCGGTCTGTTCGCCGCGGACTGTGCCTCCACGCGTTTCACCGGAGCAGCAGCCGTGCCGGCGGTTAGTGACGCAAGTAATTATGGGCCGGCGAAGGAGCATGGCAGCTTGAACTGCGTCGGAGGGGCTGCAGCTGGCGTCGGGGTGTTCTGCAAGAATTGAATCAGTCAGCCGACCGGCTGCAAAGCCAGTGAATATAATATGATATATAAGTTTACTTAAACTACTTAATTAACTATACGATTTAAACGTACCAGGGAGAAGTTTAACGGGAATCGATCGATTACAATTAAGGAGATTGGTCCTCATATGAATGATGTATCCCATTAAACGCATTAATTAATATATATTATATATGGAAGGGCATGTAATGTAATAATAATAATAATAATAATAATAATAATAATAATAATAATAATAATAATAATAATAATAATAATAATAATAATAATAATAATAATAACACCATTATTATTATTATTATTATTATTATTATTATTATTATTATTACCATCGGCCGAGAATACGAGAGCTTAAGGAAAATGATGGTGAGGCCGGCAATTCCTTACAACCAGGGACCAACTAAACAAGGAGAAATTCTATCCAAAAAGCTGACTCGTGTGCGAGGGATCCCGTAACACCTCAACTATTTTCAACAATAAAAAAATTGTAATTAGAAAAGTAATTACTTACAAAAAAATTGAAACAGAGTTTGAAAGGAAGTACACGTAGGATTTTACAAAAACTGTTGCGGGTTGGCTAAACTTTAAACTAACACAAGAGCTAGCAACCAAACTATATGCGATCGAATGTCGCAAAATACATGTAGGATTTTTATATTTTTTATACTGACCGATCGATCGGTGCTTTCACCGATATAGTGACAATATTTCTCTGGCTTTACTAGTCGAATGAGTCGATCGATTTACCTAATCAGTCGATTGGTTCACTAGTGACTGATTGCCCACCATGCACTATTTTGAACATAATTTTCTGTACAATTATCCAAATGAGATAATTTTTTATTTTATAAATTAACAAAATTTTCTACAACTTTAATATTCATCATTTATCTAAAATGTAATGATATCATAGTCGAATATTAATTCAAAATTTAGTACATAAAATTTATTTCAAATTAGAAAACTAATAACATTATCTATAACTTTTATATAATCTCCTGATCTAAATATGATAAAATACTCAAATATTAAATGAAAGTTTAACACATAAAAATATGAACTTTATATAGACAAGAGAATTATTTATAACTTCTGCGTTCGCGCATCTCTTAATGTAAATATTATGGAAACAAAGACATGTTAACCCAAGGTTCAATGCATGAAGCATTCATTCTTATTAGACTTTTTTTATATTTTAAATATAACTCTAAATCTTTCGATGTTTGTATTATCATAATATAATTATATATGATATAAAAACTTTATTCCAACAATAAAAATATGTGGATAAGAAATAAAATAAGATAAGTCCAAATTTAAATAGGAATTAATATTTGCATTAATATTATGAATTTAAATTGTAAATCTAACCATAAGTTTAACATATAAAGTACTATGAGAGTTTAACTTAAAAATATCTAAAAGATAAAATAATATTATTTTATTTCAAAAATTAAACAAGTAATTAATTATCTAATTATAGAAATTTAGGAATGGTTATGTTTAAGAGAGATAGATTGGATAACAGATAATTAGAGGATTATGAATGAAGTTTGATGTAAGATTGAATTAAAACTCCTAATAAGGGTGAAATTAAGACTTTTTAAAGTTAAAAATATTTAGAAAATAAAATATTAATTAATCATTATTATTTTAATTGTAAAATTTTAGTATTAAGAATAATAATTGTTTAATTCTTTTTTTAAAAAATTAGAAGGTAAGTGAATGTTATGAAGATATAAAAATTTGATTAGAAGAAATGACATAAAAAGAGAATAAGACAATAATTATGTTAATTATGATAAATGATCTAAATTAAATTAATTAAATAGATGAATAATTAAATATTTAGTTCTAAAATTATTTTAAAAATAAGGGATAATTGAAGTTGAGAAAAAAAGATAGGAAGAAGTTAAGAAGGGATTAGAGTTTGACTTGAAGAAAAGAAAGAAAGTGATAAATGGTTTAATCAAAGATAAATAAAAAAAGGTTAAGATATAATTCATAAGTTGATTAGAAGTTACTTATATCTTTTTTGGATTATAATTAAACTAATCCAAGAATTAGTTTCCCTATCATTTAAACCTTTCTCTAAACAGGAAATGATTTTTCCATTGACTTTTGAGCTATTGTTCTCTCTCCTCCGTGTGTGTATGTCATTTGCAAATTTAGTCATCTCTTTGTGGTTCATAGCTCTGTCAAAAGTTCTAGAATCATCACTATAGGCTGAATAGGATCATGAAATAATCATTTAAAGTTTCGGATTGAGGTAGTTTTGTCTGGATAAAGTACGTAAGATTTTGAATTCTTTTTTTAATATGAATTCTTAATAGAATAATTAAGTTAAAGAATAATTAAGGAACAAATTATATTATCTTATATTCCATGAATAGTTTTCATAAGATAGTTTACCAAGATCATGCTATGTTGATACCGAAGATGTCAACTAAAGTTGAACAAAAGTCATTGGAGTTTCTCTTTCCCAACACCTGACTCAAGCAGACCAAAATCCAGCTCAGTTTTCTAATGATTTCTTAGTTTGACTTCATCAATATCGAATTTGATTTGGATTCGAAGTCGGCCTAATCCGAATCTAGTGAAACACATCTCTATTTCAAAGTAAAGTAGAGTTACAACCTAGCAGGCGTTTGGCATGCAATCGCTATGACTCGGCTCGAGTTTGGGTCACACGCGGCCTGGGTTTTGTGATGTTTTCTAACCCGACTTCAATGATGGAGAATCTAACCCGAATTCGGAGTCGGCCCTATTTGAATTCTATGTAAGTCGGCTTGAGTTTCACATTAGAATATGAATGAGAGGATTTTGAATATTCAAAATTTGGTTCTGTCGACTTTGGCCTAGGTTCTTCACTAATTCTACGACCCACATGTCCGAGTTCGAACCCAACCTGGATTCAAGCATGACCCAACCCGATCTCTCAACAACTCAACCTAAATTCTGCCACGATATTTTTTTTGACAATTGGATGTTGTTCAATGACCTAGCACGAGCTCCAATTATAGTTGGTCCAAGTTATGTAATGGAAGGGTTCAGATATGTCGATGGATGGATCCGACCCGAGCTACCTCAGACCAGCTCGAGTTCATGTAGAAAAGCTAATAGAATAGTTTTGTTATGAACATAGTCAACGTTATGAGAGTATGGCCCGGGTTTTGACTAAATTGAGCCCAAGTTTTATAATATCCGGCCCAAATTTTCTTTGTAGTTTTGGTTTTTATTGTTATCTAAATTTAATTTATTATAAAATAATATTTCTATGTTAAACTGAGAACTACAACAATGGTTATTAGGTTAAAAGATAAAAGTTGTATTTATCATGTGCACTGATTATAACATAACAAAATAGAATAGTTAAAAGTTGATATTAATAGCCCCATATATTAGTTAAAAGTAGGTATTAATAGTCTCACAAAATAATCAATAGTGGTATTAATAGTCCCACACCTGAGATTGACAAATAAATCTCAATATATTTTATTCGGGCTTGAGATATCCACTTTTGATCCTGATTTGATGCATCTTAACCCTATATATGAAATCATGATATGCCATAATAAAAGAAGTCTAGATCATTTATGACAACACATATAGAAGTGCAATGCACCAAAGAAAGAATGGAAAAACTAAAATGAATTGTAACGCTCCCAAAATGCAACCCGTCATGTGGCAAAATATGTCTCGGGAGATGCTATGGGTCTTACATATATGAATATCATATTGACTAAAATAAAGAATTTGATTGGTCAATTAAGAACAATCACATGCTGAAGACTAAACATCATTCAAGGATAGTAGAAGAAATATAATCATCACTTGCTGAAGACTAAACATTATTATATTCATAGAGGACTTTGAATTAAGAGGTCATAAGATCATGAGATCACATAAAATCACAGGTGATATTGGACATCATCATTAAAATAATATGTGACTTTCAGTCGAGAGCCACAAGATATGATCATGGTGAGTAATCAAGGGTGTATAATCGTACTAATCATCATCATAAAATAGGTTAAGATTAAGGACATAAATCATGGGTCAGCATGGGCATAAATCATCAAAAAAGTGTTGGAACTTGGGCCGAGTGTGAAGAAGACCAAACTCACGAGTTCATATGTTTTAGATAGCTAGGTCACTTAATTTTATAGCATATCCTAGGCCCCTATTGGGCAAGGAGTGCCTGACATGATTTCCTTCCTCAGAGGTGCCCGGGTCGGGCCATCGAGTTGATGCTTAACGTGATTCATTGGTGCCCTAGTTGGGCCATCAAAAACTCAAGTCAGGCCATCAAGTGCAAAAACACTCATGGATCGACCATGACGTAACTGGGCCAAGATGTAGAAAGCTCGATCCAAATTTTGATAGGCCCATGCTGGATTCTGACATTCGAAAAATGACGCGATATGCAATGACTTTTCCACTCATACGACGATTGTCCACATCATTAATCATCGTATCAAGTTGTTCATGACTAAGGATAGTTTTTTTTCATTATGCTTCAAGTCAAGAATCGTGATCTTACTAATGAGTTTAACCTATTTATGTACCTTACAAATTTTAGCCGAAAAATTGTTACGTGCTTCTTCCTTTTACTTCAGTTGCTCCCATCGGTCATGGTGCACGGTTCTCGGCTTCTCCGTCCACTGGTTCATCTTCTACAAGTTGATGATAGTTGTATTTGCGAGAGAGGGGAAAATGGGAGAGAGACAAGAGAGCGGTGCGGCTAGGTAAACAACTAGGAGTTTGACGTAGTTTTTATAGTAGAAAAGGAGTTTGATGTCAAGTTGAATAATAGTTTCATTTTTCTCCAAGTTTTTTTCTTTTCCTATTCATTTATAATCTTTTAAATCTCATTTTTCTTTCTTTCTTTTTTCTAAACCGACTCAAGTGTTACATGACTAATATGAAGAGAATAAAAAAAAAGAATGTGACATATATATATATATATATATATATATATATATATAGGATTAATGTACTTACAAAGCACCTTCTATTTTATAGAGATGTTGAGCGCATCTCAACCGTTGATCCATTGTCAACGGTTGAGATGCGCTCAACATTCATACAAAGCGGAAGGTGCTTTGTAGGTACATTAATTTCATATATATATATATATATATATATAATTACCTTATCATGCGAAAATCTTATATATTTTTTATTAAGTTTTCTTACTTACATGTATTATCTTGTCATGTCCCTCTACTTGAATTCCACAAGTATTGAATAGAAAACGTTGGAGTCATGTGTGGCAACATTCTTCGTTTGGGCCTGAGTCATTAGACTACTTCATATTTCTTTAATTCTTTCTACTATGATGTAAAAGAATAAATTGGAGGATTATTAGGAAAAATGAATGTGTTAGCTTCTACATCTTTAATGAGAATAGTTTATTATCGTATTATTCGGTCAAGCCCCCAAAAAAGAAAACCGTAGATAACGTAATTCAAAATAAATTGAATTATCATGTGACAGGAAGATAAAATTTTAAAGCATTAGATAAACTTTTGAATCTGTCTCCAAAATTTTCCGACTACAAAACTTTAAATATTGAACAGGGAAGTCGACTGACATACTATTTCCCTGCAGAAATTCTATAAGAAGCTAGACACATTAACCAACTGGTTATCCGAAATTATATAAGAAGCTAGACAAATTAACCAATTAATAAGTTATTAACACATCGCAGATTTTATGCATTTTCTTACTTGAAGGTTTTGTTTTTTCCTTTGACGAACACTTGGATGATTTGCACCTCCTTCAAGCAAAGCGACCACAGAAAATTGAGCCCAAAGGGTTTGGTTTTAGCCAACGTGGGCTAATTAGTGTCTGTTTTCTGGCATGACCGGGTATCGTTGAATTGACAAACGTTAACTAAGCTCACTTATTGATATAAGTAATCGATTGAAGTAAATGGTTTTTCCTAATTACCCACTAATTAATTTCGCCATGCATCGATCACGAGGAATGTAGTCATGCATGTGATAAGACGCCACGCAAATTAAGCTTTTAGACCTGCCCTCGATGTACCTACATCCTTTTTTTTTCATATTAATGTATATATTCCGTATACCTCTATCTCACCCGCGCTATATATCTACATCTACATGCATTCATAAACAGGGAAAAATAATAATAAATTGCTTCCAATATTATAGTCATTTAGGAACAATTACGAGTTCAAGCGATGGATTGGATCTCTCCTAAGATGTCAAATGGATTAAACTAAATCAAAGAATTCACAAGATGGCGTAGATGCGAAGTAACAACTAACTTGCCTACGCCATAGTATTAATTACTTTGGCAATAGGCGGTACTAATAACTAGCGTATAACATAACGGGATAAAGAAAAAAGAAAGAAGTAAACGATTTATCTACCCCTAATTGATAAGCCATAATAATAATAATAATAATAATAATAATAATAATAATAATAATAATAATAATAATAATAATAAACTTTTATTAAAGTAATAGAAAATAAGTGTGATGGATTTGACGTGCATACCGTCGCCTATAAAAGGATGGGAGCACTCTCCATTCATGGCGGTATTGGTATTAGAGTACGTAGCCAATAACTACTACGTACGTACTGCTAGTGCATGCAATGGCTGGTACCCGTTTGGCCTTTCTCCTTGTGCTTATGGTAGCAATATTCCTGGCTCTTCATTCGGCTAATGGTGTGAGCGCCGATGGCGAGGGGAATGGCCAAGGTAATGGTAGGGGCCAAGGAAACGGGAATGGGGGCCAAGGAAATGGAAATGGCCAAGGCAATGGGAATGGTGGTGGCGGCGAAGGCAATGGAAATGGGAATGGCGGCCAAGGTAATGGGAACGGGAACGGGAACGGGAAGCACAAGGCCGTAAAGTGCCACAACAACAACAAGTATCCAACGTGCAACTACGTGCAAAACTGCCCAGACATCTGCCCAAATTCCTGCGTCGTCGATTGCGAAATCTGTCGTCCAGTCTGCTGTAAGTTCATGCCTTAGATATGTACTTCACAATTGCACCAATGCAATGCATGATTGTGTAACTCACTCCTCACTTCTTAATTAACTAATTGTTTCTTAAAGTTCCTAATTTATACTCTCTTTACTGCATTTTAATCAATTAATTAGCTTCATGCGATAACATATTGTGTGCTCATCGATTCGACGCCCTGCATGAGCGCAGCATGCAACAAGGGTGGGGCGGTTTGCCAGGACCCGCGCTTCGTCGGCGGCGACGGCATCACCTTCTACTTCCACGGCCGCAAAGACCGCGACTTCTGCCTGGTTTCGGACGCTGACCTCCACATCAACGCCCACTTCATCGGCAAGCGTGGCGCCAACATGACCAGGGACTTCACCTGGGTGCAGTCCGTCGCTGTCCTCTTCGGAGGCCACACCCTCTTCCTCGGGGCGCAGAAGACCGCCACGTGGGACGACTCCGTGGACCGCCTGGACATCCTCGTCGACGGCTTGTCCGTCCACGTCCCGACCGAGTACGGCGCCATGTGGCAGTCGTCGTCGGTCGCCCCTACAGTTTCCGTCCTCAGGTCGAGCGACACCAACTCGGTGGAGGTCGAGGTCGAAGGGCTGCTCAAGATCACGGCACACGCGGTGCCCATCACGGAGGAAGAGTCCCGGGTGCACCGCTACGGCATCACGTCCGACGACTGCTTCGCGCACCTGGACTTAGGCTTCAAGTTCTACTCGCTCACAAACGACGTGCATGGCGTGCTCGGGCAGACGTACCGGGAAGGATACGTGAGCAGGGTGAAGATCTCGTCGAGCATGCCGCTCATGGGAGGGGAGCACAAGTTCGCTACCTCGGACCTTTACGCGCCCGACTGCAAGGTCACCCGGTTTGGACGCACGGCGGTGGCGAAAGTACTTCCAGTGATTGCGGAGCCGGCAGACGTCAAGTGCGGCAGCGGCATCTCTGGTAGTGGGATCGTCTGCAAGAAATGAGCGCACTGCGATAGCATGAGATCTTTATGAATGTAGTACTTGATTCGTAAGTAAAATGAGGTCTATCTCTTGGCAAGCTAATGAAATAAGGTCTATGCCACCAGATGAGCTCAGAGACGATCTCATGTTTATCATCACAGTGATTTATGTAAACCCTTATTTGTTACGTATTATGATTGCTGCAATTTGTATGATCCTTCAATGTTTTTTTTTATGGCAATTAGGAGAGGAATCAGAAATAACGATCCGACTTCATCTTATTGGATTTGAACTAGTAGCACAGTCAATTTAGTAAAGAAGATAAAAGGAAATCTAGTGCTGTATACTCGCCATTAATGAATTTGAAGCAAACTTTTGAGATCGAAGCGACAAAAAAAAGAGAGAAAAAGATGATGTCGATGATATCATATCACATTTCAATTAAAAAAGTCGTAGGAAGTTCTTTCACATATATATCTTATTTAATATAGTAATATAGCAGGGTCAAACTCTTCTAAAATGAAATTTTCTTTCTAGTTCATCCAACAAAACCAAAATGATTAATAGTCCACATATAAGAGGGAGTATTCAAATTATAAATATAATAATAACATTCTTCCTATTGTCTTATGGTAAAAGGTACTTTCATTTGTGTCATTCTTTCGGTTAGGTACTTAAAAGGTATATCAAGAAGAGGACTATTGTTTTCAGCAACTAATAATCAAAAGATTAATTAATGCCTAGTGCAATGGAGATTGGGGGCATTATGTGTATTTACTAGGCGTTCCGTGTCTGCATTCTGCATCAGGTTTGGAGAATCAATTGTTCCATGGGACACAAAAAAACAAAACACAGTTTCTCGTTAATTCTTCAGCAGAATCGTGAGCTTGATCTGGTGATATGGCCTGCAGAGAGCGTCGCTGGAAGAAGGAAATGAAGGAAACAAAGCTACAAGCTAATTCTATTCAAGATGAATCACATATATATTGCAACTAATCGGGCGATCAATTAATTACATCCAATAGCATTCTACTTATACTAACACTTAACTGCTACAAAGAAAATTAAAACCATACAAGCACTGTTACGAAGAAATTAAGGAACACCAGCACGACAACTCTGCAACAACCGTGAAGTCTTGAGCTGATCATCCACGATTATCTTGTGACCAGGGACGGAGCCAGAAAATATTTTAGGGGGCCAACATACACTAAAAGTGAAAGCCATTCGATTTGCGCTCATTAGTTTTCGAATGGTTTTTAAATTACAAAAACCATTCTATAACCATTTAAAAAAATGAAAAACCACCCCAATTTTTTTGGGTGAGTTTTTTTGCACATCTATTTTAGTGAAATAATATTTTTGAAAAATATATAATAAATTCTTATTAATATTAACATATTTAATTTTATAACTAAACATAGGATATAATATTAGAACTATTGAGCTAGAGTTTTATAATGTGATTTGAACATATTAAACTATATAAAAAATTATTATATCAATAATAAAAAATAATTACTTATAAATTAATTATATAAATATAAATAATTAATGAAAATGGGCTTTACAAGTTTTTCGAGTGGGGACCTAGTTTAAACGGGTTAGTTTTGCTATATTAAAAAATTACTTTAACTCGTATTCGGTCTCTTAATTTTTCAATTTTTTGGGTCGGATAAGTTTTCCAAGTCGGTCAGATTTTTCCTACACCATTAACATACACCATAAAATATATAATTAAAAAATAAATTAAATAATTAAAATTTAATTATTTTTAACTTAATAAATAAAAATATTACTAATAAATACTAAAGAAAAGAAGGATAAAAGAAAGTATAATAAAAATATAGCAACAAAAGAAATGCAACTCTAAAAAAATGAATTTTTCAAATTAATGCCTTTGGATCCATGTTTTATAGATTCACAAATTTTATTTAATGTATGTAATATATAATTAACTTAATTACTCCTAACACTCAATAAATGAAATGTAAAAATGTGAGAAAACAAACATAGAGTGTCGGAATCGACCACAAGACTCCTAACACTCAATAAATAAAATATAAAAATGTGAGAAAACAAACATGGAGTGTCGGAATCGACCACAAGACCTCCAAAACCAACGCCAGACCAGTTATGATTTTTTGAAAATTTAAGGGGGCCAAGCTATATATTATTTAATATTATAGGTTTAAACACAAATTAATATAAACTAAAAAACTTGGGGATTGTGCTTCATAGTGACAACGTACGAATCATCCATTCATTTTGAAGAAAAATTAATAGCGACCAGACTATTATGAAGTACACAAATAAAATTGCAAACCAACAGGAGTTGGGGTGAAGTGGATAGTTATTCCTCACTGCTTAAGCAAAGGTTTCGAGTTCGAACTTTTGTAGATGTAGAAAATTCCTACTAGCTAGGAGTTGTCATAACAAGACATGCTACTCGGAACGACACCATAATAGTCAAATTTGATGGAGGGCTGAGAATTCAACCCGTGACCAGTGCACATAACTCTTAGTGCTAGCTGGGATGAATGATCGACACCGCTTCTCGAATATTGGATGGCAATCGAAAACAAAATCTTTATATATATAAAAGCAAAGGTCGAAAGTGTCACGTGCCAAGCTCTCATAAATTGAATATATAAAATGATAATATTATAATTATAAAATCATGGATACTCAAGAGTTAGTTATTAGAAAATATATGATTTTATTTATATATATTTCAAATTTATATATAACTATAAATAGAGGACTTTCAATTTCATTTGCATACTTCACATCTTCTTTGAAGACAGAATATGCGCGGATCTACAAATATAGATCAGGGCATTATTTTAAATTTGCATACTCGATATCCTCTTTGCCAATAAACAATACATGTGGATTTACAAATATAAATCTGTGCATGATAAAATATACTTATATATAATTTTTCTTCATCTAATAAAAAATATTAAATGTTATAATTTATATATACAAAGTAAGGCTAAAAAATATATGTTATCATCTAAAGTTCAAGTCAAAGACATGCATTTCATACTCTAATGATAATATCTATTGATGATTAATATAAGTACAATCAAATTTTTAAATGTATGATTATGATACTATGCATCTTATATATAATGTATAAAGTGATAATATTGTAATTATATAATCATGGATACTCAAAAGTTAGTTATTAAAAAATATATGATTTTATTTATACTTTTAAATTCTATAATTCACTATAAATAGAGGGACTTTCAATTTCGTTTGAATACTCCACGCCTTCTTTGAAGACAAAGGATATGTGCGAATATGCAAATATAGATTTGTGCATGATAAAAATATTTATATATAATTTTTCTCCGTCTAATAAAAATATTAAATAATATAAGAGAATTTTATTTTACATTTGCATACTCGATGTCCTCTTTCATGATAAAGAATATATGCGGATTCATAAATATAAGTCTGTGAGTAATAAAAAATATTTATATGTAATTTCTCTTCATGTGATAAAAAATATTAAATGCTACAATTTGTATATACAAGGAAAGACTAAAAAATATATGTCATCATCTTAAGTTCACATAAAAAACATGCATTTCATACTCTAATGATAATATTCATTGATGATTAATATAGGTATCATCAAATTTTTAAATATATTATTATGATACTATGCATCTTATATATGTGTGTATTTATGTATGTATGTATGTAGGTACGTAAACTACTATAAATGAAAAAATATAACCAATAATATGATAACAAATAACATATGGAATAAATGATATATTTTTGTACTCTTTTAATCATATATTATTTATATTAATAATCTTTAGTTGTATATAGTTATTTTTGGGTGTTATTGGTTGTTATTTTATAAGCATATAGAAGATTTATACATATAATCATTTTAGAATATTAAACAAAATAATCATTTTATTATTGGATATTTAGTTATAAACCGATATGAGATACGTAACCTATAACAAAAGTTAGCTATATAATTAGATACTCAAAAAAGTTAGTTATTATTTAATTATAATACTTAACAATAAGTAAATTATACACATTATTTATATATCCTAATAGTATTATATTGTAAATAAGATATAGTATAACATGTATAAAAGTTCGTTATTGAGTGGTTTCTAATTTAGTTATTATTTCTTTATATTATCGCGATGTAAAGGATGCAATGGTGCATATTGCAAAAGCACATTCTACATTCTCTTCAAAATAAAAGAATGTGTGCATGGTACATTATACACCATGTTATGTATAAATAGAGGAGCTTTCAATTTTTATTTGCATACTCAACTCCCTCTTTAAATATACACATGTGCACGATAAAAAAAATATTTTACTATAATATCATCATGATATTCAAAGGTTTATTATTAAATATATATACATATTTGTTTATTAATATTTTTAAATTTAATAATTGTAGCTATAAATAAAGGATGCTTAAAAAATAGTAGTATACTTGATGTCCATTCTTATATAGAAGAGCATGTGCAAATCTCTAAGTGTAGGTCTTTATGTGCTAACAAAATATGATGACGTCTAAGTTAAAATTTTGCATTTTTTATCTTATAATAATAGTTATATTTATTATTAATAAAATATAATCAATATTTTTATTATTTTATTATGATAATAATAATAATTAATTCATATTCATAAAATTATTACTATGATAAAATTAATAATACAATGAGTATCATATCATTTAATGCTAAAAACTTTTTGTTGGTTATTTAAGTTGACACATTTATATCCATATTTATACATCTATAAAGAAAAGATAGAAGATGCTATTATTATTATTTCATGAAGCTATGTATCATTACAATTATTTTTTAAATAAGAGTGTATAAAGTATGTTAGTTATGTCAAATAATAATAAATAAAATAATTTATGTTCATAATTAATATATATCCTTATGATATTGATTAATATTGAGTAAATATCTATGTTCCCTATATAATATAATTTATAATTTCAAATTTGTATTTCCTTTATTACAAAAAATAAAATATTTTAAAGGAATATCGTTACATATTTATATTCGCACATATCTATACATATATATATATATAGATATATATATATGTGTGTGTGTGTGTATATTATGTTGAGGCAAAAGCTGCCAAATGAAAAACTCTTATGATGTCACATATGAAATAAAATTATATTAAATAATTATAAATATTTTTAAAACTATTATGAATGAGAATTAATATTCATAAAATTATTACTATGGTAAACTTAATAATATCAATGAGTATCACAGCATTTAATGCTAAAAACTTTTTTATTGGTTATTGAAGTTGACACATCTATATATCCATATTCATATATGTATATAAAAGAAAAGATAAAAGATGTTAAGTATCATTATCTCATTTAACTATGTATCATTAAAATTATTTTTTAAATGCGAGTGTATAAAGTATGTTAGTTATGTTAGATAATAATAAATAAAATAAGTTATATTATATATATATATATATATATATCAGGATGATATTGATTAATATCGAGTAAATATCTATGTTCCCTATATAATATAATTTATAATTTCAAAAATATATTCCCTTTAAATATGTTTAGGTAGAAGTTGCCAAATGAAAAACTCTTATGATGCCACATATGAAATAAAATTATATTAAATAATTATAAATATTTTTAAAAACTATTATGAATGAGAATTGATGGTGTACAATAAAATTAATATTTTTTTGTATCTAGCTATCTATCAAATATGCTTTTAGTCCAACATTCAAAGGTTTCCAAATATAAATGAGATGGGATAAAATGAAAATTGAAGCATATTCAAATATCTAATTTAACCCCACATTTGGATTTATAATATGAAATATATAAGATGGACTATAAAATAGAACAATTTATAAACTTTATAGCTATCTTTTCGGATTAAGTTAATTAATATCAACAAGTTCTAATACTTAGGCAGAAGCATGTGACACATAATCAAATAACAAAATTGTAAATAAATTCTAATGCTAAGTCATATAGAAGCTAAATATAACAATCATATTTCATACCTATATTTTATTATAAAGAATAAAATATATTCCTATTATTCCATTGAGAGCAACCCAAATGAAGAATAAAAAAAGATAAATTAATGTATTAATAATAATCCACACTATTTATTAGAGGGGGATGGGATAAATGCTACCTTGCACACACAAAATGATCTTCTTAAAATTACTTTTAAATAATATATTATGTATATCTATAATGACATTACGAATAAACTAAATATTGATTTATACAAATATATCATATATTCTTTTAGTATACACTTAATTCTAAGATATGATATTGTAAAAAATACAGGTATCAATTACTATTTATATCTATATTATATCAAAATTATAAAGATATATAATTTGAAAGAATAAATCACGGTGTTTCTACATTGTCATATGTAAATTAACATCAATAAAATAAAAAATTAAGTAATAGATGTTAATAAGGTAACAAAGTTAAGGAGGCAAAGATAGAGTACAAAATAATTAAAAGTGAAATAGAATGTAATAGATTTTTAAAAAGTAATTCAAAATAAATTTGATTTATTATGTAATAAAGTATGTTAGTTATGTTAGATAATAATAAATAAAATAAGTTATAGTAATTATATATATATTAGGATGATATTGATTAATATCGAGTAAACATCTATGTTCCCTATATAATATAATTTATAATTTCAAAAATATATTCCCTTTATATATGTTTAGGTTGAAGTTGCCAAATGAAAAACTTTTATGATGTCACATATGAAATAAAATTATATTAAATAATTATAAATATTTTTAAAAATTATTATGAATGAGAATTGATGGTGTACAATAAAATTAATATTTTTTTGTACCTAGCTATCCATCAAATATGCTTTTATTCCAACATTCAAAGGTTTCCAAATATAAATGAGATAAGATAAAATGAAAATTGAAGCATATTCAAATATCTAATTTAACCCCACATTTGGAGTTTATAATATGAAATATATAAGATGGACTATAAAATAGAACAATTTACAAACTTTATAGCAATATTTTTGGATTAAGTCAATTAATATCAATAAGTTCTAATACTTAGGCAGAAGCATGTGACACATAATCAAATAAAAAAATTGTAAATAAATTCTAATGCTAAGTCATATAGAAGCTAAATATAACAATCATATTTCATACCTATATTTTATTATAAAGAATAAAATATATTCCTATTATTCCATTGAGAGCAACCCAAATGAAGAATACAAAAAGATAAATTAATGTATTAATAATAATCCACATTATTTATTAGAGGGGGATGGGATAAATGCTACCTTGCACACACATGAGGATCTTCTTAAAATTACTTTTAAATAATATATTATGTATATCTATAATGACAACATGAATAAATTAAATATTAATTTATATAAATGTATCATATATTCTTTCAGTATACACTTAATTCTAAGATATGATATTGTAAAAAATACATGTATCAATTACTATTTATATCTATATTATATCGAAATTAAAAAGATATATAATTTGAAAGAAGAAATCACAGTGTTTCTACATTGTCATATGCAAATTAACATCAATAAAAAAAAATTTAAGTAATAGATGTTAATAAAGTAACAAAGTTAAGAAGGCAAAGATAGAGTACAAAATAATTAAAAGTGAAAGAGAATGTAATAGATTTTTTAAAAAATAATTCTAAATAAATTTAATTTATTATAATATATTTACATATAAAAGTTTATAAGCGAAAAAATAATTAGATGGTCTATAAAATTTATATAAAAATGATCTTTCTTATTTTATAATCAAAATTTTTATTTAATTCTATGTCCCAGGTCATCATACTATATAAAAATAAAATTGCAAAGCCTCTACTAGTTCGATTTACTTCAGCAGCACGAAGATTTCAATGACCGAAAAAAGCTGCGACAACATGGGATTTTATGAATGTAGTACTTGATATATTTGTAAAATGAGGTCTATCTCTTAGCAAATTAGCATGCTAATAAAATAAGGTCTATGCCACCATATGAGCTCAGAGACCATCTCATATTTATCATAACAGGCCCCTATATATATATATATATATATATATATATATATATATATATCCAAAGGCGGAGCCAGGTGGGTTCCTTTGCCTGCACGTAGTGCCTTTAAATTCTTCATGGAGTATGCCGAACGAAACAATACAGCTTTGTGTGGGTTCAAACCATGACCAAGAGAGCGACATTTATGCACTTGGCATAGGTTGACAATCCAATATTCTTCTTCCATCTTAACTTATTAACCACTTCAAATTCTTGTATTTTGTTGTTCACATAGAGTGGAAGTATGTAGACCAATAACATGACAAATCACGTAAAGAGTTCATATCATAAATTAGGAATAAATCATAGTGAGATCATATGTCACGAATCTAATAATACTCATGATTGATCAGAGAAAGAACAATTAGTATCGGAATCTGGATCAAGAATTAGTAGAAGACAAAATGAAAAATGATCTCAGGCGATATAACCCGAGCTGGGTTCATGATGTGAATTCGGGCCGAGTGTACATTGCACTCGGGCCGAGTTCAAGAAAAATGTCATGCACTCGTCGAGTCGAGGGGGGACGAACCCGGGTCGGGTGAGAAATGTCGAGAGGTCAACTATCTATTGTTCGCTAACCCGAGTCAGGTTCAGAGTGACCCGGGCCGAATTTCGCGAGCATGATCGTGAAATCAATCTTCACGATTGGTTTCAATATGAACCCGGGTCGGGTTCATTGCAATTCGGGTCAGGTTATTATGTTTTCCCTATGTACATAACATGAATAACAAAGTAAACAGACTACAACTAATCGGATCATCATAACAGTCATCTACTGAAATTAAGATGACATTCCAAATCAACTACAACAAAGCATAATATGATTAACTGAGACATACCATAGCATGAAATATATCCTAACAGGTAGCTAATCACAACAGATTTTTAAAGAGAATCAAACAACGCATCACATATCAGAACGTTTATCATGCTTGGGGATTCCTATACGTTGAACATGGATCATAACTTCGTGGGGATTCATATAGAGCATCAGATCTTATCTAATAGAGTTATGCAAGGTGATTTCAGAATCACCCATCTGATTTGGCATAGTTTTCCTTCTTCGGTTCGTATGAATCAAGGTTGGCCGGGTCCTTCTCATCATCCTTGTGCTCATACTTCTCCTCCGGTCGGACCTCCTTCACCTGTAGAACGTCGAGACTGTATACCACGAGGGGACTTAGCAAAGAGGGCAGAAAAATGAGTGAGGAAGATGCAACAGACAACCGCCCTTACTAGCAATGATCTGGGAATGAAGATTCTTTGGGGATGGATGTAAGATAGTTTTCCAAAGGGGGTGATCTATTCTACAGAGTGGGGAAACTCTCAGAGATATTTGGGCATTTTTATTTTTTGTTTAGATTAATTCCTAATATCCCAATTAATTCCTCCATAACTACCATATCTCTCTCTTAATGGTTGTGATTTGAATTTTTCCACAAAATCAAGAATTATGCCATCATTGCCCCATTTTCTCTCTTCATTGCTGATCGTTTCATTTTAATTGATTTTTTCTCAGTTGTTACAAAAAATAGTAAGGAGAGGAAATGAAGGGGAAGAGAGAAAAATTGCATTGAGGAAGAAATAAGAAAGAAGTAGTGAGGAGGAGAAGAAACGGAGGAAAGAGAGAAAGAGGTGCAGGAGAGAAAAAAAGACATAGGGAGGGGACGATGAAAGATAGTGGGAAGGAATCGAGGCAAAACATAGATCAATATGTATGGAGGGGAAGACGAAAGACAGTGGGAATGCTCATGACAAGAGAGAAATGAACGAGACTTTGGAAAATGGGGAAGAAAAAAAGGAGCAAACACGGGACAGGAGACGGACGAAAAGTAAAAGTTAGCGTGAGGGGGCTGTCGACCTGGAACGTCGAATATCAATCCAAGGATTAAAAAATGCTTACTGTAATTTGCAACAAATCTAGTGTGTTATATACTCTTAATCCCATATAATATGTGAAGCACCCTTTCTTCACACCTTGTGAAGCAACATCTCAATTGTAGAAATCAGATCGGACGTTTCAGATCATATCAAATTAGATCTAATAGGATGTCGTCCACATCTATTCTGACGATTGAGATTCATCTCGCGAGATGAACAGTCACGTGTAATTAGATTCATCTCCATCCCTCATCTGTCGGAGCCGGCGGAGGAAGTAGCACAAAACCATCCATTCTGGTTCTACATTGGGTGCATACTGCCAGAAGTGCAGCCTTGACGGTGCTGCCGGAGTCGGCGAACACTACAAGAAAAGTGGGTTTTTGCGATGGGAATTTTTGATGGTTGGCTATCCCTTGCAAGTTTCAGCATATTTTTCGATGGTTCCTGCTATCCTTCGGAAGTTAAGACGGAATCGTTTCCCATGGTTGAAACCCTCACAAATACCGATGGTTTTGTCACCGTCGGAAACCTAATTTAATTTTTTCTCCATTCGACTGAAATAATTCTTTTCCTATAATTTATTATATATATTAATGTTTCAACGGCTTCAACCATAGGAACTTTCTACGGCTATAGCTGTGGGAAATATTTCCTACCTGAAGTCATCGGAGGACGAAAAAAATAACAAAATATGACGAAGAAAGTGACGTTGGGAAATTATTTTAAAAGTTACCGATGGTTGTAACCGCCCAAAATTTTGTCAGAAGTCCTGTTATAAATAACCCAAGCCCCTCTACTTCCAGTCGTTTCTTCCCCTCTTCCCACTGATCACTCAACTAGTGACACTCCAGCCTCGTCATTCACGCTCCGATCAGCTACTGCCGCTCACTCCGCTTCCGATGCCACTGTAAACGATGTCCGGCAGCCCCCCTCAGACGACATCCGGTCCAACGATCCTGACTCCGACGAATGTCATCGGATGCTCCGGCGAGTCGCTCGAAGGTATGCCCATGCCTTGTCGTCTTCTGCTTCCATCCCCCCCTTCTGAACCCCGACTCAGATGCCCCACGGATCCGTCGGGTGGCATGCAGTGGCTCTCGTCGGCCGTTGCGAGGCTGAATGGGCCTTCCACGGTCGGAGCTAACCGCTGCGAGGCCGGACGGCCTTGCTGCGCTCATTGTTGGCCGCTGCAATCCCGATCAATTGTGCTGCGGCCGATGATGGCCTTTAACGGCTAGATCCGAGCGTTGGCAGGCGGATCCAACCATGCACAGCCGGATTTGGCCGTGAATAGCCGGATCCAGTGCGTTCACTCCCGAAACCAGCCATGCACGGCCGGCTCCGAGCGTTAATGTTCGGACTCGGCCGTTCACACCTAGAGCCGGTCATGCACATCCGGTTCTAGTTGTGGACGGTCGGAACCGGCCATGCATAATCGGTTTCGGGTGTGAACGGCCGGATCCGGGCCATTCACGATCGTAACCGGCCATGCACGATTGGATCCGAGCACAAATGGCGGGATCCGGGCCGTTCACGCTCGAATCCGTCCCTGCACGACCGGTTTCGATCATGAACGGTCCGATTCGGGCCATTGACATCCGGTTCCAAGTCGTTCGTGCCAAGATCCTGGCCATTGACATCTCAGATCCATGCATTGATGTTGAGATCCGAGCACTCACATGTAGATCCAAGCCGTCGAGCCATCTTCAGATGGCCTGAGCTAATATTGCAGTTCTTATAAACTTGTTGTTCATATTTTTCCATAGAGACATCTTAGCAAGTTCATATTCTATGTTCGTGATTCCATCTTAATTTAAATGATCATTTTTACTAATCATTAAAGTAATGTATTAACATTTAACACTTTTTTTATTTCGCATAGAACTAATATAACATGTATCCTCCAGAGCATTGTTAATGGAAGTACAATAGAATAAATCCTAGTCGTGTAGGGTTGACACAAGAATTCATAAATAGTGTTGAATACTACACGATAATAGCTTGTCAGTCTACATAGTTTTAATGAGAAGAAACTATAATATGTCCATGTTTAAAATGTCAAAGCACAAAACTGCAAACTTTGGAGACCGTCAAAGATCATTTGTATTGAAAGGATTTCAAACTGAATTATTAGTATTGGAGTGACCTTGGTGAGATGGAACCGTCGTCGAACTTGGATATTGGGCAAGAGGTTCCCACTAATATGGAGGATGATTTTATTTTTAGATATCAAAATTTGATTTACGATGTTGCTACAACCGAATATGGCGACATCAAATTTCAACAAGAGCGCGAGGACAAGTCACCACATTTTGAAATCGCTGACTTTTACAACTTACTAGCGGTCACGAGTGAACTCTTATGGCCCGATTGTAAAAATCATTTCAAATTATCATTAGCAGTTAGAATGCTAAATTTAAAGGTGATCAAAATATTTCACATGCTTACTTTGATGCATTTATGGATATATTAAAAGGGGGCACACCATCCATGGATCGAATACCTGAGAATTATTTCAGGATCAAAAGATTAGATTCAAAACTTGGTCTTGGCTCCACCAAGATAGTTTGTTATCGAAATGGATGTATGCTATTTTACAGTGATGACATAACCCTGAGAGAGTGCAAATTTTGTGGTGCTGAGCAATATAAATCAAACACAAAGAATGGGGTTCCAGTTAAGACAATGCACTACTTGCCTCTCCGGCGGCGGCGCTTTCTCTGGTGTTAGCTCCCTCTCGCCCTCTCCCTTCCCTCTCGTCATCGGTAGCTCGTCGGTCGAAAGTGCCGACCCAGCTGCGGGCGGCCGGATTTGGCCTCCCGTGGTTGGAACTAGCCAACCGTGCGGTGAATCTGGTTGCGGGCGATTGGATCTAGCAGTCTGGTTGTCGCTCCGACTGCAGGCGATCGGATCTGCCCTCCCGTTGCCGAATCTGACTGCTTGGTAGCCGATTCGGCTACGGGCGGTTGGATCTAGCTATGGGCGGCCGAATATGGCCACCTGACAGTCGATCCGACTGCAGGCGATCGAATTTGGCTGCCCGATGATCTCATCCAGCCTCTCGCAGTCGGATCTGGTCGGCCGCCAGGCTTTCTTCGGCCGGATCTGCACCCTACCGCAAATCAAGCTGCGGCCCTGTTAATTCGGCATCGGAGAAGGCCGGCGGGCTATGTGATCGGGCGTTCGATCGTTGCGTGATCAAAAATGGCCTGGCGGACAATCGTTCCAACTGCGGACAAGATTTTTATTAAAAAAAATTAAATAATTGTTTCAACGGCTAAAGCCGTGAGAAGGAAATAGCTTCCCATGGCCTTAGCCATCGGATCCCACGGCTGGAGTTGTAGGAACATTTTCCTACGGCCCAAGCCATGGGAACCTTCACACGGCTTGAACTGAGAACAGTTTCCCATAGTTTCAGCCGCGGGAACTTCAGACCGCTCTAGTAGAACCATCAAAAATTTTTTGTGGCGATCAATTTTTTGGTAGTTGCCTTTCGTCGGAATAACCATCAGAATCAGTTTCTGACGATTTTTCCATATTTTTCGATGGCTGTAATCGTGGAAAAAAGTGATTTTCCTTATAGTGGTAGGAGGCTCTTTGTTGGATCGTCTCTCGCTCATGGTGGCTGGCGACATCGGCGAGGCTCTCACGATGTAGCCCTCGATCGATCGCCGGTGAGCCCCCTCGACTTGCCGGTGAGCGCCCTCGCGATGCAGCCCTCGATCGATCGCCGATGAGACCCCTCGCCTTGCCGGTGAGCACCCTCGCGATGCAGCCCTCGATCGATCGTCATCCTTCGATGTCGTCGTCTCTCTCATTGTCATCGGCGAAGGAGGAGGAGGCGATCCCGATGGAAGAGGAGAAGGAAAGAGATATCGAGAGAGGGAGGGAGGGGGAGATCGAGAGAGAGGCAGAGGGAGGTGGTTCGCCGGCGTTGGAGTCCCTCTCATCGTCGTCTTCTCCCACATCATCCCGTCACCGACGAAGGATGAGGAGATGATCCTGGCGGAAGAGGAGGAGAGAGAGAGGGAGAGGGATGTAGTTCGTCGGCCGTCGGAGTCTCTCTCATCATCGCCTTCTCATCCTGTCGCTGGCAAGGGAGGAGGAGGCGAGCCCGGCGGAAGAGGAGGAGAGAGAGAACAAGGAAGGGAGGGAGAGGAAGAGATCGAGAGAAAGGGAGATGGAGGTGGTTTGCCAACCGTCGAAGTGTTTGCCAGCCATCTGGATCGCCAACGAAGGCACATTGGATTAGGCGAGGGAAAGAGGGAGAAGAAAATATCGTGACATTAAGTAAAATATTGTGAATATCCTATCTGAGTCATCAAATTTGATATGAATGACTAAGATGCTACTTTATACATATATACATATATATATATATATGTATGTATATATATGCGCGTGAGAGAGAGATAATTTGATGTTGTGTGAGTACGTGTGTGTATGAGAGAGAGAGAAAGAGAGAGGGAGAGAGATACTTAATTTGATGTCCTCCAAATAAACGCTTATGCGGTCCGTGTTATGATTAGTGCATTTTAATTAATGTTTTTTTATGGTAACTAAGAGAGGAATCAGAAATAACGTCCTAATTTGATCTTACTGGGTTTGAACAAGTAGCGCAGTCAATTTTAGTAAGGACGATAAAAGGAAATGGGCGGACCTTAAACTTCTGTTTGAGACAATTTTATTTTTGCATATATATTCTTAAAACTTATTAAGATATTTACTTAAATTAACGTACGATAAGAATTTCAACTAATGTGAACAATCAAAATCCCACGATATATTCTAACAAATATCATGATAAACTTTTAAACCATATGTCAAACAGCTAATTAATATTATTTTTCAGATAAGTATTTATATATGATGAAGATTTGTCAATGTTATACAGAAAATATATGGCAAAAATAATAGTGATAAAGTATCGATATTAAATTTTTCATCAACCACTCTTAGTCAAGCGTGAAATTTCTTTAAAATTTAACTATTATTTTTTATCGAACCTTATGGTTCATACCTAATTAGAGTTTTTAGTACTAATTATTTGCACCTTCAAAATTAGTAGGATTTAATGGGGTCTTCCCCCCATAAGTGGGGAGGACCCACTCCCCCATCCACGCCCATTGGATAGAGATCCGACGGGTGCGAATTTTGTACGTGGTTCATGATGGAAAAATCTGAGAACAAGGAGAGAAGATCGCAGAGAGATTGCAGAAAAATAGAGGAGACACACGAAATTTACCCAGGTTCACCCTTGAGATGAGGGCTACGTCCTGCAAAGAGGTTCCACTATATGTTTAGGTTTACAGCCGCCATACCGATTACACCAAAAAATTAAGCTATTAATAGCCTCTCCAAACCGGGTTTAAAACCCAAACAAACAGAGAAAAAACCTAATCCGAACCACACGGGCCGGCTAAACAAAAGCCCAAAACCCGTCTAGGGAGCGGGACCGTCGTCGGGGGGTGGGGCCCCCCGAACCCCCCCCCCCCCCCTTTCGTTCGTACGTCAGCAATAGTGTTAATTGGGTAATACTCATATTCCCCTAAGCTCACGTGGGCGAACCCCGTGTGAGAAACAAGGGGTCCTGAAGTATTCACCAACTCCAACAGTTCAAGGTAAAATTAAAACAGACTGGTTGGGTTCATCGAGGAAAAAATACATGCAGTTCAGCGTAAAAAATCGAAGAAAAAAAAGGACGATAACCACGAGGCGGCGAAAGTGAAGATGGTGCAATGACAACCATGGGTCAACGGTGAAGACGGTGCGGCGACGGTGACGACCACAGAGCGGCGTCGACGACCACGAGGCGACGACGAAGACCGTGCATCAACGGCTACTTCGGGGCGATGACAACGAAGAGGGAAGAACTACGGCGACCTCACGGTCGTGAAACCTTGGCTCAATGGACAATTCACACATCAGGCCACCCCGCAGCCAAATCCGGGTGGCCAGATCGATCGTCGGACGGCCAGATCCGACCATCCGCAGTCAGATTAGTCGCCGGGCGACCGAATCCGACCACGGGAGGCCACATCACGGCCGCTGGGTTGTCAGATTTGTCGCCGGGCGGCTAGATCCAGCAGCCCGCTCCTAGATCGGCCATCAGACGACCATATATATTAGGCTGCTCACAAGTTGATCAATCGTCGGGCAGCCATATAGATCCGGCCGCCCGCAGCCAAATCGGCCGTCGAACGACCATATCACGAGAGAGGGAGAGGGAACGGGAGAGGGTGCCGATGGAGAGGGAGAGGGAGCTGACGCCGTAGGGAGAGAACATCGCCGAAGGGAGAGAGCACCGTCGGATCCGCGGCGGAGAACAGAGGGGATTGGATGAAGATCTCGACGATCGGGGGGCGGTTCGACTTCTTATTTTTTATCCCATGAACCAGCTAAAGAAATTGCGCCCTGGGATCTTCATCCAACTTCGGGCTTTTTAAATCCAAATTAGTATATCGTCATACGTTTTAAGACAATATGTTTAGCAACCAATTTCAAAATAATTTATGAGTCCGATACCAAGTTAATACATGAATCTCCTAAATACTCACTAATTAATTAATTTGGTCATGCATCGATCACGAGGAATGGAATAGCCATGCATGTGATAAGATGCCACGCAAATTAAGCCCTTAGACCTGCCAGTTTTTTTTTCATATGAATGTATAATATTTCATATACCTCTATCTCACCACGCTATCTACATGCAATATTTCATATGCTTCCAATATTTTAGCCATTTGGGAACAATATCTTTTTGCGAGTTCAAGCGATGGATTGGATCTCTTGATATGTCCAATGGACTAAATCAAAGAATTCACAAGACTGAGTAGACTCCAGGTAACAACTAACTTGTCTACGCCATGGCATTGGCCGTATTTAGCATCATTTACCTAATTCAGTGTTCGGTCAGGAAACAGAAAGAACTAAGAAGTAAACGATTCTTCGAGACCTAATTAATCAGCTATATATATATTATATATATAACATTTTTTAAGTAATAGAAAATGCGTGAGCTGGATCTGATGTGCATGCAGCTAAGCCTATAAAAGGAAGGGAGCACTCTCCATTCATGGCACGGCCACCAACACATAGCATAGTAGTATTACTGTATTAGTAGTAGAAAGAGTATACTATTATTATACAGTGTGATACATTACATCTCGATCATATTATGGCTACTCCTCGTCCGGGCGTAGTCCTAATTGTCCTCGTAGCAGCATTCATCTTAGAGCTCCACCACACCGACGTCGGTGCAGCCAAACCGAACGCGCCACCGCCACCGCCGCCGTCGTCTCAGAAGGGCAAACCAGTCAAGTGCCACAACACGACTGATTACCCGACGTGCTACTACACGCAATACTGCCCGGCGAGCTGCCCCTACTCTTGCGTCGTTGACTGCGAACTCTGCGCCCCAGTCTGCTGTAAGTTTCCTACTTTCCTTCTTCATTGATTATTAGCACATAATATCTACCCTTTGAATCATGCACTACAACAGATCGAAGAACGTATGAATTCACCGCTGGATCGATGGCCACCAAGATCCATCTTATACATGCCATTTCTTCAACAGATCGAACGTGATCAAACCTCAATAGAGAACGTGAAACAAAAGCAAGAACAAATCTACGTATACAACCAAAGATTTAAATACGAGGAACCAACGAAAACGCAGGGGCTCTTATTAGTCCTCAGTATGTGAAAAATAAACTGAGAACGTACCTGAAGCAGTGTGAAGAGAAAACAACTTCTTTTCGAGGAAATAAAATTTGCAAGCCGTCCTTAACAAAACTTATTTAGAAATTTAAATTCATATGAGCCGTCATTGATTATGAACTGTGTTCTATTATTAATTAATTAGATTTACTTTTCATCCGTTTAGGTATTTACTAATGGTCATTACTTTACTTCACCGTAATCTGATGTGCGTTCTATTCGATTCCTTGAACACAGCATGCAACAAGGGGGGTGCAGTCTGCCAGGACCCGCGCTTTGTCGGCGGCGACGGCATCACCTTCTACTTTCACGGCCGCAAAGACCGCGACTTTTGCCTGGTCTCCGATTCCGACCTCCACATCAACGCCCACTTCATCGGCAAACGAGGTGCCAACATGACCAGAGACTTCACCTGGGTGCAGTCCGTTGCCGTCCTCTTCGGTGACCACACAGTCTACCTCGGTGCGCAGAAGACGGCCACGTGGGACGACGCCGTGGACCGCCTGGACGTCCTCGTCGACGGCTTGCCCGTCCACCTCCCGACCGAGTACGGCGCCAAGTGGCAGTCGTCGTCGGTCGCCCCTAAAGTTTCCGTCGTCAGGTCGAGCGACACCAACTCGGTGGAGGTCGAGGTCGAAGGGCTACTCAGGGTCACGGCACACGTGGTGCCCATCACGGAGGAAGAGTCCCGGGTGCACCGCTACGGCATCACGTCCGACGACTGCTTCGCGCACCTGGACATAGGCTTCAAGTTCTACTCGCTCACAAACGACGTGCATGGCGTGCTCGGGCAGACGTACCGCGAGGGATACGTGAGCAGGGTGAAGATCTCGTCGAGCATGCCGCTCATGGGAGGGGAGCACAAGTTCGCTACCTCGGACCTTTACGCGCCCGACTGCAAGGTCACCCGGTTTGGACGCACAGCGGCGGCGGAAGCACTTCCAGTCATTGGAGAGCCGGCAGACGTCAAGTGCGGCAGTGGCATCTCTGGTAGTGGAATCGTCTGCAAGAAATGATCTTTATGTGAATGTAGTACCTGATCCGTAAAATGAGGTCTATCTGTTAGCAAGCTAATAAAATAAGGTATATGCCACCAGATGAGCTCAGAGACGATCTCATATTTATCATAACAGGCCCCTAACTATATATATGTGATTTATATCCTCCTAATAAAAGCTTATTTGGTACGTACTTATTTTCGCATATGCTATTCTTAAAACCTATCAAGATATTTACTTAATTTAACATACATATTCTTAGTTACGAGAAGAATTACAAGTTATGCGAAGAATCAAAATCCCTCGATCTATTCTAACACGAAACAACTAAGAGCAATATATATATATATATATATATATATATATATATATATATATATATATATATATAATTTATATATGATCTAGATATCTACCGTCAATTATGTTTTATATGAAATATATATACCTGTAAGCGACCAAAAAATAAGATTAAAGCATCAATATATATCTTCATCAACCACTAGTAGTCAAGTGTGAAGTATCGATGTTTAGAATTTAAGTGTTGTTTTGATGTCGAAGCTGAACCTTATGGTTCATACATTCATTAGTTGTTGCTACTTGATTGATTTATTGGCATGGACTCCAAAATTATTTGCACCTTCAATGTTAGCGTCGTCCATACATTTTAAGCAATTAATATGTTTAGCAACCAATTTAAAAATTAATTTATGAGTATGATAGCAAGTTAATACATGAGACTCCTCTTAGTTAACGACTAGCTAATTAGGTGTATTAGGTTTAATTAGAAGAGCATGCGGCTCTATGACATGAAAGACCCGTATACCTGGTTTAAAGTAGAGGTAGGTGTCATATCAATCAGTAGATCCAATTCTATTTAATTAGCTCGTGTTTGACCGCTGAATTATATATTACTTATTAAACTAAGTTGGTTACTTGGTTCTTATAATTAAATCTATATATTGTGGAGTAAATTTAAACACTCAGAAATTAATTAATTGAGGACATCGTCAGCTGGGGGAGTCGATCATGAAGTTACTCGTGAGAATTTCCTTTTGAAGTCACCATTAATATTGATTACTTGCATCATGAATGAGAAAATAATCCTTCTAAATCTTATCCCAAACATATAAAATCATTCTTGAGTTATCATATAATGTTTCTGTTTCTGTTTCTTCCACTTGCAATATCCATGCAGCATTGTGAAACAATAATAAAAAACATATATTCTGAAATTTATGAAAAGGCGTGCTTGGTTGACTCTGTGGATGCCTTTCTTAGCTTCTTTGGTATATAATTAACTAGAAGATTAAATTAATCAGCATTAAATACGGATCGGTATGCATTCCTGAATTGAACTCCACCGCCACTAGGACGATCAGTTCACTCAAAGGACCCTTGCGACATATATATCCACCATAAATTTTAACGGCGGAAAATTGTTCGACATATATATATATATATATATATATATATATATATATATATATATAATTTAATATAGTAATATAGCAGATTCAATCTCTTCTAAAATGAAACTTACTGCCTAGTTTGTTAAGAATCGTGAGCTCCTGGAATGTTCGCCAGAACTCGCCTGAAGAGAGGACCTGACGAGGAGAGAAGAAGTGGAGAAAAGGCGGAAGCAGAGAAGAGAAGAACTAAAAGTAATTCTATTCAACATGAAAAAAAGATTACAACTAATCAAACCAACTATTACATGAACGGAGTATTTATTTATACTACTAAGCTGAGTGATATGAAGTAATAAACCGAGACTGACATTGTTATATCTACACTATTACAAAGAAGAAAAACAGCACGACTTGTTCTCACTACAAGAAAAGTCGAATTTCCGACGGATGTTTTTCGAGAAAATCCTTCGCAATTTGAGAAGAATTTTTCGACGGAAAGATAAATTCCTCGGAAGTAGTAGTCATCCATTAGAACTTTCGAGGGATAGTAATCCGTCGAAAAGTCGAATTTTCGACGGATGTTTTTCGAGAAAATCCTTCTCAATTTGAGAAGGATTTTTCGACGGAAAGATAAATTCCTCAGATGTAGTAGTCATCCATTAGAACTTTCAATGGATGTAACCGTTGAAACTTTCGACAGATTACTATCCATTATAACTTTAGACAGTTATAACCGTCGAAATTTAAATTACATATATTATATTATTTTCATCGTGCGACCATTATATTTTTAAATTTTAACAGAGATTTAACGACTTCTGCAGCTGTCGGAACTTCGGACGGGTGGGCATCCATCAAAAGTTCCTGCGGCTGCAGCCGTCGGTATTTAAATTATTATATTATATTATGTTACAAAGCTTCTAATACATTATAGTTTTACAGCTATCGATGCCCACAGCCGTTGGAACTTCTGACGGGTCGGCATCCGTCGAAAATTCTTGCAACCGCAGTCGTCAGTTTTCAAAATATTATTTTATATTATAATTTATTATATTATGTTATAAAGCATATGGTTAACACATTAAGTTTTGAAGCTTCCGACGGCTACAATCGTCGAAAATTCCAATGGTCGCAGTCATCGATATTCAAATTATATTATAATTTATTATATTATATTATATTATTAAATCTTACAATCAATATATTATAGTTTTATAGCTTCCGAAGGTTGCAACGGTCGAAACTTCCAATGGATCGGCATTTGTCGGAAGTTCCTACGACCGCAGCCATCAGTATTCAAATTATTATATTATATTATAACAATATAAAATAACATATTATTACCATTACAGTAGCGTTAACTCTGAAGTGTATGCATGGTGATAACTCCAAAGCGGACACCGATGGCTAGATCCGACTGCTGCGGCCCGATTTGGGCGCTAGCGATCGGACCGCAGCGTTTGCAATCTGGCGCAGCAGACGCAATCTGATCGCCACGGCCGAATCTGGCTGCTGGCAACGCATTCCGACAGTCAAGGCACAATTCAGTTGCTGTGCCCGAATTGTGGCCGCTAGCCACCAGAGCTGTTGCACCCGGATCGTAGCGTCCAGCCGCCGGATCGAGGCCGCCAGTCATCGGTTCTGAATAGTGCCTGCCGGATCCGACCGTGGGCAGCCCGATCTGGCTGTCGACATCCTGAAACTTAATATGCTTGCTAATTAATGTGTTAATGTGTACATAATTATCATGATTTATATTGTTAATATGTATGTCATTTGTTCTTAATATGATTATTACGCATTGTTAATGCTGATTTATATTGTTAGTAGTTCTTAATATTTGTAATTACTATTTGTTATTAGTTCTTTTTAATTATTATTTGTGATACATTGTTAATGTGTATGTCATTTGTTCGTAATATGATCGTAGGTATCATTGTTACTAGTTAACATTGGTAGTAATATATTATTTATGTTCATTACATTTTTAAAACATTTTTTAAAAAATGCAAAAATTCTATTTCCTCTAAACCATCGTCGATAGATGTACAATAGTACTAATCCCGGTCGTAGGGGATTGACACAAAATTTATAAATGGAGTTTAATACTACACAACTGTAGCATGTCAATCCTTACAATTTCAACAAGAAGAAACTATTAGGTGTTTTTGTATGAAATGTTATAGTATCAAATTACAAACTTTAGAAAGAATCAAAAGTTATTTTATATAAAAAGGGTTTTAAACCAAATTATTGGTACTGGAGCGATCTTGGTGAGGAAGTACTGCATGGTAAATGAAGACTTTCATCCTAGCAATCACGAAGAAGATTTCATTTTCAGATAACAAAATTTAGTTTACGATGCTATTACAATTATATATGGCAATATTAGATTTCAACAAGAGCAAGAGGAGAAGACACCGTATCCAGAAGCCGCTAAATTTTTTTGACTTACTAAACGCTTATAGTCAACCATAATGGCCCAAGTGTGAAAATCATTCGAAATAATCACTTGTTGTTGGAATGTTGAATTTGAAAGTCTATCATAATATCTCACATGCATGTTTCAATACATATATGGATATTTTAAAAGAGATCACACCATTCAAGGCTCGAATTTTTGAAAATTATTATATGACCAAAAGACTAGTTTCTAAACTTGGCTTTGGTTCAACAAAAATATATTGTTGTCGAAACGGTTGTATGCTATTTTATGGTGATGATGTTAACTTCATATAATGCAAATTTTGTGAGGCTGAAGATATAAAGTAACTAACAAAATCGAAGTTGCAATTATGAGAATGCATCATCTACCTCTTATTTCAAGAGTTAAAAGATTATACTTGTCTCTAGGATCTGCGTCACAAATGAAGTGTCATGCATAACAACGCTCCACCCATCTGATGGTGAAGCATGGAAATATTTTGATTGTATGTGTAACGACTTGAAGTCTAAGGATCAAGATAGTCTCATCGAATAGTTCCACATGGGTAAAGCACAGAGGTGATTATGGGCTTATATGTAGCTACCTCATTCACCTATCAAGATGCGTTTTAAATTCGTGCGGGTCAATGGCCCAAAACGAATAATATGGATATTACAGAATGGTATCAGAACCGACCTCGCGTGCTCACTTGAGTCACGTGGGAAACACGAGCCACGAGCCAACACAGGCCACGGGCTAACATGGACCCAGCTCAACGAGGACATTGAGCCCTTTATTGGGGGAAGTCCGGGAAGATTATAACGACATGAGGTCTAAGGACCAAGATGGCCTTATCGAATAGTCCCACAAGGGCAAAACACGAAGATGATCATCGGCTTATATGTAGTTACCCCTTTCATCTATCAAGACATGTTTTAAATTCGTGCAGGCCAATGACCTAAAGCGAACAATATCTTGATTGGGCTAGGGGGTGTTACAGTATGCATCCAGATTTTGCATGTGACGAAAGAAATATAAGGCTTGGACTATACACAGATAATTTTACACCATTTGGGCAGACATCAATTTCGTATTCTTGTTGGCCAGTCATAATTACAACATATAATTTATCTTCTGGAGTATGTATGTCCGCACCATATATGTTTTCAACATGCATCATTTCTTAGCCCCACAGTTCTAAGTAGAAGATATATGTATATTTACAGGCTCTAATAGACGAGCTGAAAGAATTATGGAATGGTGTCATAGCATACGATCTTCCGAGTAAACATAACTTCACCTTGAAAGCTACATTACTGTGGACAATAAATGACTTTTCTACATATGAAATGTTATTTGATTGGATGACTATAGGTAAGTTAGCATGTTTATATTGCATGGAAAACTCTAGTGCTTTTACTTTGAAAAATTGGGGTAAAAATTATTAATTTGATTGTCACAATTTCTTTCAGCACATCATCCTTTTCGAAATAATAATGTATTTCAAAGGCAAAAAGTAGTGCATGGCATGCCCATCAGGAGTTAAATTATTTCATATTGTCAATTCTTTATGTAAGATTACTGACAATCCATGGGGTCCAAGCCGACATGTGACAAGTTGGCCTATGTATGGGCGAGTGCTTTTCATCCCTCGGGGACGCAGCCTTGCTTTCTAAGTTGTTAACATTGTCTTTACCTTTCACGTATTTGTTAACATAGTGTTGGACGATTCGTGAACGGTTACAAGTTTCATACAGAAAATTGGTCACATAGTAAGAAAATTAGTTAACAGTCGTGTGTGTCAAAATTCACTAATGGAGAAAATGATCGTGACTATCCTTTAAGATATTCTTGGATACACCGGAGGTAATAGAGTCACATTATTTGAGTGTATATGATTTGATCCGAAGGATAAAAGGGGGACACACATTCACAAAGACTTTAAAATTATTGAAGCACGGCATAATAGACGTTATGAATGATTTGACCCGTTTATTATTTCATTTTTTATAAGACAGGTATATTATGTGAATTATCCAAGAAGATGAGAGACAAAGCTCAATGGTGGGTTGTTAGTAAAATAAAAGCAAGAAATAAGATTGAAGTTGAACGTGATACCAAGATGACTCACTTCAGTGACGCCAATTGTAGACACGAAATTAATTGAAGATTTATGAGATTCATAACAAATATCCGATGAATTTGATAATGTTGACATCAATGAGGAAGAAATGAAAATGGATGGTCTACCTTTCTCTCTTTTTGCCGTTGTCATCTTGCTAAGCAGAATGGTCATCCGAAATATGTGATTGTTATGTTTATGCATACTGATCAAGAATTTAAAATTTGATCATATGCTATTAAGTTAGATTAATATGATAATAATCTCCAAAAGCATGCAATATATATGTATGAATATGATGTATGTTATGTTTTCGTATGCGCGAGATGATGAAAAGTAATATAAATATGTTCAATAACAAAAATTTTAAGCCCTTATAATATTTTTTTGACAAAAAAAAAAGAAGGGAACGAGATCTTTGCATGAAAAATGAATGACTGAATAAGTGCATAAGAGAGCCAGTACACACGACCATGTATGAAATTACGTACTTTTGTTTTTGTACATGCATTGTGATCACCACACTATTTCATAAGAGTTCAGGTTTGAGCTTAGGAAGACCTCTCAAACCTTATTGAAATCAGATGCACTATATGAATAATTTTAAAAAGCTTAAATACTCAGAAAAAACACTATGTTTTAATTTGTAATCTTAAGAAAAGACCAAAAATATCAATTAATGCAATTAGTAAAGCGAACGTTTCCTCCAGTAGTTTTTATTTAACTAATCACTTTGGTCGGCCATCACTAGATGAGAACGAGCATGCCGGCCATGTGATAAGATGCCATGCACACAAAGCCCCTCCTATTCATTCCTTCCTAACGCTTATCCCGTTTCATCCGCCTATCATCACGTTCACGTATATAGTTCACCCGCCATGCATGCATGCACGCAGGATTAATGTATATATACAAATCAGTTCCAATCTACAGCAAGTACTTTACGTAGAAAATTAAGTTACCGGCCACAATACCCATAATATACTATTTGCACGCATTAGGCACCTCCAATTATATATGCATTCATATTAATTTTGCCTTACTGGTAGGTGATGATCACCGAAATATATCAACGTTGGCCAGGAGTACTGAAATGTTTATTTGGATCAAGTCGGCAGATGCCATTTATTTGGCAATACCACATGGAGCTTGGGTTCTTATATAAGCTAGCTAGGACTAAGCAAGCAATTCCCCTCCCTAGCTAATCCATCATGGATTAAACTTGAAGGTAATTAAATTGATGCCAATATCTAAGTTACATAATTAAGTTAGATAACACGCTTCAGTGCTTATAAAAGGAAGAGGGCCGGGCCTCCACTTGTTCGTATCACAGCCACCACAGAACTTAATTGTCCCTCCATTCCATCCGATATATCTAATTAATTAGGTACGTAGTAAATAACTACTACGTACGTACCGCTACTGCATGCAAATGGCTGGTACCCGTTTGGCCTTTGTCCTTGTGCTTATAGTAGCAATATTCCTAGCTCTTCACGCGACTAATGGCGTGAGCGCCTATGGCAAGGGGAATGGTCAAGGTAATGGGAATGGCGTAGGCGAAGGGAATGGCCAAGGTAATGGTAATGGCGGCGAAGGCAATGGTAATGGCATAGCCACGGGGAATGGCCAAGGTAATGGTAAGGTCCAAGGCAATGGGAATGGAGGCCAAGGAAACGGGAATGGGGGCCAAGGAAATGGGAATGGCAAAGGCAATGGGAAAGGGAATGGAAACGGGAATGGCGGCCAAGGTAATGGGAAAGGGAAAGGGAACGGGAACGGGAAGGAGAACAAGGCCGTAAAGTGCCACAACAACAAGGAATATCCCATGTGCGACTACGTGCAATACTGCCCGGAGAACTGCCCATATTCATGCGTCGTTGATTGCGAAATCTGTCGTCCAGTTTGCTGTAAGTTCATCCCTTTGGATACGTACTTTGCAATCGCATCGATGCGATGCATGGCTGTGTAACTCAAACCTCGCCTCTCAATTAACGAATTATTCTTTAAAGTTCCTAATTTATATTATCTCTTGATACCACACTAATCAATTAATTAGCTTCATGCAATAACGTTGTTTGCTCATCTATATATTCGACGCCATGCATGCAGCATGCAACAAAGGTGGGGCGGTCTGTCAGGACCCGCGCTTCGTCGGCGGCGACGGCATCACCTTCTACTTCCACGGCCGCAAGGACCGCGACTTCTGCCTGGTGTCGGACGCCGACCTCCACATCAACGCCCACTTCATCGGCAAGCGTGGCGCCAACATGACCAGGGACTTCACCTGGGTGCAGTCCGTCGCGGTCCTCTTCGGAGACCACACCCTCTTCCTCGGGGCGCCGAAGACCGCCACGTGGGACGACGCCGTGGACCGCCTCGACGTCCTCGTCGACGGTTTGCCCGTCCACCTCCCGACCGAGTACGGCGCCCAATGGCAGTCGTCCTCGGTCACCCCTTCAGTTTCCGTCGTCAGGTCGAGCGACACCAACTCGGTGGAGGTCGAGGTGGAGGGGCTGCTCAAGATCACGGCCAACGTGGTGCCAATCACGGAGGAAGAGTCCCGGGTGCACCGCTACGGCATCACGTCCGACGACTGCTTCGCCCACTTGGACTTGGGCTTCAAGTTCTATTCGCTCACCAACGACGTGCATGGCGTGCTCGGGCAGACGTACCGCGAGGGATACGTGAGCAGGGTGAAGATTTCGTCGAGCATGCCGCTCATGGGAGGGGAGCACAAGTTCGCCACGTCGGGCCTCTACGCGCCCGACTGCAAGGTGGCGCGGTTCGGCCGCGCCCCAGGGGCAGAAATAGTTCCGGCGATCGCGGAACCGGCGGACGTCAAGTGCGGCAGCGGCGTCTCTGGACGTGGCATCGTGTGCAAGAAATGAGCGACGCGTGCGTACAAACTGTGTACGTAATCAAACAAGATGGACTTAATTTTACACCAAAAAATTAGTCGATCGATTTATAGTAATCGTGGTTGAGATTAACTACATATATAATAAGGTATATGCCAGCAGCACCATCCGAGCTATGTATCTACGTATTTATAATATATACAACAAAATGACTAAATACGCATGATTTGTTTTTTTAACGCGGTTCATATATAAATGCTCCCATGAAGAAAATTGTTATCAGTCATGATGGGACTATACTAGCATATAATATTAAATAATATTTTATTTTTATTTTTATAAAATTAATCATGTATAAAATTTAATATTATGTCAATTTACATGAATTGATGGAATGATGGTACTAAATTTAATTAAGATCGTCAGGACACTGTCTATATCCAAGTGCAGATCTCCGTACGATTATATATTATAGATTCATGCACCAATAATAAACAGAAAAACACAATAAAAGAATACCCCGAGGGAGAATGTGAAAAGAAACATTCTTTTCCCCTTTTATTATCTTCTTGTCGGTTGTTTGTTGTTTTTCGAATATGTACCTTTAGTTAACGTGTGAATTAAACTACGAACACAATTTGCTCCTACCTTAGGATTTTATAAGCATGGATAACTCTTTACATTTTATAAATGTTGTTTCTTTATTAGTTTAAGCTTTTGAAAAAATAAGTGAGCACATTAAATTTAACATGATAAAAAAATTAATAGTCAAGAATTTAAATCTTATTAAATTTTTTTAAAAAATGTACTTTCTCCTTTGTCGTCGATATGGCATGCTCATCTAGATTAAAATTGTCAGTCCCTAAGAAGAGTATCAGAAATATAAAATAAATTATGTTATTTTTTTTAACGGTTTAATTTTTTTAAAAAATTGGTACGTCTCAGAGTCTTCGATCAAAAATTTTTAATTTGAGCATTAATCTAAACGAATATATATAAACAAATTAAGTAGGACGCAATCATTTTTTTTTAAGATTATACAATCACTTATATAGACTGTTCGATGTTTTGTTGACGTACCAAAATTATTGAGCAACTTGTACTTCGTTGGCATATGGACGTCAATTTTACATGCCGATAACATTTTGCTTATGATCAAATAAAATCACATAAAAATATTATTTCATGATTGATCAGTACACCGACAGTTTTTAATGTAGCGTTTATTTAATCCTTTGTCAGCTTGGACATATTTATAACGGGAGAAGTTTCAGGACATCTTTTCTGAAAATAAGTATTTCAGAATGAAAGTTGTTGATACCATTTTATTTTATTTTATTTTTTGTTTTTTGAACAGATCAAAATTGATGAAAAAATTATATTGTGAAAAGATCCAAAGATTTTTAATGTTTCATAATCCGAGAACGTCATTTTTTTGTGCGCTGCGAGTGCACGGTAACTGTGGAAGAATATAATAATTATATAATTATATAAATACCTGATACTTCATTTTAAAAGGTTGTACATATCCGATTGTAGATTAGTAAAATATTTATGAATATTAACAAGTACATTAGTTGATATATTATATGTCTATGTCGAAAAAATTTCAATTAATTTCATTGTCATTTAAATTTTGGACCCATCTGCCTCGGGGCTCCCACTTAAAATAGTTAATTAATTCACAAAGATATGACAAAACCAAATTACATGTGTACATATATTCAGTACCCGGAAAGCTCGATTAGGTGATTTAATCTGATACATATATATTATAATATCTCATTATTATTCGATAAATATAATCCTGAGTCAGGTAGAGACCAGATCATGTGATAAATGTTTTTTATTGTTTTTACTCTCTCTCTCTCCCCCTCCCTCCCTCCCTCCCTCCCTCTCCTCACCTCTCTCTCTCTCTCTCCCTCTCTCTGAGAAGGAGGAGGAGAAGTTTTTAACGTTTCTCTCTTTCTTTGAGAAGGACAAGGAGAAGTTTTTAACGTGATTCTGCAAACATTTTGAGTGGGTTGGTGGTGGTAAGTCCACGGCCGCTCATTTTGCTGATGGGCTGAACTTGGGACCAAACTTGTTTACAAAAGAAAGACAAATTGTTCCCAGAAGAAAAAAAAAAGACAAATTGACTAATGTTTTGTGGTAAAAGGCAAATTATTATTATTATTATTATTATTATTATTATTATTATTATTATTATTATTATTATTATTATTATTATTATTATTATTATTATTATTATTATTATTATTATTATTATTATTATTATTATTATTATTATTTAGGAAATTAAAACATAACACTTCTTTAATTGTTTGATTCCATTTGTTTGGTGGTAAAGATATTTTGTTTCTTCCATTGCAAGAAATTTATGTTCTATTTTTATTCTAAAATTTCTATGTGCCTACGATTTCCATTTCAAGATATTTCCTTTGGATGAATTTCATTATTACTTACCTTTGTTTGGTAATTTAATTTGAAGGGGTGGATTAGGGTGATGTAATAGGATTGGCAAGGTTGAGTGTAGTGAGTATTTATATATAATATAATATATGAGTTAGGAAAGATTAACTTTGATAAATGCCTTTATTATCTTTAAGAAAAAATATTTATTTTATTTGATTGAGAAGAAAAAAAGGATAAAATGATAATAATTATTTTTAAATCTTTTAAAATCACCAATTTGATCAATTTAATTTTAAGTCAAGTGACTATAATCTTAATTAATTTTTAAAAATTTAATCTAAACAAAATGTAGAATTTTAAATCCACCCACTCTCATTAAACTTAGCCTATCTTTACTAAATCTCCATCCAAACACATTCTCAGTGTCATGTGAGAATTATCAAAGTTTTGTACTAGACTCTTATCACTTAAGAAACAATATATTTCCCCTTTAAATAAAAAAAGAGTTATCGAAGTTTTTTTTATGCACGGGCCGTTAGCTATCCGTCTTTCTCGTAGAATGGTGTCTATTTTGGATTCCCATAGAATTCCATATTTTGAATGGATGAATTGGCATGGCCTTGTGTCATATCATGGCACTTCCTTGGGGAAGGTCAATACTAAATATTATGTCGGTTGATGTTTTTGTGATTTAAAATTAATTTTTATTGGATTTAAGATTAGTTTATTGAATTTAATCTTAGTGATATAATTATTATTTAATAGCTTAAATATGTTAGATGCGTATTGGTTATAAAAAAATTAGTTAATATTACTTAAATTCTATTTTAATTGTATATTATGGATTTAGATAGATACATAAACAGATATAAATAATTAAATATAGAGAGATGACTAATGAGAGAGAAGAATGGGACTTTACCCACATACACTATGCTCCTCGGTGATATTTGCCAGCATCATGACGTCACGGAGGAAATAATAATTGTAATAACCATAGGTTTTATACGTTTTTTTCTGTATAAACTAGCTTACATTTTAATGTTATAAAATATTTAGTAATTATTAACTTGGATTTTCTTATTTAATATATATATATATATATATATACTTTTAAAATGAAACTATTCTTAACTACCGAAAAAAAATGAAACTATACTTTAAATATTCGATAATATATTTCAAATTATAAATAAAATGTATAAGTTAATATAAAATTTAAATGTATCAAGCATAACTTTCATAGAAAATAGAAGAGAATATTAAATTAAACAAAACTATTATATTAGTAATAAAAATGAAATGACTTCGTAACTGATCAATTTGATATTTTTTTTCTCTGTTCGATCTTTTGGATTGCATATGCTTTTACATCTAACTTTATATTTATATATATTATGTTATATTTTGGAAAATTATGTTTCAGAACTTATTATTATGCTATAGTCATTTACGTACGTATTAGTTACATCACAATTATATTACAATAGTATAATCATATTTCTTTCAATGGTTTATAATATATTACAAGCCAATAGAATATGTTAACAAATTTGGTGACCCACTTGGCATGTCTAACTTTTGTAATGTTAGGACAGAATAAAAAAATTAATTAGAGTTGAAATTAGAAACTTATTCATCTTAAAAAAAATAACAAACTTTTTTCTCCTTATATAAACTACTTTAATTACTTCATAATAAATTTTAGCCCTAGCTATTGCCTCCCTCACATTCTCCCTCGTGCCACCATGTCCAGGAACCCAAGAACATGTTGTCGGACATAAGAGAGATCGCCAGAGACGAGCTCGAGCGAACTAAGGTGAACAATAGAAATAGTTGACATTCTCCTCCATATTTTCGACTATTATTTTTTTAACTCATTTTCTCCATCAAATCGCGCGACCAGCGGATGAACGGGAAAAGGGAAGAAGGACCTTTGAAGTTGGGGAGGAGCCCAGAAAAATCAATCAAAATCATAGGGAAAGTGAACAGAGGTAGGTGGATTGTTGGATCAATCTTTGGATCATCTTAACAATAAATTTTCATGTTTAAGCACCCACTTAGAGCCATAGCATCTTTTCCTATCTACTTGCATCATTTTATGTGTTTATGCTTATTTTTATGTTATGTTATTATAGCATGTCGACTGACTATTCTATCCTAAAAAAATGTCCTAATGATTTTAGCTCGTGGGTAAATTATGCGCCATGATAAGCATCAGTTGCCTCACATCCCATCATCTTTATCCAAATGTAGGAGAGGCAATTCTTCCACAAGTTTTTATGCTCACAATGAAATACATTGAATAATGAACATCTAATTCATATATCATATAATAAATAATATACAATCAATATTTGATAATAATAATTAATAATTTTTAACTAAGAATAATAATGATTGATTATTAATGTCTATGAAATCAATGCATTAATGTGAATGATATGTAAAATAATTATTATCATGAACACTAGATGATAATCATTATCAATATGAATCGGCACAATGTTTTATTTTGCATTAGCAATATGATATTTTGAATTGTTAACATATTGACGATATACTTTTCTTTACTTTAACTTTCATTACAATTAAATGTATAGTACTATGTAGTTTAATACAATGTTTTATTGGGAATAATTTTTCATTCCATCTATTTGTATATTTGATGTCTTAAGTAGAACTATTTAATTATGATAGGATATGACATAGTACTTTCACGTCTAACCAATAATAGAGCATGATAACCTTTCATCTTTCTAATGGAACTTTTTTGGATGCACATGTAGATTAATCCCGCACAATTAACTCACTTGACAAGCACTACACATGATATTTGATTAATCTACTTTATTTTTTAGATTACATTATCAATTAATAGGACAAATAGATAAAGAAATCATTTAGGTTACACATAATACCTTTGAATTGAACAAGGTCCAAGAAGATGTCAACCAACAAGTGCAGCCAATACAAAAATGTAGTACAATTATCTAAAGTCTTATCGCACTATAGGGTTGAAATTAAACATTTCTAAAATTCACATCCCAAAATGAATTTGATATTTCACGTATTGGACAAATTCCACATATAATCATTCAATGAATTATAACTTTATTTAGGGACATAATATTTCATTATTTTCAATTTATAAGTATAAATTCAAGGATCTTTTAAAATTTTTATATTAATCTATTTTAAGGGCCATTTGGCGCATTATCAATTTAATTAACTAGAAATTTAGATCATCACTTAGATAAATTATCATTATTTAAATTATCGGTAATATCACATTATAGTGTTTAGTAACTATCGGTAATATATACAAGTTATGATTAAAATAGCTAGAGAATGAATTATCAAAATACTCTTAAAAATTATTTTAGATTTTTTTCACATGATATTATACATAAAAAAGCAAAAAATACGAAAATGAATATTTGTAAAAATTTAAATAATAGAGAAGATGAGATTGAATGATGTTTATTCATTAATAAAATGTTTAGAATTAAAAATTTTGATTGAATGGACATTTTTTTGTCAAAATGCATGTCAAACAGTTGTAATCTGAAAAGTCACCTTGATTGCTATTTGAATTATTGATGAGATGATAAGTAAGATTACCAGTGCAATTAAAATTACTAATAATCAGTCACTGCCAAACGAAATAATGTAATGAATCCTGAAAATCTTAAATAAAATAATTGATGATCTATTTAAATTACCTCATACCAAACAATCCCTTTGGTTGTCCTTGAAAAACTTCACAATAATTGTAACACTCAGCAAATAAATAGAAAAAAATTCTAATCACAATAAGAAGTTAGATTTTTGTTGGGAATTAAATAAGAAGATTGAGAAGTTACATTAATTCCCAACTATATAAACTTCTCCTCCAACCAAACTCCCCCCCCCCCCCCCCCCCCCCCCCCACCCCCTAGTGACACCCTAGGCAACCTAAAGTTTGAGATAGCCACTGCATGCAGGAGACGATGCCAAAACTTTACCCTAGTACAAGAGATCGATCAAGGTGGGAGCATCATCCACCTCGAACCTCCTGATGATTTTATCTTGAAATTTTCCTCATCCCACGTGGCCAACAAGTACACAAGAGCGTGCACTAAGGACCTTTGAGTTGGAGGATCTTCAAGGACAATGGCACAAAAAACGAATGAGAAGAAGATCAAACAACAAAGGATCAACATAGAGGTAGGTGAGTCATTGGATCAACATTAAATCAATCATGTAATTAATAAGAGGTTTATTCCGATGAAACCATCTCGAACTGAGCGACCATGGCCATGATTTCGCTGGAATCACAGAACCCAAACCGAGTTATTTTAGAGTCTTTTATTTGATTATTATATTATTGATTGATTTGCCATTCATATGATTTTATTAATATCATGATTCAGAGCATTATCAATTGCATAGTTTGATTATAAGTCCCATGTTGGACAAAGAAGACAACTTAATTAATTAATTATAAAAATTGAGTGTCCATGTTACGAATTGGTGAGAGATTATTGCATAACATAGCATCGAGTGTTTAGGCATGAATTCAAATATGTTCCCATTGCATGATTTCTCTCATTCGTGTAATGAAATAGGATACACTCACCTTACCGAGAGGTAAGGATGATTGTCGTGGTGTGTGATGCGATGATTGATAACAAGTGCATTAATTGTTCAAATAATAAATTATAACGAATATGAGTTGTCCATTCCATAAAGAATTATCTTAATTAATTAAATAATTTTAGAGATTAATGAAAGATGACATGATTTCAACAAAAACAATTACAAAAATTAAATAAAAATTTAAAGGACCCACAAAATTAACTTACTCATCAGAATTTGTGTCTCCTTACAGACATAGCAGAAAATAATTAATTAGATAACTCCATTACTAAAAAAACTAACTAAATTTTAATATAATTAACTAAAATAATTATAGTATTAATCGGTTAACTAGCTAAATTAAATTAAGACTAACTAACTGTATAAAAAATTAGCAAAATGGTAGTATTAGTTGTGATTAAATGTTCAAATAATTTCTGCAAAAACCAAGTGTGAGATAAAAAAAGTGAAAAGAAATAATAATAATAATAATAATAATAATAATAATAATAATAATAATAATAATAATAATAATAATAATAATAATAATAATAATAATAATAATAATAATAATAATAATAATAATACATAACAGAATTGCGTCACGGATTAGCTCAAGATATGATAGTAGAAAATATTGACATGTGATCAGATAATCATAAAGTCTAAGTTGTATACAATATGATCAGTTAGCATCGGTCAAGATAAAAGAAAATATCTCAAATCATGTTCAAGTTGGAATGAATTAAGATCAAGATTAAATATAGTGCGATTGAATCAAATATAGACTTGTCAGAACATTTTTGGGCATGCACAATTATAAATAATAGAACAATCCTATGCACTAATCTGAGTATAACATATTCATTTACGAACCTCGGAGACACAGAGAAGTCAATAAAATTATATCCCGAGAAAATGAGGATGATAATAGCGAGAAAATAAACAATTAATTCTGGCTATTTATTATATATACTTTTGCTTTTGATGATTATTGAGATTATGACTTATATTAGAAATTCTTTTGAAATTTCGCATTTAATGATATTTCTTTTAATATTATTTAAAATCTTTCACTTATTTTATTTGATACTTGGCTCAAGCTGAGTCTTGCCACGTGACACAACTATTTGAGAGTAGTGTTACACTAATAATAAGCATGCATGGTCCAATGTTTGGTGTCTATTTCTCACATTTAAATTAGTTGACGTGGTACAAGTCCATCCGTTTGACAAGAGGAAAATGTTAAGAATGCATGGTCGAATCCTTTAGTACCTCTTTACTTTTCTTAGTTGTATGCCCGTTGAAGTCAACACCAGATAGATCACCATCACCCAACATTTAGCTGTTCGTCGATCTAATCCACACATAGATACATAATAGTGTTGATCGAAGAAAAAAGAAAAATTCCTACCGTAGTTATATTATATTATATTAGACCCATGACCTCTTCTTTTTTAATTAAAAAAAAAGTGCATATGCTCTCTTAATTTGACAAAGAATGGGTCCCTTTGTCCTCAAAAAGAAGAGAACTCGTTCTCTTCTTTTTCTTTTTTTCTTTTTCGATAAAAATTAGGAAGATATTAATTAAAGATATTGTGATCGAAGAAAATTTAAAAATTTCAACTCTCTTCTATTCAATGTATTTTTCAAAATGCAAACCTTCTTATCAGTTGGATCCGATAGGGATAAAAGTAGTTCAGGTTGAGTTAAATTTTTTATTTTCGTTATTTTTTTACATTAATTTTTTAATTAAAAATTACTCTAAAACCCTTTAACAAAATAAAAATCATCATCTAGCGAGTCAAATTTTTTAATAATTTTTTCGAGCTCCTACTTTTATATAATTATATTTTAAAATATATATTGAATTAAAGTTAACATAAAATTTATTTAATTATATATTATATACAAAATATACCACTAATACATAAAAGTTGTCAAATTAAAGTTTCATAATGCGATAGAAAAGTATGAGATTTTATAAAAAAAATATTATATCTATAATAAAGAATTGGATAACTTATGAATTTTATAAATAAAAAGAATTATAAATAAAAATAGGCACTCGTTGAAGCCCTAATTTTAAACCACCCTAAATCATATTGGGATCCATAAATTTTGATTTTTTGGATTAATTTATTCGGGTCGAATAGATTTTTTGAATTTGTAGGATTTTTTTACGCCCCGGGTCATCTTTTTTTTTTCTTTTTGCTTAGCGGTAAATATTTTGTGAACTTGCATAAAAATGTACCCCGAAAATTACTCTAAAATATTGTATGCAATGCAGATACTTGATAAGTATTATATGTGAGAATGAATAAAAAATACTTTAATCATTACACGAGTTATATTAATTAAAATGCACCGCGTGCAATCCCGATTTTGATTTAAAGGTTAACTACATACCTTTCCGCCGGGTCACACAAATGAGTTGAAATCAAATATTACGGTGACAATGAAAAAAGACGGAGAGATCTCGTACTTTGCTATAAACTCGGGAAAACTTTTTTTGCAAAATTTGAATTATGGATAGATTATATGCATATGTACACAGGGCTCTGGGCTCAAGATATCTATCGTTAATTAGACATTGCCGCAACAAGGAAGACCCAATTAACTAACAATTAAATTCAATTATTAAGCTGTTGCTATCGCCTTCGGCGGTGCACCCGCGCCGAGGCCCCTCCGGCGATGGTGGCGGTGAGACCGGGCGCAAACTTGGGGCCCCTCCGGCCTTCGTCAAGCACCTCGACGTCGAATTGGCTCACGACGGAGACCACGACGGCCTTCATCTTCATCAGCGCCATCTCCTTGCCCAGGCACACCCTGAGGCCGCCCTGAAACACCGGGTACTTGAAGGGGCTCTCCGGCGAGAACTTCCCATCCTTCTGGAGCCATCGCTCTGGACGGAACTCCAAGCAGTCGGCGCCCCAAATGCTCTCCATCCTTCCCATGGCGTACGGGTGGTATGTAACTCTCGTGTTCTTCGTGACGACGGTGCCGTCCGGGAGCACGTCGTCTTCGAGGCAGAATTTGGAGTCGAACTGGACAGGAGGATAGAGGCGCAGGCTCTCATGAATCGCCGCGTGCACGTAATGCATGTCCCTCAACTGCGCGTACTCGGCCGTGACTTCGTCGTCCTCGTCCTTCTTCTCGCCGCATCCTCGCGTCTTCCTGACGCGATCGATCTCGTCGCGCATGGCGGTCGCGACGTGCGGATGTTTCGACAAGAGCATGAAGAAGGTGGTGAGGCCGGAGGCGACCGTGTCGCGTCCGGCCAGCAGGAAGCTGATGACGATGTCGCGGAGGTACCTGTCGTTACACTCGACGGAGGCCATGAAGTGGGACAGAAGGTCGTGTCTGCCGGAAGAGCCAAACGTCCGGCGCTGCCGGATGACTTCCTCTGCCAACGTGTTCACCTTCCCGATCGCGCGCCGTAGCTCCCGCTCCGACCCGATGTTGAGGAACCGTTTAAGCTTCCAAATTAGGGGCGAAGTGGCCGTGGCACGAATGGCAGACAGCCTGGAAGCCGTGTCGAAGGCCACGGCGAAGTCGGAGAGGGGCAGAGAAAGCCGGAGGCAGCCAGGGTCGAGCCCGAACGAGATCTTGCATATGCTGTCGAAAGCGAAGCGGCGGAACACGTCCTGAAGGTCGAGAACCCGCCCGGACTCTTGGGCAGACGAAAGCAAAGGGAACAGGCGGTGGCGGACCTCGGCGGCCACGACGCCAAAGGCGTGGGAGCGGACGGAGATACTCCCGAGCTCGAGGCTGGCCATCTTGCGCTGGAAGCGCCAGGGCTCGCCGTCGACGTTGAAGATGCCGCGGCCGAGCAGGTCGCCAAGGACGGCGGAGAAGGGTTTCCCCTTGGGGTAGTTGTCGAAGCGCGACCGGAGCATGTGCTCGACGTTCTGGGGGTTGGCGGTGATGGTGTTGCCGAGGACGTGGACGTGGATGGTCCCAGTGGGCGATAGGCGGAGGAGGTGGGCGTACCAGTCGGAGAGGTTGTCGAAGTCGTCGGCCCAGGAGGCGGCGACGTAGGCCCTGCAGACGTGGCAGCCGCAGCAGCTGGCCGGACAGCAGGACTTGATGGCGAGGAGGAGGAAGGCGAATAGGAGGAAAGCGGCAGCGAAAGAGAAGAAAAGCAGGGAGAGGTAGGTGCGGAGGCTTTCGACCAGCAGTGGAACTGCCGCAGCAATAACGGGAGGCCCAGCAGTTGCAGACGCCATTGCTGCTCTACTCTACTCTGCGTTCGTAGGTTAAATCGAGAGAAAGATATATATAATACTACGTACAAAAGGTACTTGGGGGAATCAGACAAGCGGGCGGTGGAGAGATGAATGAAAGAATGAATGAAACAAGAGGTGTGGGATCGATCGGAGTATGGAGGAGGAGGAAGAACGCATGTTTGCTAGCTGTACATGGTAATATTTATGTATGATTGGCATGCAGATGTATGTATATATAATATGCGTGTCAGGTGGAGGTCGAGGTGGAGGTGGGCGTGCAGTGGACCGGGGATTTGTGCTTCGTTTTAGGCGTGCGGAATAGCAAATGGAGCACGAGGGAGAAAAGGGGGAGGAGGAAGAGGGGGATTTGTTATCTAATCAATCAAGTACGGTGGGGACACGAGCAAAACGTGCGGTAAATAGTTGGTATATTAAAATAAAAGCTAAAAAGAAAGCACGGAACACAGAAGCAGTGAGTGGAGTCGTCATGCTCGTTCATGTCAAGTCGTCAGAAGGGGAGATGGAGATGTCTTTAATTCGGTGGGTGAATTGTGCATCAGACTGATTTGACTCATCTCACTCATCACGTTCTCTATACGCAGCAAAGTACAAAAAAAAAAGTTATAATTTCCTGGAGGATTGTATTAATGGAAAAAATTCATTAATAGACTTAAAGATTTTGACGGGTGAATACGGATACAATAACTCTGTATACTAAATGCAATTTAATTATAGAATATATGGGAAATGGAAGATATGTACAAGAACTGTATGATTTTCCTCATTAACACCGAAAAAATAATCATATTACTGGTCAAGATTGTGAAAAAGATTCCATTTGGGGAAAAACCGGAAAAGACGTCCTCCACTTAATTCTGAAAATACGATTTTACTGGTAATTGTTTTTCTTACAAACACTTCATAGTTTATAATTTTTTAAGAGTTTTTTTTAATCATAATCAATCATGGACTCGATATTCAAATGATGGATCATTTCGTATGCATAACAATTCGTGTCGTATGTGTTGCATGACGTCCATTTCTAAATAGAAAGTGTCAACAAAAAAACGTTGAAAAAAAATTCGTCAAATCACACACAAATGTCAAGGTTTTGATATACTTTTCATGAAGAAAATTCGTACCAGAATACAAATTTGACAGTTTTTTTTGTGTGTTCCATTATGCTCTTAAAAACAATTAATTTTGTTACTATTATTTTACTCCTGCAACAAGGTTTTATAATTCAAAAGATGATTCAACCTGCTTAATTCAGTTCGTGCAAGAAATTCTTGCCGCAAATCACTTATCTCACATTTCTTTTCATATTGCAGCCATAAATGTTGTGGGACCCGCCTAGCTTAATCAAAATCTGTTTGATAAAAAAAAGTTAAGAATAAGTCCTTAATCATGGTGTCTTATTTCTAAATCAAACGACACCAATATGTCTTAAGAATTTCTCACCTTAGAAATTATACACCAAAAAATATATAAAAATTTTTAAAATGAAAAAAATTAAAAGCGATGACATAATATTATTATCATCAGATTAATTTTTTGTCATGACCCATATGAATTTTTAAAAACGACTGATATAGACTCGTTGTTTGGTTAGTAAAATTTTCATAGTGTGAAAGCATTTTTTTATTGAGGAGTGCAAGGTTATTAATATAGGACCAGTCAATTTAATCGGTTTAATCATGAATCGGTGAGTGATCTAGTCAATTCGAAATCGAAATTGTTGTCTAACTGAAAAAGCGATTGAATTGGTATAAACCAATGAACGGACGAATCGAGAGGAATCTGGTTCAATTTAAAAAATAAAAAAACCATTAAAAAAGAAAAAGATGGAAGATAAAAAAGAAATTATTATATTTGAATCAAAGGAAAATAGTAAAAACAGACAAGAGATAAGAAGAAGGCATAAAAAGAAAGGCAAAATAAATGAGGAAAGAGGAAAGAATGAAACAAAGAAAATAAAATAAAAATAATAAGATATAAGAGTAATTTATGGTAATAATAAATTAATATATTATTAGCATTAAATGATTAAATACAGAGAATTAATAAAGAGAGAAAAAATTGAGGAAAAGGAAAGTAAAATTCATGAAGAGAGTAAGGAAGAAATGGGGAAAAATAAATTAAATTAAATTAAAACATAAAAGTGATTTATGCTAAAAAGAATTTGACATATTATTAATAACACAACTATAAATAAAAATTTAATAATAATCAATTAATGTTAAGTACTAACATTTTAGGAGTCATTTTCTTATCAGAAATAATATTTGTAAATGTAATAAATAAATATATTTATGTTAGCATTTATATTTTAGTAGGTTACTAATTTTTTTACTCAAAATATCCTATTTGTTATTTACATATATTTGAATTTATTGTAAATAATATTATTTTAATAATAATTGATTCAATCCGATTGAATCCGATCGATTCAGTTCAATCATGACCCAATTGATCGGACCATTCGATTATGAAAACATTGAAAGAGTTTATTGGAGATCAGATGAATTTTTAATTTGGATAAGATTTAAGACATTATTAACAAAGTTTATATAAGAAAACATATATTTTTTATATATTTTGATATTATTTTATTATATATTTTGATATTAAAATTTGAGAAAGTTTAATAACATTAGAACAAAAATATATTGCCTTTGATAACTTCAAAATTATCATTTTAATTGTTCTTAGTAATAAATTAAGGTAAATTGCAATTAAATTCATGAGTATGTTAAAGAAAAAAGTGCTTGAATTCTGAAATCATTTGCAATTTTTTGTTTAAAAATTTGGAAGTCACGTCGGTAAATAATGCATTATCCAGAAGATCATCTTGAAAGATCCAACAAAAGATTTTTTTATGACATTCACATTCGAAATCTAAACTTGATCTATTTGTTAAAACTTTATAGTAATCAGCAATATATTGTTATTAATCGACTTGGCAAAAGGAAAGGGTGTGTGCTGTGGGGGCCTGAGGCTGTGGTGACGTGTTTCATTGTCAAGGATTAGTCAATAGTCATCACCTGCTGGGTGAAGTACGTGGCAGCGCAGGCCCACAGGGACCCACCTTGTCTTGTCCCCATCCCCCAAATTAATTAATTAATATCATAAGAAAAAAATATTTATTTATTTATTTATTATCTGTTGTGAGGTCATGCTAGATCCATTGGTTCCTTACGTAAATATAGCGCTTGTTTACGTATGTGTATACGTACGTATGGATGTAATTTGTCTACACACATGTTACAAGTGTATATACGTACAACTTTTTAAAAAGACTTTTGTGATTCTTTTTGTTTTGTTTTGTTAGGCCGGAATAAACGATGATAGGAGGATAAGATTTTTTTAAGGATGCATACGTCAGTGTGAACAGCCACAAATTCAGTCTTTCCATATCATCTATTAACATATTGGAGGATCATCATAAAAAATATTATTTCCTATTTATTTAATTTTTTATACATTTATTTGACAATTAAGTTAAACGAGCTAACATTTGACAAAATTAAGTTGAAAAATAAAAATAGAAACCATGGACTCATTACTTGGTTCTACCATTTTTCGATAATAACCAACCGCTATTTAGGACTATTAACACTTAATTAATTCGATGTCAAAATGGTAACATAAAAAGTTTCACACTCCTACCCACTATGGCAACTCCAAATATTAATTTCGAGGCTAATACCACTCCTTAAACTACTTGGAATGTAATTTGCTACCCTGCGCCAACCGTGTTCTTAATTCCACCATTTTTATGAACCAAGTTGGTTTCACTTTTTTTTTTCGACGTGACGTTCACTTTTTTCCATTTCTTTTTTCTTTTTTTTCTTATTTTCCTCTCTCACATTACTCTTATAAAATATTTTATTTATTAAATATAAATTGATTTTTTAAAGATTAATATAATATTATTTATTACTTATCATTTCTTCAAAAAAATTTAATATCTCATTAAATATAATTTATTTTAAAATGTTTTTATAATTAGATAATATAGTTTTAAATTTTTTATTAAAAATTTTATACTTTTTATTTTAATTATTTAACAAAATTATATTTAATATGTATAAAATATATCTTAAATTCAAAAATTATAAAAAATAATCCGTCACGTCTACTTTTTCCTATCACATCAACTTTTTGCTATATTTCACTCCATCCAAACACATCCCGACTATATATATTGAATTGTAGAACTCAGAAGAATCACGATTCTGATTATTAAACTCGGCCTATAAGTATTAATTTTGAAAACAAACTTAAATCATCAATACTCTTATAATTAATTGATTATTAATAACTTAGTAAAATTACAGGACCTTGATTTAGTGGGATTCTGTAACGCCCAAGATAGTTGGGCAACGAAAAAAAAAAGAAAGATAAGAAGATAAAAAAAAACGTGAAATCCTATAAGAAAAAGAAGAGGATGGAAATGATTAAAATAAGTGGGAAGATAAAAATCAAATAGAGGAAAAAATAAATAAGAAATAAAGTTTTAAAATATGAAGGGATTAAATCAAATCTTAAAGTTTCAATTGTTCTCAAATTCATCCCCTATAAATATGAGGCCAAGCCAACAAATCAGCCCCCTTTGTTTTCCACAAGCCGGCCTTAGATATTTCCCCTATTTTGTGTGCTTTTTATTCCTTTCGCACTTAATGGTCGCCCCCCACACAAGAGGACAATTAGAGGTTGCGGACGGCACGAGTGCCTGGACAGAGGGGAGCAGTTGAAAGAAGAGGAAGAGGAAGAAAAAGAGGAACGTGAGGTTTTAACGAAAACTTCACAAAGGTATGGAACTAGGATAGATTCTTTCTAGAATTATGATTTTAGACTTGAAGCATGTCCTAGTCGATGCCTAATTATAATATAAGGTTCTATGATGATGATTGACGTCGGCCATCACTGAAAAAGTCGAACGGAACGTGAACTGCGCGTCTGCACAGTTTCTGCGTAAGAGGAACCCGACCCGAGTTCACCCAAATCTGGCCCGGGCTGGTCCATGCTCGGACCGAGTTCAATAAAACTCGGTCGAGTCCGTCATTGTCGCGAGCGCGAAGCTCTGCAACGAAGAAGAACTCGACCCGGGTTGATGATGACCCGACCCGGGCAGTTCCATGATGAAGTCGCACTCGACCGTGACTTCTACTGAGCGATCGACCGATTCGTCGAATCAGTCGATCGAGCTGTTAAGTACAAATTCGACTCGAGTATGACCTACACCGACCCGGTTCATGTCTTGATTTCCTCTGATGATGCCTTACGAAACTCGACCCAGGTTCCGAAGCAATTAAGTTGATTTTTATAATCCTTTGATCCCTGATTACGTACTTAATTCATATGTGATGATGATAATTATATTATTAATGCTCCTGATTCATGTACTTAATCCTGATCTAAGTCATGATGATGATTATGTCTATTATGACCTTATGATGATTTAATTTAGATCCAATTATATCTATGACAACACTGATCCATATTCATCGATCTTGATCTATCTTATGACAATGATGACGATTATGATGTTCATATATTTCTGATTTCTCTCCATGATCCTATCTTATAGCTCCGATTAAGTCCTATATAATGATGATGATTAGATTCATTGATCAGTATGATTCGTTGATCATTTCTTATGATGTTCAAATCTTAATCATGATCATTCTGTTCTAATGAAAGATAAATTAAAAGCTGCAAGATAAAATATGAAAAATGTTAAATGGAGAACACTTTTTATGATGGACTGGTGACGACCAGTTATGAGCTGACCTCGGTCAGTTATGGGCTGCCTCTGTCAGTTATGATGATGATGATGATGATGGACGAATTGAAGCATGTCTCCCCGTGGATTGAAATATACTCCATTATAAGTCAAAGAGAAATAATAAGATGAGGAAGAAGATGAAGCATATTAATAGTGAAATCTCTTTATGATGATTATCGGCTTTTGTCGCACTTATGATGATTTTTTTTTCATGATCTCCTGATCTGTTATTAATATGCTTTAACAAAGAGAATTCACTTCATGATTATCTATACTCATACGATGATTTCTCCTGATTCTTTATATGATGATGACCTCATAATCATGATAATTGACGCTTATCACTTAATGATGATTTATTATGATCTATATCGATCTTTTGATCTTATGATCTTAAGAAGATGACATCTTAATTTATTGATTTCTTATAATCTTAGTGATCTTCTATCCATATGACATGTTACAAGAATCTTTTACTTATATTATAATGATGTCTATTTTTCTTTTATATGACGATGATGATGTCTTTATAATTCTTGTTTAGTATCATACTTTTGTGATTATTTCTATCTTACTTCCATATTGAGTTGTAAAATTCATAAAGAGATTTCTTCCCTACATATTCTTAAATGCAGAATCTAAATGCAGAATCAAATCTTAATGATAAAGGTGACTAACGGTGACAGATCGAGCTCGTAAGTGGTGACACATAAATATTTTGAGTCCTTTAGGGGCCGTTTGATTATAGAATAAAATTGAATGGAATAAAGTGATGTAATATCTTATTCTTCAAAAAGTAAATATAATCCTATTCTACTTAATGTTTGGTTGAAGAAGAATAAAGTATAAAAATATAATATTTTATGACTAAAATATTTTATTATAACTAATTGATGTTTATTATTATAATAACATAAAAATATTAATATAATAATGTATGGGTAAAATTAAAAAATTAAAGTACGATTAAAAAGTTAGAGAATATGATATTCTGATGTTTTTATAGAATAGAATATTATCTTTTAAATAATAAATTAAGTAGTTTTACATGTTTCAAGGTGATTTCCCATTTTTCGATGTTTGACCAAATTATTTTAATTTCAGCTCGTATTTGATTATATTTCAAGAATATAATGATATTTCAAGAATAAATATGATGTATACGTAAGGATGGCGTATTCTATCACATAACAGAGTGTGATTTGAGGGCATTACAAATTTATCGACAGAATTATTTATTGGCATGCAAACTCAAGATTTTATATATATATATATATATGACTTAAGAATGTTACTTTCTTTCAGAAAAAGAAAAAGAAATAAAAAGAAATGAAATGACGGTTCCAATACCACGCACGTTGTCCAGAAAAATCCAAAGCTTGTTTAAGTCATGGCTAATTAACTAGAAATTTAAATATTATAAAGTCCTCTTCGTTTCTTTTTATAAAAATTGAATTGTCGGCGTCGTTAAAAAAGAATTGAGAGATTATTGAAAGACTGAATTGATTGTGTTATGAAATGGAAAGGGGGTTGGGGTGAATAATTTATGTCGGCAGGCAGTGGTGACGGCGACCGTACCTCGTGCAAACTCCCGCCCTCTTTCTGCCAATAATTATTATTATTTTACGTCGACAACTAATTAATTCTGACACATTTCAAATGACCAACAATTCATTCATCTCTCTATATATATATGCGTATATATATATATATATATATATATAATATATATATATATATATATATATATGCGCGTGCGCGCGTGTCCCGGGGCTTTTTTTTTTTGAGACACGTCGAGTTATCTTATCATATATTTTTCTTTTCAACTCATTTTTATACTTAGTTTATTTTCTAAGTGTGATGGTGGCAGTTTTATAATTTGCACTTCAGAAAAGTGTACCCCCAAAGATGGTCCTCCACACCACACGTCGTAATTCTACCACACGAAATGGTGGTATAGTAAGGGAGACCCGCTAGTGCTCCCTCGAAGCATTATAATCATTTTTATTTATTCAATAAAGATTTCAAGCTTCCCTAAATTTAACATCGTGCCTCAAGTGTGGGAAGACAACCCACAAAAGAGCGTCCCAAGCGATCGAGCGTTACGTCGAGGTGTCCGTTTGTTCACAAACGCCTCAACTGAAGAAGCGTCCCCTCGGGACCGTGAGTCCCAGGAGTTGTGGCATACAAAAAGTGGCATAAGCAAGCTTCCACAAAGCGCTCAAAAGAGCTTGCCTAGACGTTGGGCACGTTTAGACGTCGCACGGATCGGTCGAGCGAAAAATGATCTCGTGACAAGTTGATATCAGAGCAGCGTTTCTAGGACTGCTCAAGTTGGCGTTCGACGTTCAAGGTGAAATGACGTCGAACTCGGAGATGACACATGAACCCGTCGCACCGGAGAAGGGCCGCCAGGAGCGAGGGCGCGCCCGCTGGAAAGACGCCATGTCCGCCTTCGAGCAACGCCTTGATCAATTCTAATTGGACATGGGCGAGATGCAAAACCAACTCGCGACGCACAAGCGAAAGTTGGAGAAGACCGTAGATCTCACAACAGTGCGGGACGAGATGACGTCGTTGTATACAAGGCTCGAGTCCATGGAGGCGACGATCATGTACATGCGGGAGACCTTGGACAATGGTCTCTCAAACATGCGATTCGAGATGGACGAAGAGTTCAAGATCATGCGGGAAGAACTCAGACGACGGTATGAAGATGCGCGGCGTCCCGAGGCACCCGCCCCGCATGAAGCAAGGATTGAGGTGCCGAAGCCGCGGCCCTACAAAGGTGAGCGGTCGGCAAAGGAGATCAATGACTTCCTGTGGAACGTTCGAAGGTACATGGAGGCCTTGGACGTGACGTCCGATGTGAGGATGATGAAGACCGCATCCTTCTACTTGCAAGATGCGATGAGTCTGTGGTGACGGTGTCATTACGATGACGTGGAACGTGGCATCGTTGATCCCATTGTGAAGTGGGACGACTTCAAGAAGCAGCTTACCAACTACTTCTGCCCTGCTAAGTCGGGACTGGAGGCCAAGATTGCGTTGTTCAATATTTGCCAGAAGGGCACATTGGAGTACGTGAAAGAGTTCACCGAGCTCCGTCTACAGAATTTCCAAGTGGACGAAGACACGTTGCTGGCGGTCTTCGTTAAGGGTTTGAAGCCATGGACTAGGACGGAGTTAGAGCGACGAGATTGCCCCAACCTCCGCTCGCTAGTCGCCGCTGTTGAATCGCTCGTGGAGTACGCCAAAGCGAGCACTCCACCACCAAAGTCCTCGGGCAAGGGCAATGGTGGGGGAGAGAAGTCCAAGTCACAAGGAGGCAAGCCGCACTATCAGGACAAAGGTAAGGGACACCAAGACGAGAAGTCCAATAATGAAAGATTCAAAAGGGACGAGAACCGCCAAAACCTTGCTACATTTGCAAGGGTCCACATTGGACGAGCGATTGTCCGCAGAAGGCGACAGTCAACGCAATATATTGCCCCGACGAGAAGGAAAAAGAGAATGAGGAGGCGTGTCTCAGCTCGATGCACGTCCTCAGCGCCATCAACGCCCTGAAGGGCCTTTCATCGGCTGCGCGACTTTATGCGGATATCGAGTTGAACGGGCAAGTCTTCAACGCCCTCATTGACACGAGAGCATCGGAATTGTTCGTGTCAGAAGTGGCCGCCAAGAAGCTAAAGTTGTCACTCCAGAAGACTAACGCCACGTTCAAGACGGTGGCACCAGTGGATGATTACGAAGTGGTGGCGGCATCTCTTTTCTGTGACACATCACTGCATGTGTCATTCCGCTCACCAACTCAATGGTCATCTTCGACCCCAAGGGACCTTACAACGTACCTATGATGTCAGGCGGAGATCTCAAACAGAAGACCCTCTCCGCCATGCAAGTGGCGAAGGGGTTGCGCAAACAGGAGCACACCTTCTTGGCGACCGCCATCTTGAAAGATCCGGAGCCCTCCACTCCAACACCTCCCGAAGTCCTTAAAATCCTTGAGGACTTTGCGGACGTCATGCCCCCAGAACTCCCAAAATGACTGCCGCCGAAGCGTGAAGTTGGACCATGTCATCGACTTGGTCCCAGGATCGAAAGTCCCACATGGAGTCCCCTATCGGCTCGCCCCTCCGAAACTCGCAGAACTTCGTAAGTAACTTATCAAACTATTGGATGCAGGATATGTTCGGCCCTCAAAGTCTCCATATGGCGCCCCGGTTCTCTTCCAGAAGAAGCATGACGGTTCCCTCCGGATGTGCATAGACTACCGAGCACTCAACAAACTTACGGTGAAGAACAAGTACCCCATCCCCTTGGTGGCGGACTTGTTCGACCAACTTGGCGGTGCAGGATGGTTTACCAAGTTGGATCTACGTTCGGGCTATTGACAAGTCCGGATCGCGGAAGATGATGTGCAGAAGATGTCATGCGTCACAAGATATGGCTCCTACGAGTTTCTCGTGAAGCCTTTTGGCCTCACCAATGTCCCGGCGTCCTTTTGCACCCTCATGAACAAGGTATTGCAACCATTCCTTAACAAGTTCGTGGTTGTCTACCTTGACGACATCATGATCTACAGTCGCACTTTGGAGGAGCATATCGAGCACATTCGGCAAGTGTTCGAGATGTTGCGGCAGAACGAGCTCTATGTCAAGCGGAAGAAGTGTGCCTTCGCTCAACCGGAAGTGCACTTCTTGGGACATATCGTTGGAAGTGGAAAGTTGAAGATGGATGACGCGAAGATTCGGGCCAGCGTGGAGTGGGAGCCGCCCAAGTGGGTTCCCGACATGCGTTCGTTCCTTGGCCTGACGAACTAATATAGGCGGTTCGTCAAGGGGTATTCACATGTGATGACCCCTTTGACGAATCTCCTCCGAAAGAATGTGAAGTGGGAGTGGACGTCGACATGCCAGGAAGCATTCGACACCCTCAAGAAGGCCATGACGGAGGAACCGATGCTCGTCCTACCAGTCCACACCAAGCCCTACGTGGTACAGACAGATGCTTCTGACTATGCCATTAGATGAGTTCTTATGCAGGAGGAGCATTCCGTGGCGTTCAAGAGTCGCAAACTCAACGACACGGAGCGACGCTACGCCGTTCAGGAGAAGGAGATGACCGCGGTGATTCACTGCCTTAGAACATGGCGGCACTACCTTCTCGGGTCGCAATTTCATATCAAGACGGACAATGTCGCGACAAGTTACTTTGAGAAATAGAAGAAGCTCTCGCCGAAGCAAGCAAGATGGCAAGATTTCATGGCGGAATTCGACTATGTCCTGGAGTATAAGCTTGGTAAGACGAATGTCGTTGCCGACGCCCTCAGCCGACGTGCGAAATTGGTGGCCATGAGCTCCTCTTAGGCCGACCTCATCGAGAGGATCAAGAAGGGATTGGAGTCAGACCCCACGGCGAAGAATTTATTCGAGCAAGCGACAGAGGGCAAGACACGCCGCTTTTGGGTGGAAGATGGGCTAATCTTCACCAAGGAACGTTGCATCTACGTTCCACTCTTCGACAACTTGCGACGCACTATTATGCAAGAGTGCCACGACTCCAAGTGGGTGGGACATCCGGGCATCCGCCGCACTTTGGCACTGATTGAAGACAACTACTTCTGGCCAAGGATGGAGGACGACATTGAAGCTTTCGTGAAGACCTGCCTTGTTTACCAGCAAGACAAGAACATCAATCAAGCGCCCGATGGACTTCTGGAACCTCTACCCATCCCAGAGCATCCATGGAAAGGTGTCTCCATGGACTTCATCACAGGGCTGCCCAAGTCTGAAGGGGCAGGTACCATCATGGTGGTCGTCGATCGGTTCTCCAAGTATGCCATCTTCGCCGTTGGCTCCGTAAGTTGTCCTGCTACTGAAGCTACGGAGTTATTCATGAAGCATATAGTGAAGTATTGGAGCCTACCGCAAAGCATCGTCAGCGATCGGGATTGACGATTCTTGGTAACTTCTGGAAGGAACTGTTCAAGATGATGGGCTCCAACTTGCATTTCTCAACATCACTTCATGCTCAAATCGACGGTCAAACTGAGAGGGTGAATTGTATCCTGGAGATCTACTTGCGGAACTATGTGAGTGCCAATCAGAAGGACTGGGCGAAGCTACTCGACATCGCACAATTCTCCTACAACCTGCAACGGAGCGAGTCGACCAATCGGAGTCCCTTCGAGATAGTGACGGGGCAACAACCTCTTACGCCCCAGGCTATCGCCACTTCTTATGGTGGCAAAGTCCCCGCCGCTCACCGCATGACGAGAGAATGGCATGAGCAGAACGATATGGAGAGAGAGCATGTTTGCACAAGGCGTCGAAGCGCATGAAGAAGTGGGCGGACACCGCCCGGCGGGGCGTCAACTTTGAAGTCGGAGACTTGGTCCTGGTGAAGGTGGTCCAACATCTTCGGCTAAGTAGGAAGAATCTGTACAAGGGCCTCGTTAGACGTTACGAGAGCCCCTTCAAGATTCTCAAGAAGGTAAGCAAGATGGCCTACAAGTTGGAGCTCCCGCCCCAGATGCAGCAACACCCCGTCTTCCATGTCAGCCTGCTAAGTCTTTTGTTGAAGACACTAAAGATCCCGGGCGTGGAATTTTAGACCGTGCCCCGCCGGTCATCCGTCAGCAGTTTACTGATCAAGTTGAAGAAGTACTCGTCGTCCGCATGAAGAATCGGAAGAAAGAGTATCTTGTTCGATGGAGCGAAAGATCGGACGCCGACACAAGTTGGGAGACAGCTGAAGACTTGTGGCAGTTCAAGCAGAAGATTGAAGAATTCCAAGCTGCAGCTCAAAGGACGTCGCTGACTTGAGTGGGGGAGAATGTCCCGGGGGCTTCTTCCCGGGGCACGTCGAATTATCTTACCATGTATTTTCTTTTTCAACCCACTTTTGTACTTAGTTTATATTTTAAGTGTGGTGGTGATAGTTTTGTAATTTGCACTCCAAAAAAGTGCACCCTCGGAGATGATCTTCCACACCACACGTCGCAATTCTATTATCCGAAACGGTGATATAGTAGGGGAGACCCGCTAGTGCGCCCTCGAAGCGTTGTAATCATTTCTATTTACTCAACAAAAATTTCAAGCTTCCCTAAATCTAGCATCGTGCCTCAAGCGTGGGGTGGAAACCCACAAAAGAGCGTCCCAAGCGATCGAGCACTACGTCGAGGTGCCCGTTTGTTCACAAACGCTTCCACCGAAGAAGCGTCCGTTCGGGACCGTGCGTCCCAAGAGTTGTGGCATAAGCAAGCTTCCGCAAAGCGCTCAAAAGAGCTTGTCTAGACGTTGGGCACGTCTAGACGTCGCACAAGTCGGTCAAACGAAAAATGACCCGTGACACGCGTGCATTTCAGATACGATCGAAGAAGAAACGAAGGAGTACAGCTGAATGTTGCTTGTCCTCTTTTGTTTATTTCTTTAAAGAATAACTTTGGTGCCAATAGCACGTCGAGAATCAGATCGTGTGTGGGTACACCCTCCAATTTCTATCTGATCTACTTATCGCGTTCATCTCTATATATTTTATTTATTTATTTATTTTTCAAAGGAAATGGACACGCTTCACCCAAGGCTACTCACAAATTGTGATGATAACGATTAAATTATTATATAATATTTTGATCAAACAACAGTGAAATACCTTAAGAAGAACAGTTGGAGGTATAAGAGACGAAAAAAAACGTGTCCAATATATTTCAATTTCAGGAAGAAATTATGTAGCCAAATAATTTCTGCTAATAGATATTACATTCTTCCTAAAGTGTAGACCCCGTGCTTTTTACATTTTATAATGTTGTAGAGTTATCCAAAAAGATATCAACTAACTTGTAATATTGAATAACCAGGGAATAATAATAATAATAATAATAATAATAATAATAATAATAATAATAATAATAATAATAATAATAATAATAATAATAATAATAATAATAATAATAATAATAATAATAATAATAATAATAATAATAATAATAATAATAATAATAATAATTGGCCACTGGTCCTCTACTTACCTAAATTAATTGATCTCAGAAAAACTAATTGGGCCGAGGCTTACGCCCTATTGTATTGGACCTGATATCAGGCCGTCTAATTCAAATATCAGCCCATTCTCCATTTTCGATCTTTACGATATTCGTATTTTTTTTCTCCTTTATTTTAGATGATCAAGTGTTGCATAACGCATCGTGATCAGGCGGCGGCCATAAAAAGAAAATCTCTGAGTCTGCGTGCAACCATAAACATTCATTTTTTTTCTATATGGACACAATTTCCTTGTTCTCCAAATTCTAATGTATGCATAAATTTAAATTTCATTTTTTCCCTTTTTCCTGACTAAGGACGAGAGAGAAAAATTGTTGAATTATTAATGGTTGATTATTTGACTCCGTAAGTTTTTTTTTAATATTCTCGTCATTAGAACTAAGAATATTGGTCAGCTTGCATTGGGTAAGTTAGTAAATAGTTGAGGTGTAACGCCATCAAAATTCGGTCTCAATTTAAAATTTTACCGAACCATAGGCAACGTTACATTGACATGCCATTGACCTAATTTCATAAAACTTTTGCAGCGAAAATATATTCATAAATATAAACATAAAACATCATTTTTCATAAACAGCGGAAGACTTCTAAACATATAAAATCCCAAGATACATAAACTAACCCATGAGCCTAATAGGCTCTGGCGTATACCAATAAAGGGTTCATCATACATAAATTAATTCGAGTAAAGTACACGATTCCATAAGGTCCATAAGCCATACATAAATCACTCTTACAAGAGTTCATCATGATAACATAATATAGGTAAAAGACTTGGGCCGTAGCCCGACAGACCCATGTGCAATGTCGTCGTCATGAGGTTCTCGCCGCCGAACCTAAACCTCCTCCATACCTGCACGGATCCATGGGGTGTAGGAGATTTCTCCCGTTAGAGTATGTTGAGGTTCATGCATGCTATGATCTTATAACATAATTTTTATATGTCATGATATATGCATTTTATCATCATAGAACATAAAATCATATGCATGCTATGAGCTACTTATGCATACTATATGACATGTGAGCATATCATCATGGCAAGATAATATAATATGTAACTTCATAAGCTTTAGGTCATGCCTATCATAACTTATCATCATACTTATCATTATGTGATTGCATATCATGATCTTATCTTATTTCACTTGGCCATCTTTGTTTATGACATCATATGATATGACAAGTGGATATTCATATTGCATCCTCATAGGTGCACATTTCTTCATATATTTTTATCATCTTTAACTTTATGTACCAAGTCATTCATCATTCATTTTTTCATCTTTCATCTTTCATCTTTATTTAGATGACTTCTTATCTTGTCGATTAAAAAGGATAGTGACTCATAGATCATAACCCTCATCCGTAGGTGAGGTCATAACCCTCCCCCGTAGGAAAGGTCATTACCCTCATTCGTCAATGAGGTCATTACCCTCATTCGTCAATGAGGTCTTCTCTCACTCTTCGGTGGAGTCTTAGGTAGGGTACCGATTGATCTCGAGTCATAATAAAATACCACACCTTCATCAATTCGTCTTTTAATCATATTCATCAATACATACAATCATTCAATACATGTTACATATTTTAACCCTATTTAAGGTCATATAAACTTCAAATCATGCTAAGTGTGAACATTCAAACATAACTAATCATCTTCCAAAATGGACGATCGTTTTGGGTTACGGTCGATCGCTAGACTAATATCGGACGATCGATCAAGTTATCGATCAGCTGTTATGATCCTTTGGGACGACCAAAATAGAGCGTTCGGTTCGTTCGGTAATCACAGAATGTGATGACTCTCTAAAATGGACGACCGCTTGGATATCGGTCGACCGTTATAGGTCTTTCGGATGATCGAAACTGAGCTTCGGTTTGACCGCTAATCACAGAATGTGATGAGTACTCAAATCGGATGACCGCTAGTATGTCGGTCGACCGTTACATGGCTATCGGACAACCGAAATAAGGTGTTTGATCGATTGCTAATCACAGAATGTGACGGCCATTCAAATCGGACGACCGCTGATATAACGGTCGATCGTCACATGGCTTTCGGACGACCGATACAGGGCGTTCGGTCGCTAATCACAGAATGTGATGAGTACTAAAATCGGACGACCGCTGGTATATCGGTCGATCGTTACATGGATATCGGACGATCAAAACCGGACGTTTGGTCGACCGCTAATCACAAAATGTGACGGCCATTCAAATCGAACGACCGTTGACATAATGGTCGACCGTCACATGACTTTCGGGCGACCAAAATAAGCGTTCGATTGTCCGCTAATCACAAAATGTAATGACCCTTCCAAAACGGACGACCGTTAAGGTATCGGTCGACCGTTGGACAGAGTGCGAGACTTTATCTGTCACCAGAATAGTCGACCGATAACGAATCAGTCGCCCGTTCTGGGACGACAGACACACGATTTTTGCATCATTTTCTTTACAATCTTACATACTTTTATATATTGAACACATATTGACTTCCAAACATCATATACGACATTTCTTAACATTCTTAGCATTCTAATCATGAACCACATGGGGTTTTCACATAAGAACATGTAATATGCTAATCAAGTTCATAAATGCATATAAGCTTTAGATAATTTCAGTTTGAGCTAACATGAGCAATCATGGACATTCCATATTCAAATGTGATTAGCAATAGAACAATAAGCATAATAATGATACATGAAGCACCTTGCATTCAAATCATGATTCGCAATAAAATAGTAGTCTAATGAAACATAAAGCAATAAATGCACATTCCTTGAATCTTCGCCTAAGAATAAAGGATTTATTCTTTAATCTCTAATCCACACAATCAAACATCATTAGGAAAAGATTAGGGTGGTTGGATCTCCTCAACATACATTAATCACTAATCAACACATATGTCATACATAAACATTTATACTATCTTAATTTTGAACATACGAGGAGATTTGCCTAAAGAATATTAAGAATTACTAATCATATTAGTACGAACAAATAAAAGACATCATAATAAATTAAACATGGATAGCGAAACTTTCTAATACTAAGCATGATTGCAATGAAATAATAATATTAATAAAACAAAAAACATCTTAATGCAAATGTGAACATTTCCTAATCATGCATTAATAAGACCTAATTTGATCTTACAATCCCTTAGTCTATACAAACATACATTATTAAGGGGTGTTTATATTTAGGATCCCCTCAAATATATTTTTAGGGTTTAGGTTAAAATCCTAATTCTAATTTCCTATCTTTCTCCATTCTTCTACCTCCTTCCTTGTCTTCTTCTTCTCTTGTTTCCAGCAGCCGTCCAAATCTCCTTTGGGCTCCTCTTGGTGGCTGTGTGAGAGTGAGTGAGAGATAGAGTGAGTGTGGTAGGGCTGCTGGTGTTTGGGTGTTGCTTTTTGATGCTGGCCGAGAGCTAATATGAAGAGGGATTGAGTGATGGAGACTACTTATTGCTAATGTTGTTGGAGTCCTGCTGCTGTCCGTGAGTTGAGGTGAGGAAAAGAGAGAGAGGAGGTGAGTTGCTGCTGCTTCTTGGAGGAGAGAAGATGAGTGGTTAAGTGGGGTGAGAGAGAGCTAAGAGAGCAGGGGAGAGGGGCTTCCTGGTGTTTGCTGCCGAGAGAGAGGAGATGGTGAGGGGTTTTGGCGGGTGGTCGGCTGGTGTGCGAGTGAGGGAAAAGTGAGAGGGGTTAGGTGAGCTTTAGGGCATTTAAGATTATTTATATCTTAAGTTTAGGACTTCTTATGGGTCTTTAAACATTTTTATATTTTTTTTACCTATTTTCTTTTCCTTTTTTTATTTTACTTTTGAGGATATTATATGAGGTAAGAGGAGGGCGACGAGAACCCCGACCGATCGGTCGAACCAAATATTAATAAAATATTATATTTTAATATAATATTTCAATCATGAACGTGAAGCTCAAAGTTCGTAAAATAAGATTTATAAAAATGAATTTTAAATTACATCAAATGTACATTAAATATTTATAATTTTAATAATGTACATATATTAAGTTCACAGCTATCAAAAATAAAATTATATAACTTTTGAAAAATTAAAATCCTATTTAAAAGTATTTATACAGTTTATATTTTTATTTTCTTAATTTCCATAGTAAATTTCATGTTGGAAATAACAAATAAATAAAATTATCTCATATTAAAATATTAGGAGAAGACTATAATTTGTATTCTACAAATAAATATGTAGTATAATTTTGTGGTTAACTATCTAATACCATGTTTGAACTTATGTACATATTAAATTTAATAAAATGAATTTTTGTTTATATGTTTTATATTATATATACATGATATAAAAATTTTGAACAAGATCATAATTCATAATATAAAGTTCAAATTTTAAAAAAAGGAAGAATAAATGGACAAACATATTACCACATTGGTAATACCAAAAGGATAACAAGAGAAGAACAAGTATTAATTAATGTGTAGACTAGTGAGCTAAATATTAAAACTTTTTGGAGAGAAGGCTAATTTGAAATCTTCTTCAATTATTTATAATTAAAAAACTTTGGACGGTTCAACCAAAATCGATTTTCATTCGTTTTATCTGGTTTTATTTATTTTGCCATTTTTTTCGTCTTGATCAGTTCAAATGAGCATATCATTTTTGACATATCATTTAGACTGTAATAGTGCTAATGGTTGGACCGGTCTAACCCTAACAACATTACACCATCCCCATAATCTCTTTTTTTTAGAAAAGAGACTCCCAAACATGAGTATTTGACATCCAAAAATTGATGTGGACGTTCATAGAGGTATTCGATGAAACACTTGAATTAATAGATAAATTCGAAACTTCTTCTATTGTCAATGATCCTATAAGATATTGCAACTTTAGTATTTTTAGTTGCACTTACTTTTCTTATTAACGTTTGAAAATAAATATAATTGGATGCTAATTGAACCACGTGAATGACATGTTATTATTAGTCAAATGGTCGAGTGCTTGGTGAATTAGGGACATAGCCAATGCCCACCTACTGCTATTTGATCCAATTTAACATGACCCATCTTAATCTTATCTAATATGCATCATATATATATGTAGACATAAAAAAATTCATGTTACTGAAGCCTATTTGAGTGCATCTCCTGCTCTCTCCTTTAATTAATTGTTCTTTATTCAAGTCATAAGAAAGAAGAAAATAAAGACTTGTTCTCAACAAATTTTCTCAATGAATTTCAAGCCATGCCAATGATTCATTCACATTCTCTTAAAGGTCGTTTGGTCGCAAATAAACATTAGAATATTTCATTATTCTAATAATACATTCAAACACCCTCTATAATAGGAATATGTTCGTTAAATTTAAAAAAAATCTGAAATCACCTCTAAAGATCGTGAAATCTTTATCTTTAACTGATCAAGAAGAATAAACATATTCTTTTGAAATTGAATAATATACTTATTCTCAACTTTTTCAAACTTTTCAATTGTATTTTAAATTTTAAAAATTCAATCATGTATTATTATATAATTATTTTTTATTATTATGATATTTGAACACCAATATAAAATATAATATTTTAAAATTTATTCTCTTCAAACCAAACGATAGATAGAATAAAAATATTTTTATTTTTTTTTCAGAATACGATATTCTTATGTTTTATTCTATTCAATTTTATCCTCAATTTTAACATTATTTTCATCTATATCCCTAATAAATGAACTTACTATAACGTCCTCATAAACTATGTCACGATTTTCATTGTAGTCTATTCGACATATTCTGTTAATTTTTTTTAATTTATTAAATGACAAAATTGCTCTCAATGAAAAAAAATATCTATTTCAAATCATGGGATGATAGTTTAGTCATTTAATAAATTAAAAATATAAAAAATAACAAAAAAATTAACATAATATGACATATGAATTAAAGTAAAAATCACAATATAATTTTGAGGACGCTACGATAAAGCACGAAAAATTGTTATATTCAGGAAATGATTAAGGCCTAATTATTATTATTATTATTATTATTATTATTATTATTATTATTATTATTATTATTATTATTATTATTATTATTATTATTATTATTATTGTTGTTGTTGTTGTTGTTGTTGTTGTTATGAATGCGATGGAGGTACAATATGTAACGCTCCCAAATCAACCCCCGTCACATGGTGAAGATCAACCTGGAGACGTTACGGACATTATGATTTTGACCATCATGTTGACCATATCTCAGCCAAGAACCGAGATACGTCAGTGAAAAATAATAAAATAAAAGGATGTAATATAAATATGCGGAAGCCAATAAAAAGGTTACGTCAACTATAAGGAATATAATAGGGTTCTACATTATGAATCTATAAATGCAGAAGGCAAAAGAAAATCTAACAAGCCCTGTGGTTCATGTGCTTTCTTGCCGCCAGAGCTTCGTCACCATACACCTACTCCACCTCATCACTAACCTGGTCCTATGAAAATCAGACACAGAGAAGGAGGTCCTCCCGTAAGCTTTATAGCCTAGTGAGAAACCACATAATATACAATGCATAACATGAATATTATAATCAGAGGCAAGAAAGACGTACTTGGCTTGAACGTGAAAAGGATAACATGGTAGCATCATAAATCATATAAGAGATGAATAATAGGATATCATAAATCATGAGAATCAAATGATGCTTAGTAACTTGAAATCATGGCATGCTTGTAAATCATGACGATAACTTAACTCATCTTAATCATGCTTCTTAATCTTGGTTAATATTTAGAAATTAGGGTGACTTTAGGTGCCTTAGTTCTTAGGGTATGCCGAGCAAACGATACAACCTTGTGCAGGTTAATGGGTGATCAAACCATGATCAAGGGAGCGACCCTTACCATGAAGCACTTAGCTTGGACTGACAACCCATCATCAGTCTTCTATCTGAACTTATTAATCACTTTGAGATCTCTTGATTTATTATTCATCATAATAGGGGATGAAAAGAATTAATAGTAGAGTAAATCATCTTATGAGTTTATATCATGAATCAAGGGTGGACTATGGACAAATCATATAGCATTAATTCAGTCATCATTATGATAGGAATATGCAAAATTCAAATCAGGATCAACAATCATTGATAAACATGATAAAAAAAGGATCATTGTAAATCGATCGACCGGTTCTGGGGAACGATCGATCGGTAGGCTTTGGGTCGGTCGACCGGTCTGCTCGGATCGATTGACCGGTGGGTTCAACAAATCTAACTCGAGGATGGGCGGATCGGTCGATCAGTTCTATTGAACGATCAACTAGTCGGCTGGTAAGACTAGTATATCGATCGACCGGTAGGTTCATGTGAGTCAGCTGTGGGTTCAATTAATCGGTCGATCGATTCTTGGCAATGCATGCGGGCCGATCGACTGGTCGGCATCCTGAAGGATTTCATACATGTTAATTCTCATAAAACCCTGACCTAATTACATCCTAAACTAATTACTACATCCTAGGAATCAATCAAATAGTAACAGGACAACAAGAATCAAAACACATATGCAAATAAATTCAAACAATAAAAAAATCAGGGATCAAACAAAGCAAACAAGAACTTGAGGCCTTCTTCTCATTTTCTTCTTTTCATAATCAATTAGGGCATGGATTAAAACTAATCAGAGGTCATGCAAGGTGATTTCAGTTCACCCACCTGGTCTCTACGTTCGTGCTTGAAGATCTATCCCGATCAGAGGTGCACTTGTACTCCTCATTGTTCGTGTGCTCGTAGCTCCTCTGCAAGTTGTTCTTCCATAATTCGATTTAGAGCACAGGGGGTCGAGAGGAGATGTTGAACATGAGAGAAACTTGAGGGTAACAATTATTCGGTCAAGACATATGCATAGGAGAAAGGGGGAGATGTCCTTGTCTTTATCAGGTGTGAATCCACGTGTGCTGCTGTGTGTGCATGGAGCAGTGGGGCATGGAGGGCTGCATCTGGTCCTGTACGTGAGGAGAGAAAGGGAGGAAGAGAGAGAGTTGAGGAGCTTTTTGTGTAGGGAAAAGAGGACGTGCACCTGTTTGTGAGAGTAGGGGATTTTTATAACTAGGGTAATTAAGGTTATGATTATATGGGCTTTTATACGGGACCATCTCTTCTTTTTTTT